>RCWM02000353.1:600000-1170001 GCA_003667255.2 Euschistus heros
TTACCCCTCAAAATTACCAATATTTTTATTGGATTGTATTGCTTGCTTTCTTAATTGCCTGTGATTTTTTATCACCTTGATTTAATTAATTATTTTTAATTTTAAACAAATCTGTTTAGATTGTCAAGTTGAACTCTTTTCTTGAAAAATGTATTATTTTTCATGTACTTAGATTACCTAAAACATTATCGACAAATTATATTATTTTGCTGAAATTTTGCTTTTCTGTAAGATTTTACCTTTTATCTTAGGGAACAAAGTTCCTTGTTTTATTGTAATTTTAAAAACTTTTAGATTGGCAGATACATTTGGTCTCGGTAGAACCCATAACCACTAGAGAGTGGATCCCCCGGGTGGCAGATAGGGGATCCCTCCTTGGAAGTCACATTCCTCGGTGAAGCAGATAGTAGCCACGAGTAGCTCCATATACCAACATGTACCCAGAGCTCAGCCATTCTTTTTCATGAGGGGACCTAAATATTAAAGAGGCCATTTGTCCTTAGGATATGGTGCAGCTTCCACTGGATTAATTACTTGGTGAAGAAAAAAGTGGCTGGTGAAATGAGGATGAATAGAGGACTTACATTACTCTACTCAGGGGTCCCACCAGGAATTAGAGCTACTGAAGGATTTGGTATCATATTGAAGAATGGACTCTTCTAAAAAGTGGAGGGATAAAAAACCTATGCATAGTGATGATCAATATAGAGTTGGGACTAGCAACTGGAGTATTACTAAAGTTTATGCACCCACAAATGATGCAAATATGCAAAAACTTGGAGTGAGTGGACAACGAAGCAAGGAACAATAATAGAAGTATTGTGATTATGAGTGACCTCAATGCAAAGACAGGCAATTATCACCTGAGAGCGCATGGAGTGATGGGGAAAGACAATCAGGAATGATAATGGGCAACATTTGATTAAATTCTGTTGATAATGATTTACCAATCTATTTATAAAATAACCTTTTTATCTGTCGAAAGAAATGCCAGCAGCAACATCAATTACTTTCTGTGATTGTATGCCAGTTGTCATGGACATAAGGTGCTTAAAGAGTGCGTGATTCAGGTGAAAACCTACGTGATAAAGCTTAAAACTTCAGATTGTAGAAGCAAGCTGTACCAGTCACAATCCATTATCATTAGTCATACCCTGCAAAGAAAACTTTCTGACTACATTACCCATGTAAACCTCCTTGCGCATTAAAATCTCCAAGAATAACCATGGCTATTTATCTTCTGTTGATGCATGGACTGATATAGAAATATTTCTGAATTTTCTTTGAATTATCCTGCATATTCTTTCATTGATAGCTTCAAAATCTAATAACAATCTCATAATTGTTTTAATAGCACATTCATGCTGGCTGTCGAAGGGTGTACAATTTTTGTATAATCCACTTTCAACAAAAAAATTAATTTTGACACTTTTGAAACTTTTATCAAATCATATTTTTTATTGAAAATAATATGTCCAACCATAGTAAAGAAAAGTAAAACTAATATTTATTGATATTTAGAACATTATTTGTAATTAGTTCCTGGGGCATGAATGGATTTCCCCTCTTAACTGCAGCTATGAGGGCACAACTATCTATTTGGATAGTCTACCTAGCTCTTGAACCTACTAAGGTGACTTTCATACCGATAAAGGAGTATGGAGTCTCTGGTTTGATCTTGTAAAAAAAGTATGAGTATGGTTCTCTGCCCCCAAAGGGATTTAATTAGAAAGATAATCAGTTAAATAAATAATAGCTGACTTTACCTTTTAGGGCCAGAATCTTCACAAGTTATCTCCCAAAAGTAATAAGTTTCACTATACTAGGAAAAAGAATGCTAGGAATAAATAATACTGCTGGCATCATGCTAAGCTAATACCTTATTAACCCCTCTGCTTCTAGAATCACACGATTGATAGGTCTAAATAGGAAACGATTCCTTATGTGTGCTGAATCTAAAAATTGTCATGCAGTTTATTGGAGGTTGTAGTCACTATTAATTTCCCAAATGTAACCTCCTTTTCTCTATTTTTTTTTTTTTTTTTTTTTTATAATTCCTTTTTGAGAAATGAATCTAAAAAAAAAAAAAAAAAAAAAAATAACATGACATATTCAATCTGGGCACCATCTCAAACATAACTGTCTTTGCCACTTGTGATTATTTACTCACTTGAGGTATGCATGATGAATTAATTGCCATTACTATTGGAATTATTTTATTTGAAAACTAGTTTTGAATGTTAAACTTTCATCATCAGTTCTAAAACATACAAAATTTTCTAAACATCAGCACTTTGTTACATTGATATATATATATATATATATATATATATATATATATATATATATATATATATATATATATATATATATATATATATATATATATAAAGTTTTTAAACTTGTAAGACAAGAAATCAAATTTATTGGTGCCCAGGAAGCAAACGAACTTCTGAAAGGTATCTGGAAAAGTGGAAAGGGTCAGGTCCTTTCGGTTTTCCCTATGTCTGGTTGATTTTTAGGATTCCTATTGGAAACAAATTTAAAATGTTACTATTGGAAATATTTACCTGATCATTTAAACAGAAATCTGGATCGGTAATAAACAGTTTTATTATTTTTAATGATTCAAAAATATTTAATTGTAGGCTATTCTTTACTTGATGTATTAGTTTCACTCCCAAGTCTTTATTGAATTTATGATTATTTTTATAGAGAAACTAGTTTTCAAATAAAATGATTCTTATAAATTTTATAAATCTTATAAATGATTCAGTGGCAATTAATTTATTAATCTTAACTGATTATTTACTGAAATTATTGATATGAATTGAGATTTAAATACCATTTATCTCTAATGTCTTAGACTCAAAACTTAATTAAAATTTTTATTAGTTTAGATTCGCATTAGTTCATATTTCTAGAACCTTTTAATATCCACGTTCACTCAAAGCAATTGTAAAAGGCCAATCATTGCACTCAGGACTAAAATAATTGTACATTATGCTAAATCTATTACTCGAGTCTGTCATTATTATAAATATTAGGTTAAGTTTATTGTAAATTATTATGATTTGTTGATTTGAATGTCATTAATATAAATATTATGTTAATAAAAGTAGATTCTATTTTGATACTGATGTTTCAGCCATTAGGGTTGAAAAAGTAAGTAATAGATATCAAAAATCTTGTCAATTCAAGGGAATCAGAGGTAAGTGCTAGAACCCTCTTACCTCTTGGCTTCCCATGTACCTACAAGGTTTTATATATGTATCACAAATTTATTTTTTCTACCCTGATCACCATTAATGTTATGACTGAAATGTCAACATCAAATGAATTCATGTTTCATTAAAATTTCTTTTATTTATAGTTTTGACTATTTCTTATATTAACTTAAATATCTTATAATTTAACCAACCATCATTCCTAACTAATAGATATTTTTAAATTATCTTGTTTATATTCTGTTGATATCAGGATCACTACTTCTTTCTTGTTATCTCCTTCTAACAGTTTAAGGTCTCTTTGGTGAAATGTGATCGCTTTCTATGAAAATCCAAGAGTAGATAGCTCAACTTTTTGGTTAAACATCCTAGAACATTAAAAACGTAATATCATAATAGGTAAAAAGTATAAATTATTTAATTATAAGTTAATAAGTTAAATTTTGGTTGCCAAAAATCAATTAGAAGCTTTGATTTATCTTTCAAGGAATTTTCTTTCAAAATTATTAGGAATTAGTGAAAATCTCTTCACATAAGTAACAAAAATAAAATTAATATTGAATTAATTCTAGAAATGACTTTATTATTAATTATTGACAAAAACCCAAGCATAATGGTCTAGTCACATTCGAGGTTCAGGAAGAATGCATTGGAAGAAATTTTCTCTTCAAAAATTGAAACTTTAAATTAGAATTTAAACCAGAATTTTATAGACTGATAAAAAAATTTACTTTATATTATACTTTTCAATTTAGTGACTGATTTTATTTGTTCTTAAATATCTTATAATTACATTTAATGCTTTAATATTATTGTTACTTATTTCAATAATACAGTAAAAAAAACTTCTTAGATTTTGTTTGGCAGTGTCTCAAATTCTCTTCTCCAAATCTAAATATAATAATTAGATACTAAAAAAAATTACCTTTTGTGGAATAACCTTTTTTTCATTTGATATTGCCAAATTAAAAATTCTCTTTTCAGTTGCTAACATTGTATCCATGTTGTTTGTGAGTTACTTAGCAACCATGAATGAGTGACAGGTGGTTGTTTGTCAATTAGGGTGGTTGATATTCCTCTGTTTGTTTATAGTAATAGATTTCTAAGCCTATTTCAAACTATTATGATTTATGTTAATCTTTGTATTCTGATAATGATATTAATATAAGTAAATAAACAAAAAAATAGTGAATGATATATATACAATGCTAATACTGTTGATAATTAATTGAAAATATTTTAAATTTTTATTTAAAAAATAACTATGTGGCATTCCTTTTCATAAGCATATTTCCTGTTGTAGTTACTAACCAAAACTGGATTTTTATTCAATCAAATAAAATAAAATTTGCAGCAAACGATATAATAATAATAGAATAGAAAAAATTTAAATTATTAATTACATTAAAATGTCAAACTTATTTTAACCTTATAAACTAACATAAATGGATCTAAAATGAAATTAAGAAATTTTTCTCATTTTTCAAAACTAATTAAAAATCAAATATACTTCTTTTGTTTTAAATATTTTTCTTTCATTGTAAAGTTATGAAAGAGTATATTTTTTATTTTTTTATTTATGTTCAAAAAGGCTTAAGTAGAGAAAAACAATTTAAGACACATAAAAAACAAAACAAAAAAAGATAATAATAATAATGAAAAAAAAAAATGTTATACATTAAATTTTTAAATTTACTTTTAAAATGGTTTAAGGATAAATTATTGTATCAGTGGTGGCAAGGTTTCATCATCAGCTAATGAATTTTTTTTTTTTTTGGAAAAAAATTGTTTTTTTATTTGTTTTATATAAAAACTCTAATGACCTATGGCTAATTGAAGGGTTTAGTGAATGAAGGTGTTATGTAACAAAACATAATTTTGAGTAATTTATGTTTAAATATTTTTTATATTTTCCTTTTACAGGAAAACTTTACATAGCCCCTTCATATTTTTCATATTCTAATTTCTAGTTGTTTTGAAATATTCAGATTTTGCTACCTAACACTTCTGCTCATAACTCCTTCATTCACCAAACCCTTAAATTATTTTTTAATAAATAAACTATTATTTGCATTAACTATAAAATTAGTCATGAAATACTGAGTAGAAATCATTTTTTATTTTCTTTAGCTACAAAATTTCTAATGGTAAAAGCTGCGTATAAACTGTTATATATTGATTGCTTCATCAGTCATGACCATGATATAAATATATTTCATTTTATAGAGCTTTTCTATACTTTATCCCTTTGGAACTACGATGATAGATACATGTGTTTGTCATGCAGGTTTTCATATTTTATTGATGTCCCTTGTATAACTGACATTTTAAATGATACAATAATTTTTTTTTTGTTTAGGTGGCTGATCTAACTTTTGCATTAAATACATACCTGAATGACAGTAAGGAAATCCTGCCTTCAGTACCTTTGACCGAAGCCATGTTGGACAACCTCATGAAACAGTCTTCTTCTTTAATAGTTGGTTCGTTGCTCTTTATTCACCAGCATACGTTTTGGTCATTTTAATTTATTCTGATATTTACATACATTTCTGTATTGCTAGAGGATGAATCTTTATTGGACTCGGATGACTCAATTCATGGCTATGAAAATGAAAAAAAGTCAGAAGTTAAGGAGGAATTAACTGTTGAAAACGACTCAAGAATCCTTGCAACTTCAGATGACATCTCCGATTCCTCTGTTTACTTGGTGATGCCTTGTGATGATTCGAATGATAGTGTGACGAGATCCAAACAAATTACAAAAATGATGGATAGTTCTACCTGTGATATTTTCACTCATAATAAAGGTATTTCATTTATATTTTATTAATTATGTAAATTATTGTGATTACTGCTTCTTTGTTATTTCTCAGTCATGAAATACTTTAAATGCCCATTTCACTATTATTAGAACATTGTTTATTGTTTATCACATCCATTACAAGGTCCCACAAATTTTTTTTTTTTTAACATTTATTTTCTAGCTGATTAAAAAAGTCTGTTTTTTCACCATTTTATATATATATATATATATATATATATATATATATATATATATATATATATATATATATATATATATATATATATACAGGGTGTTCGGAAGATCGTTGGCCAAAAAATAATCTCGGGTAGGGAGGTTCATTTTGAACCTATTTAAGGTCACTTACCTATATTCAACGTCTTACGATTTTTTTTTTATGAATTTTTTTGTAAAAGTGGCCAAATCCAACATTTATGCCTTATAACTCCGTTGTTTACTGATATATCAACGCCATTTTTTTCCCCTGTAATTACTAATACATTGTCCATGTAAAATAAAAAAGATATGGTCCAAAAAACAAATACCAAAAAAACGGGAGATCGTTAAATCTTGTCAAAGGCAAAAATAAAAATTATGAACTTCAAGTTTAGGTTCAATAAAAAAAAAAAGTAAGCGCAACAGCCAAATCCAAATTGTTTTAAAAACTTCTCTATGTAATACTCATTAAAAAAATACCATTTGCAGGCACGCAGCACATCTAGTTTTTTTTATTTTTTATAAAGTAACAAAAGGGTGCCACCAGCGCACACTGACAATAATAATGAATCGTATCATATTTTTTATGCAAAACGTAACAAATAGTTGTGTTTCTTTATAGCATAGGTTAAACTGCATATTTTCTCTTTCTTTCTCGGAATTTCGATTTTATCAGGGTAAACTTTATCTACATTTTTGTAAACAATAATCAGGGAACAAAATAAACTAATTTTAAATTATTCATAAATGTAATTTGTAGAGTATCACAGGTATAGCTCAAAATGATCTCCACTATTTCTAATACAAGCACGATATCTTTTTCTTATTTCTGTGGTAGTTGTTCTAAAAATAAATTCTTCCTTCATTATGGTAAACGCGGCATTGATTTTTCAAATAAGTTCTTGTTTTGAAAAAACCCACTACAGCTTACCTGTAAGAGAATGTTTAAACAATTGTTTCCCACAATCCTGGATAGGAAGAGGGGGTCCGATTGAGTGGCCAGCATGGTCTCCAGACCTCACGCCGCTCGATTATTACACCTGGGGCCGTGCCAAAGATTTGGTTTATAATGAAGAATTGTTTTCAAGACAACAACTTATTCAAAAAATAAGATAAAATATTAAAAAAATAAATATAAATATTAAATTATTAAAATAAGTTTTAAGAACAACCACCACAGAAATAAGAAAAAGATATCGTGCTTGTATTAGAAATAGTGGAGATCATTTTGAGCTATACCTGTGATACTCTACAAATTACATTTATGAATAATTTGAAATTAGTTTAATTTTGTTCCTGATTATTGTTTACAAAAATGTGAGGTGTACTGTGCAGGTTGGTGGGCAAAGGACGGGAGACCTTCCCTCAAAAAAAAGGACTACGGCAAGGAGACTAATGTATCTCCTTAGGGATAGAAGGCGAGAGGAAAGTTCCTCGCGTAGTCTAAAACAGCACCTGTTTGCCATCCAAATTCTTTTCTTTACTTCCACCTCAGGTGCATTATCTTCTGTTACCAGTGAACCCAAATAGGTGAATTGGACCACTTTCTCGAAATTAAAGGGGCCAATATCGATGGTCTCACCAGGTCGGGGTACTCCTCCAGTGACCATGAGCTTAGTCTTTCCCTCATTCACCTCCATCCCCAGTGTTCTGGTGGCCTTTAACAAGGATAGAAATCCCTCTTTGATGGAGTCCAATGACCGTCCCATGATGTCCACGTCATCTGAAACGCCAAATGCTGGACCATCCTAGTATACACTGTCCTGTTGGTTTGCAGACCAGAATCCCTCATTGCCTTCTCAATTCTCAAGTACCAAATTAAACAAGAGGCATGCTAATGCATCTCCTTGCCGTAGTCCTTTTTTTGAGGGAAACTCTTCTGTCCTTTGCCCACCAACCTGCACAGTACATCTCACATCTCTCATGGTCAGCTTTACCAGACTTATTAATTTATGTTGTACTCCTCCAGTGCCCTGTAAAGTTCTTCTCGGTTAATGCTATCATAAGCCTGAAGTCCACAAAAAGATGATAGATTTTGATTTGAAATTTGTGTCCTCTCTCTAGGATTGTTCTGAGGCAGAATATTTGATCAATTGTAGTTCTTCCCTCTCTAAATCCACACTGGTAGGGTCCTAGGTTTTGCTCTGCAAAGCGTAAGAGACATCGGAAGAGGATGTAAGAGAGGATCTTATATCCGCAAGTGAGAAGAGAGATTCACCTGTAATTCTGACACCGAAGTTTATCTCCTTTTTTTTAAAACAGGAAATATGACTGACTTTTTTCCAATCCTCTGGTGGAACCTCTTCTTCCCAGATGGTTAGAATTAGGTCTTGTATTCTCTTTATCAGCTCTTCACCCCCACATTGAAGAGTTCGGCAGGCAAGTGATCAGCTCCAGGTGCTATATTGTTCTTTACCTGATCAATGGCGTCCATTATCTCTTCATCATTAGGTAGTTTAAGGCTAGATTCTGGGTCCCTGTCTGTCAAATCCTCTTTCCTGTCTGCTTTGCAGAGGACTGGATTGAGAAGCTCCTGAAAGTGGCTATTGCAATAAGACCTCATCCTTGCAGGCAACTATGTTCCCATCTTATTTAAAAAACAATAATAACGCAAGAAACAAGCAAATAGCATTTATTATCTGCAAAATACAATATATAAGTTGATTGCAGTTCAAATAATGTACCAAAAATAATCCATATTATTAACTATTATTTGAGAAGATAAATATTTCAAAGGTTCTGGATTTCATTTATTACTTAAGGAATTGCTAATGTTAATAAAACCTTTCAATAAACACTGTATTTATCTGGATGTTGATTTTAAAGATATATTAAAGTTCAGAAACTAGTATGAGTATTTAATGAAATAAATATCTAATCTTTGTTTTGTGATTATAAAAATCCTTTAAGGGTAACGAAAAACTACAATAAAATGGTGCTTTTTATCAATTATATGATAAATTGGTCTCTTATTATAAGATATGAAGTATATTTTAAAATTAATTATCCTACATTTTTGTATCGTTTATAAGAATCGAAGTATCTATAAAAATTACATAATTATGTATTACAAAACTATCTCCAATAGTATCTATCAGTTTCTTGGATTCAACACATCCTTAGAATTAAGTAGTTTAGAAAGATAAAGATAAGTTTGTCTTTTATTTCTATTTTTGTTTTTTCCATTTCTAACCTATTCTTTACTATAATGATATTAGATTTAAAAAAAAAAAAAAAAAAAAAAAAAAAATCTTTTTTGTTAGTTATTTTATTTACCAGAGTTTGAAAATATGTTATATAATTTTCTTCTTTCTGATACTGGGTGAAAGTGTGTTTTAAAGTATTTTGAGTCTATTAATTTACAATTTTGCTATTCAGTTTCTAAAGGTATTCTTAATAACTCAATTTCTTTTCCCTATATTATATACTTTTATTTATTTTTTTTTTTGTTTTTAGATGCTTATGAAGAGCCCAGTGAAATCAAGACTGTAAAACGACGTAACCAAAGGTCAGTCTCCTGATATAGTAATTATTCTTATCTGTGTCAAGTGAATTTTCTCGGAATGTGTAGATTTCTTTTTTGTTTCTATTCTAGACTGTGTAGGTCGGCGTCTCAAAGGTACGACAGTACCGACTTGTATAAACCTCGGCCAGTTTTGCCGCAGAATTCCAAGCGTATCAGGACTCCTCGGAGTGGTGAGTCCTACAGAATTTTACGGCATCCATTCAAACAGAAGGGCTTGGTGGAAGATATGTGCTGTATAGATGTTTTAACCTCTAAAGATTAATAAATAAAATCTTATCAAAAACAAATTTTTTTGTAAAAAAAAAAAAAAAAAAAAAAAAAAAAAAAATAGAAGTAGATAGGGTATGCAGTCATAAAGATACACAGCAATTAAAAAATAAGTTTTTTAATTTGTAATACCAACGTTTTAATTTGCATTGCAAGCCTTCATCAGGGTTTCGGAGACAGTTTTTGTTTACATCTGTCTCTGAAACCCTGATGAAGGTTTGCAATGCAAGTTAAAACGTTGGCATTACAAATGAAAAAACTTATTTTTTAATTGCTGTGTATCTTTATGACTGCATACCCCAACTATCTACTTCTCCTAATACTTAACAGTCAACTATACCTCATCAAAAAAAAAAAAAAAAAAAAAAAAAAAAAAAAGCTAAAAACTGGGACAGTTATATTGTTAGACACTAATGCATGCCTAATTAGATTTAACAGCACTTGTGGGACACTTTGGTTTTGTTTTTTTCAACTGCATATCTTCACTCAAAGTTGTATCTTTATGTATTTTGACTATCCATAAAATTGGTTTCTGTCCTGTTTTTTTATTAAAACAGTATTTTTTACTGTTATTTCAGTTAAAGTATTTTTTGATTAAATTAATTTTACAGTTCCATTTTTGATTGGTATCATTTGATCATTATTTATTTTTCTATTTACTATGTAAATTTTTGTTTATATTTTTATTTTTTTCTATATTAATCAATTTCATAAACTACTACATGGCTACATGAATTCTCTTAAATTCCTAAATTACAACAGTAAGCTCCTGTTATATTATGCATTCATGCATGAAATGCAATTTGATTTTGAATACTTTTCTATAGCCATACTGATACTGCAATTGGTGAGAGGAACTAGTATAGCAAGTGGGCCTATTGGTCTGTTTCATCAGCATTTGAAGGCTACCATTGAGCCTTAGCTACGGTGTAAATGTCAAGATTCATTTTGTGGAACAACCTCTAAATAAATATTAACCAACCCAGGCGGGATTCATACCTATGACCTTGTGAAATGGGCACTTTGGAACCATCTCTCCACTGTGCTTGTCCATTACTGCTCCCTTCTATAGTTTTAATATGGAAGTGAAATGTCAAATAGGTCTTCCCCTATTTTATATTCTGTCTTTCAGTTTTTAATGCAAATAACTAACCTTGAGTCATAAGCTACTAAACTACCTTTCAGGAGAGTAGTAGCATTAGGAGTGTAGAACCAATTGCTGTATAATATAATTGATTAATTAAGCATTTCATCAAGTATGATTTTGTTTTTCCGTTTGTCATTTTATTCTAATATAATGTCACGATAGCAAAGAATGCATTACTTGGCCAGAAGTTTTCTACTGATTTTTTATTTTATTTTGGCTGTCTTTTTTTTAATCATGTCTCTATTAAAACACTAAGTTCAGAAGTTTCTTAAGGAATCTCCAGTGCCTGTATGATACTGAATAGCTCCAGTCATATGCTATGCCATAGTCTAATTTAGAATCAATTAACAGCATTCACATTGACCATTTCTTAATTTTGTCACAGGTATTTTTCATTGTCCATACCCAATCTGTTGTTGACCTGTTAATTGAATAGATGCTCTATCTTCCTCACCACCATGTGGTAATAGTGCATTGTATAGTGCTACAGAGAAAATCTTGTATGCCTTATAGTCCAGTAAAATAAGGGTTTGCCGAAGAAAAAACTGCGGAACTTTTATTCTCAATGGATCTTTATGTTTTTTGGGGTGCTGAATCCGAATCTGAAGTTTGCTACCACGGCAACCATCGGCTTCATTCTCAAAATCGCAAAAATACACAAAAATAAAAACCCGTTGTTTTTTTCTATAACACGATAACGAAGCTTTTTTCGAAGAAAGTCTTCTACTATTAATTTTAGCTGGAACTAGTACCTACATAATGAAAAAAAAAAAATCCGAAATCGGACCATTTTTCGTGAAGTTACGTTACAAAGTTACAACATTACTTTTTTTCATCTTAAAGCTGATTAAATTTACTATAAGAATCTATAAATGAAGTTTTAATCAAATCCCGTATAATGTACATGCCAGCCCGCAAATAAAAACGTACTGTTGTAAAATCTAAGTGGTTTTTGGCACATTTGTCGCTCTAACTCCTTAAATATTTGTTGGATCCCAAATTTCTTTTTTCCATCTCAAAGCTGATTGAATTAGCTATCAGATGCTATATATGTAAATTATATTAAATCCCGTAAATCACCCAAGTTAGCAGGCTAAATGTGTATGTTTTGGCAAAATATGTAAATTATGACATGTTCAGTAGACTGGTGTGGGTATTTCACGGTGT
Source organism: Euschistus heros (assembly GCA_003667255.2). Lineage (NCBI taxonomy): Eukaryota > Metazoa > Arthropoda > Insecta > Hemiptera > Pentatomidae > Euschistus > Euschistus heros. The sequence goes on from RCWM02000353.1 coordinate 612,357, forward strand.
TAATTATAAGTTACATATATAGGATCTAATAGTAAATTTAACCAGCTTTTAGATAAAAATAATAAATGTTGGATCGGACAAATGGTTTTGGAGTTATAGCGAATAATGTGCCAAAAAAACATGTATTTTACAAAAGTAAGTGTGATTTTCAGCGTGATAGCTTGTGTATTTCAAGAATTTTGATAAAAATTTCATATATAGAATATAATTGTAAATTTAACCGTCTTTCAGATTGAAAAAAAAAAAACCAAAAAAACATTTTGAATCATACAAATACTTTCGGAGTTATAATTATACGGGCGTGGTAGCAAACTTCAGATTCAGATTCAGCACCCCAAAAAACATAAAGATCCGTTGAGAATAAAAGTTCCGCAGTTTTTTCTTGAAAACGTCCTTTTGGAGCCTTATTTTACTGGACCATTACATAGCAGTGTTACACCTTTAGAGTTAAAGCATACTATAGGATCACCCTTTCTTTTATCCACTGTGACTATGATAAACTCTTTTGGATTGTATGGCATTGACTCTTAATCCTAAATAATAACTTATATTATATAATTTTAATAAATACTTTTATAACTTCTTGGGTATCTGTTCTTTCAAGAAATTTGTTATAATTATTTACATTTTATATTGTCATTTTATCCAGATTATCTTCAATGTAAATAGTTTTATTATTAATCTTTCCCCTTCCTAAATTATCCTAAAAATAGAAGATAAATATCAATTTTCTTTTATATATTAATAATTTGTTTAATTTATTATATTTACTTCTCTCCTCCCTCCTGAAATGGAACTGTAAATATTATTCATAAAATTTCTTTGATACACTGCATTGAAACAATATACAATTTTAACTTGTATCAGTAAAAATGTACATAGTATAGAACTTAACAGCTGGCCCCTCACCATTTTTATTTTAATAACATTAGTTGAATGACTGCTCAAGTTTTATGTTACACTGTAATCATTTTATAACAATGCATGATAGTATTTTATGCAATTGCATTGAATAGGATGTGTAAATATTTTCAATACTCACTTTAATTTCAAAACTGTAGTTTCACATAATTATAGTTATCATTAATGTCTTTTAACATATACATCATGTTTTTGCTTAAGTTTTTTTTTCTATATCTATGGATTATATTGTTTTATTTATCAATTTCTATTTAGTTTTTGTAACTGAATGTTGATAAATTGTCCTTATATACTACTGAACTTACTTTACTAATAGTTTGAGTCATAATAACTGACTGTTTTTCTTGCTAATGTAACAACAACTTTTTTTTTTTTTTTAATGTAATGAATATACTCTTTGGTTGTATTATTTGTAACAATTTGAAGGCTAGCTGGAATATTCTATCACCATACCACTCATTTTGAGGTCAAACCTTCCAGAAAGTAGATAGTTTCAAATACCTCTGAAGCACATTAACCACATTAAGCACATTTAATGACCAGCTGAGTGAAGTCGACCAAAGAATACTAAGCGCGAACAATGTTTTCTTTTCAGTAACCAATATCTTAAGATAAAAGAATATATCATGGAAAATGATACTCCGAATATACAAATTGATTGATTATCTTACCTATATTACTGTATGGCAGTGAGATCTGGTCCTTATGGAAACCATTGAAAAAAAGGTTGAGAAATTTGAACACAAGGTTCTCAGGATGACTGTGGGCCCAAAGTGGGGCACTGGATTAAGAATTTGAATAATAATAATAATAATAAGGACATAATCTCTAAAACGCAACGAATTGCACTGAACATGAAAAGCAAGGTGACTACAATGAGCCGAACATGTAGCAATGAGCCACCCTAAAAGTCCTCTCTTCTTACAATGAATGCTACAGAGGTAAGAAATAGACCAAGAGGCCAAAAATAAGATGAGTCCATAAGCCAACAAAAAAAAAACCTCTCATTGGGTTTTGTAACTTCATTTTGAACCTCGTCCAGAGAACATAATAAACCATTGACTGAAACAGATGCTTGTTTGAAAGTGTTGGAGCCATTAGTATAAGTAGGGAAATTGAGAAGCTTAATACCTGTTCCAAAATTTTTTACTTTGTGCAACAAGAGTTTTGATGTTTTCTGTACATGGGTAACACTGTGAAACAACATAATATTTTATTTGTAATTGACCGTTTTCTTTAAAAAAAAGTATTAAGCAAGTTGATAGCTTAAGTTTCCTCTGAAATTCTCAAGAAAAACTTCTCAGGCGATTGTTGAATATAGGAACTTAATTCCATTAGAAAGAAAGAATATGATGGCTGGGACATGTGCATCTCATGAACAAGGCAAGACTCCCAAGGAAGATAAAGGAATGATGCCCGGATGGGACAAGGCAGACCTTGACTACTGTAGCTGGAAGATGTCGAGGCTGACCTTCAGGTCCTAGGAGTGACAGGATGGAGAAGAGCTGCAGAATATCAATCAGAGTGGAGAAAAATCATTGAGGAGGTCAAGGTCCTTGTCTTCTTGTCCGCCATCTTAAAACCGTTAAATATTTTAAAACAGTATCCTGGAGGACAACAATGGCGGAAGTTATCCTTTTTGATAACTTAAAAACCGTTAAAACAGCATCCTTAAGGACGGAAAAAACTATTAGCATTCCGCCATCTTAAAACAGCACCCTTAAGGATGAAACTTATTCTAATTGTGGAAGGAGAGAGTGGCCAAGTATGTCCTTCAGCCTCCAAAAATCGTCAGATCCTGGCAGATCTGTAAAAACAGTGTCCTTATAGCACACATCTATCTAGCACACCTATAGACTGTTAATCCCATTAGGGCATCTTTGGCCACTCTCTCCATCCACAATTAGAATTAGCTTTTTCATCCTTAAGGATGATAATATGTTTTAACTGTTTTTAAGAGGATAACTTCCTCCATTGTTGTCCTCCAGGACACTGTTTTGAAATATTCGATGTTTTAATTGTTTTTAAGATGGCGGAAGGATATTCCGACTTTGTTAACCCATTCTACGGGTGGCTAGAGATAGCTTTTCAACGCTAATGACCCTTACATACCTTACGTAAAAAAAAAACAAATCTATCTAGCGCACCTATAGACAGATAATCCCATTACTAGTAAAAGCAATTTTTATTTACTTTGGTAGAGTTTGGTTAGATTTTTAGCTATTGGGCCCAGGTTTGAGTCTTTAAAATATCTACAGTTAGTTGCAAGTAACAATGCTTTAAATGAGAGGATGGTCATTTGAGTTTTTCAGAAGTTGTTGACTAAGTTTTATTTGGTCAACTCGTGTGGTACCTCTCTTAATGAACTGGTCACTGTCACTTTTCCATGTTATTCGTTCCATAATTTATGATGAATTGGAAAATTCTAAGCTCTTTTTGCTGTCCCGGGGTACTTGATGTGGTGAGTTTTGAATTTCCCCACAAAACTGGTTATTTCTGATGCAGAAAACTTACATTTCCAATAATTGCTCGTTAGCAAAATTTCAAATTTCTACATGAATGTCAAGGAAAAATAAGCTCATTTTGTTTTTCTAATTTATTTAGTATATAGTCAGAATTCAAATTATATCAACCTTGAAAGGATTTGATGAACGTATAGAGCTTATTACAATGTTAAGAATACAGAATAGATTTTTTTATTTTATTTTTTATGACTATTAGTTTTGAAAATAAAACTAAGCCCATCTTAGCTTGGAAATCCTTATATGCTGTACCACGTTAGGCTCCTAATAAATCTGGTACAGCTCTGTATTATGCCTAAGCCTGAATTGGTCACCCACTCTTACCGCTCCAAACATTCTTAACACAATTTCCTTTTTAAGAGCAGTAAACTGTTAGCATCAGATCTCTACAAAGGCTAGGTTTCTGAGGCATAAGTTAAAACATGTCTTGTACTTGCAGGTCTTGTGTTTTGTACAGTATAGCTTTGGTCTTTCTCGATAATAGACAATTTCTTAATGTCTTGGCCAATCCAAAATAACAATTATTGGCAACTAATATTCTTTCCTGTACTTCTGGACTGGTTGTGTTGTCTGATCTATGATCCAAGATACTGAAAGCCATCAACACTCTCAAAAGTGTAGTCCCCAAAAGTTATATAAAGTGCTGGTGGTCTTGGAGGTTTAGCCACAATCTACTTAGTTAAGTCTTGCCCTAAGGCAAGAAATGCATGCTCCAAATCTTTCCCTGACCTTCCCACCATATCAATGTCTTCACATAGGAAAGAATTTGAATGTCAAATTCAAGGTCAAAATTGTACCGGTCACCTGAGTATTCCTGAGTCCCTAAGTACCTTCTCGAGAGCAATGTTGAACAGGCAGGAAAGTTCATCTCCTTGTCTCAGGCCCCTAGTTGTCTGAACCTAATTGAATTAGGACGTCACCTTCGAGCTTAGCCTGACTTCTTGACTCACTCATTGAGGCTTATCAATTCTTGGGGGACATTCATTTCTTCCATACTTTGATACAGTCTGTCCCTAATAATGCTATCATAAGCACTGCTGAAATCTACAAAAAGATGATAAGTGATAATATAGTGCTCTCTAGTTCTTATAGAAAACATCTGATCAATACAGAATCTCCCACTCATAAACCCACATTGGTACTTGCCTATCTCTCTCTGATCATGGGGATGTAATTTTTCATATACTATATTAGAGAGAACCTTGTAGGCGCTACTTAGGAGTGTGATGCCACAATGTATTAGAGTTTAACAATTGTAAAACTAATGAACCCATCTGTACCAAATTTTAACTTGGTTAAAATTAATCATCTTCATAGTTCTAGGAATGAACAATGTTGAGTGGCAGATGAGATCAACAAACTTATTTCTGCCGAATCAAAATGTGATCCTCAGCTTTTTTATATTGTGTGTAAAAATATGATTGATGCCCCTTATGTTGTAAGCACTGATAATGCAGTTCATTATCCGCAAGAGTCTGTTTATCTGGATTACCAATTCATACATTAAATATTAAAAATAGGATGTCAAATTATGCTTTTATGCACTCTTCAACCACCTAATCTGTTCAATTATAACTAGGTTAAAAATGACTGCTATGTGTGAAAATACCATTGAAGAAATAATGCTCAATTAGATACTTCAATTTCAATACTTTTTTATTTTAATAAACAAATACATCTTATATTATTAGTTAAAATTATCCTTGTTATCTACTCATGAGAGTAGGCGAAGCCGCAACAAGGGATGCTAGTTTATTATAATTTTATAATAACATAAGTCAAGGTGAAGGTTATAGCTTTGACTTAAGATTATCTCCTGTTATTTTTAGATGTTCTCTTAATAACATACTACACTATCTGGTTCAGAGTTCTAGATTTTAAGTTCCTTCTTAAATTAAATGTACATGACATATAGTTTTCAGTATTAGTTAATAAAGATTGTGTGCATTAAAGATTAATTAAAGTTAATTTATCTAATGCTATATAGAAGCAGTTTAACTGTGCACGATACTCATGATAATTTTATCATTAAATTTTCTAGTTATTTCTTATTTCGCTGTTTTCATCACTCTAATTGTTGTAATTTTTTTGTATAGTAATATCTCTGTGTTCTTCATTCCCACTAACTCTCTGTTTTGTTTGTTTCTTGGCAACATTTTGTTAATAAAGCTTTTCTTTTACTAACTACTAAAAAGAAATTTGATGTTTTGTTTTTTTAATTTAAATGTTAAAATAAATATTTTTTCAGTATCTTCAGAAGATGTTTCCACGAGAGGACAATGTGAGAGTACACCTATGAAGAAAAGGGCCAGATGAGAATTACTCAAACTGACCAATTTTTTATTACCGTATCGACTAGTCGCTATATGAAACCCCCCTACTTTTAATAGTTTATGTATTACTTTTAATATAAAATTCTAGGTATTACTTTGTTATAAAAGTTATGTCTTTCAAATGTAATTTTATATTTTTGTAAGAAAAATATATATTGTGTATGTACAGTTATAGACAACAAAATCGTGTACACATTAAATTATTTATTTTTGATGTACATATTATTTTGTACACTGTTGATGGAATATGTATTTCACTTCTGTTTTTAATAATACTGTATGTTAAGCTGCTTTTGTATAGTCATTAAACTATTTAGACAAGTTGAATGTTGATTAAAATTAAAAATAATTAAATACAATTATAACTGAGTAGTAATGGACTTTAAGATGTTCTTACAAAATATATTCTGCTGTAATAAATAATGTATATATATTTTTTTGTTGTTACTTAAATATATATGTGATTTTAAGTGGCATTGAATGTCACAACGTTAAATAAATCAAATAGGTTATTGGTTGTTGATAAATTGATTCAACTGAAGCTCTTATTTCTTAACATTGTCTTAAGTTAATTTGTTTTTTATTTAACTATTCATTGTTGATAGTTTGGTTACTATCCTTTCATCTTTATTCTATAGTTTGATATGAGTCCTTGTTAATCTAAATATTATCAATATTGATCTTTAGAAATATTTTATCGTTTTATCTTATTTTTTTAGAACTCAACATTGATTTATTTGTAATTTTTATTTATTTGTTATTCATAATAGCTAGTATTTATTCATAGAGCTGTAACAGTTATATGATGAAATTAAACATCACCTTGGTCAGTACTATTTAATTATTAAATGTATTCCAAAAAGTTCCTAAATACCTACAGCGAGCAGCAAAACTATTTGTTCAGTAGTGAAAATTTGGGGAAATGAACTTTGATTTCTTGATTTTAACTATTTATTTGCATGGATTCATCAAAATATTTTTTATATACATTAATTAATAATTTAAAATATATATATATATATATATGTATATATATATATATATATATATATATATATATATATATATATATATATATATCTTACAAAATTAAATTAAATTACTTTAATATTTTATGGAAAGATCTTTGCTATTCTGTACTGCCTTCAGGCATCTGGGCATGCCCCAGCTTGGCTTGGGCGCTAATTGGTTCAAAATATTTGCCCATTTCTATTTTACTTTTAGGTCAACATTACTAATCCTATGTAGTTTTTTTTTTATACTAATGATTAAGGTGAACCCATAAATGCTGGATTGGGTTCAATTCCAGGTTGTGGGGAACTGTTTCTACAATTGTAAAAGTTATTCAGGTGTAAGCATAGCCCTATGTTTTGTATCATTTTCCTGATAAAATTTAAATTTTAGTTTATTCCCAGTTTTGTAACATTTGTTTTTAAATTTCTCCCTAAAATATTCACATATTTTACCGAGTACATAATGGTAAATGGACTTTAAAATGTATTTAAATGATTAAATTTAGATACTTAAAATTTAAAACTATTCTCTTTCTATAATGATGTCTCTCATTCAAGTTTATTCCTGTGTGTCAGTTTTTGTTATGCTCCTCCAAAGCAACCTAATCTAAACTAGTCACCTCACCTCCCTAACCATATTTGTTTCTCAGGGGTAAATCCTTATAACAGTGATATACAATCGACTGTAAATCAGCTGTAACTGTTAGTCAAATTCCAATCTTTTTTGATGAAAGCTTTCAGACACCTAAGTCATCGCCCGCGGAACACCTGTTGGGAATCACTGGTCTGTCTGATACTTTCAAATTCATATTATGTTCCTCAAAGATTATGACGTCGTTACAGTAGTCTGAAGGCTTTGTTGAATATTCTTTAACGAATTTTATTCTTTCAAGTCTATTTTTCTTAGATATAAATAGCTATTTCAATTTACTCTGGCGGAAATTTCTTTTGCTGACGTTCCCAATTCGAAATTTACATCGATTGCTGTTTTTCTGGAATAATCTCGGCCGCCCCGATCGGCTTTTATCGTCTTGCCTTTCGTCGTTTTCAAATGTTGGTAATATATTGGACTTTTAAACGATGGATATTAGTCATTGAACTGACTTAATCGTAGGAATATCCATGTTCTCTGAAGAGAACGACATGTAACCGCTTTTGAATTCATGTGTTAACTGAATGTCATGCCACGGCTGTATATAAAACACTGTCTGAAGAGAACACAGCTAAAAAGATATAGCATTACCAACTAGCTAACTCCTTTAAATCAGTGCCTATGTATAGCGGATTAAATAAGACAATTTGATGCTGTACAAAAACTTTTACTGGGGCAGTTTAACCTTTTTTATATTTATAGAGTGAATACATAAATATTATCCATATTTTGCGGTTTTTAATTATTAGATGTTTTTCTTACGTGAATTAGTAAGAGGAAGAAACTGTTAAACAATTATTTTTCCACAATGACACAAGGAGGAATCACATTTTACTGAATTTAGTAAGTGAACGAATACTTGCTGCTCACTGTATATTGTACTATTCAACTTCAAACTTGTCTGAATTTTTGTACAGTTTAGTGTATTTCAAGTATTTATATGTGGTGTATTGTAAATATTAATACAAATTGTAAGAATTTTAATATTATCTAGTAATGGACTGAAACCTGTTGGTTTTTTATATTTTATGTTCAAAACTCATGATTTGTCTTAGGTGTCATTACTTAGGCTTTGCTGTATTTTTCAGGCTGAAGTTATTATTATATAATGGGAGTAAATACTGGATTTTAATATTATTTGTATAGACTTGTTTGTATATTAATTATGTAATGTGCTTCTTAGCCTATGTTAGATCAGTTACCAAGTAGTAAGATTCTTTTTAAAAATGTGTATAATTTTAGACATGATAGTAGTTTTATTTTATCCTTAAGAATTTATTATTCAATTCAATTATTGTTTTAATAATTATGGTTTTAAATAATGATTACAGATACATTTAGAAAATGAAGGATTTTTTTTTTTGCTTTTTCTTATGAGATAGATTTGAACCCATGTCATATATATACTATTATATAAAAGGACAAGCCATTTTTCGTTTGTGATCACTAACCGCACAAATTACTGAACCAATCTGTACCAAATTTTGACCACATCATCTTTATAGCTCTAGGAAGGTATAGCAATGATAAAATCTTCTGATTTTAAATTAATTTATTATTAAAGAAGCAGTAATAAGTAAAGTTTGAAAATTGACCGATAAGTAGTGAACGCTATTCATGAAAAGTTACAAAGGTACGTTGTTATATGGAGCTTGGAATTGATACTAGAACTTACTTATATTTAGCCACAAATATATTGTGGGTCCCAGTGAAGTTTGACCGATATATGGCTATCGCCAATCCGCAATTTAGTTTAAAATTGTTAAATTGCTGAACCCATGACTAGCAAAATTTTAACTACATCATTTTTATAGTTCTAGAAAGGTTCAGCAATAATAAAATTGGTATAGATTGGTTCAATGTTTTTACGATTGTAAACTTTATTGCGGAATGGATTGGGATCCAGGGGTCGCCCCACAACTCCTGAACCCAGTCCATTCCGCGATAAACTTTACAATGGTAAAATTACTGAACCAATCCATACCAAATATTATAGTTCTAGAAAGGATTCCGCAATTATAGAAATTTAAATGCTGAATAATGAGTGGTAGAAACGAGGTTTGTCACAATATAATATACTTATGTTGTTAGAAATTAAACTCCAAATAGATAAAACCAATACAATTTTTTTTCGCCGAATAATAATTATAACAAAAAAAATTTCTATTCTTTTTGATATTTTGTATAAAAATATGATCCATGGGTCTTGTAGTTGTACTTATAGTTGCACTGATAATGCAGTCCATAACCCGCAAGTTTCTTTATAGTTTCTGTCCATCTGGAATACCAACTCATACATTAAAATTAAAAATTGGATGTCTAATTGTGCTTTTACGTAATCTTCAAACACCTAATCAGTACAATTTTAACCTGGTTAAAAATTACTGCTATGCGTGAAAATATAATTGAAAAAAATAATGAATGCTCAATTGCTACTTCAATACAAGATTTTTATCGATAAAGAAATAAAACCTCAATTATTAGTTAAAATTATATTTTACTTATATACGTCATAAGTAAAAAATTAACTCAGGCGAAGCCGTGACGGGGGATGCTAGTATATATATTACAGTAATATCATAAAAATTTAAGAGCGCATATTATGGTTTAAATTTTTCTTTATAAATGTTTTTGGCAATAAAATGGAGGCAACTTAGCATTTAAGACATACTTTTAGGTCACCAACAATGTTAATTTCCATTTAGTAGAACCTTTTGTATTGGGTTGGTACAAAAATAATGCAGGTTTTTATATGTGACAAAAAAATAAAATAAAATAATTTTGTGCGGTTTATAATGTTGAGTGGTCATATTAACTTCTCTTGCAATGTCCTCATTAGTTTTGCGAGGATTTTCTTCTATCAAAGTCTTTAGATGGTCCGCGACCTTCTTTGTCTTCGAGATCTAAATCTCCATGGCGAAATTTTTAGAAAAACTTCCTTCACACCAAACAACATTGATGTTACCAGCGGTTTGGGCCGCACTTCGACCAATTTTGAATTTGTAAAATTTAATTTGACTAAAATCTTGTTTTGACATGATGAATTTCAGAGGGCCTTACTCATAGAAAATATAACGCAAACTAAAGTAATCTACAACAACACTAATAACGATTGTTTATAATCCATTAACTAGAGTGGAGGGTTATCTTTGTTTACTTGGCAAGCACTTGCCTAAACATGAATATTCAAAACCTGCATTATTTTTTAACTAACCCAATAGCTTACCATTATTTTGTGTACTACATATTTCTCTTAATTTATTCGTCCATGACCTCACCCATTTGTTTAAACTAACTTTCTACAGAATTTCTTTGGGTGAATAGAGTGATAGTGGAATGAAAAATTTTATAGAAGAAAATAATATAGGATGTAAATGGTCCCTTATAGCCACGAATTGTTAAACAATAAAATGTATCAATTCAAACATAAAATTAAGTTTATTAATTTTCAATTAAATTTATAAAAAAAACAAAAAACTTTTTAAGGTTTTGATAGATGTTTACTGTTTGTCAAAAATTACCTTTATGATCAGATTCAAAGCCTCCAATCCTTTTTTACACTTCATTATTGAAATATTCATAGTTTGTTACTATATTCTTATTTCGAAAATGCAGCTTCTTTTCTTGGATCATAGCCAATTTCCTCCTCTTATTCATGAGGTTAACTATGTATCCAGATCAAACACAAAAATAAGTTCATTCATTAAAACTAAAGAATATTTAATGTTATATGGGAAAATGAGGATTCCTTTCTCCGTAAAATTTTTGAGAAAGAAGTTATCAGACAAAAAAAAAATTATATATATATATCAAAACTTTAGTTGTTTCATCCCCTAAACAAATTTAACTTGGCATTCAAGTTACTGTCCATGTATATACAACATACTAAGATTTCATTTACGTTCGACATTTGGTTAGGTAAATAGTGTGCTGACTAATGAGTAAAAGAGTATTGTTCGATATTGCCCCAGGAGTTTAAATTATATTCTCAAATCCTCCTGCTTTTTGGAGTTTCGAATACAGTGTAATCTCCATAATCCGGCACATATTGTTGACCAATAGTGCCGGATTTCAGATAATGGTTGATTACTGGATGTAAGGGAAAACAAAAGTGACAAAGAATTACATTTCTTATGCATATTCTTTTATTATGTAATAAACTGTTTTAAAAGTAAAAAATATTAAGAAATTATTCAGAAGAAAAATAACTCATACACAACCTCTAAAAAACAGCAGAAATTTCTACTGAAGGTAATTGACAGAAAAAACAACAACTCAATTTCTCTCTGATTGGGAAAAACAATAGATCATGGATATGTCTAGCTGTTATCTACTGCTTTTCCCTATTTACATTTTAGAATTAAGCGGTCAAATTACTTAAATTAATAATTAAATTAAATTCATGAATTAATAAATAATTGAGTAGGAGGATCTCTGGATAGAAGGAGCACAATGTAAACAGGTAGGAGAATTTAAATATTTAGGCCCCATTCTGGATATGGTAGGAGGATGTAGAATGAAGAGAAATACAGAGCAGATGTGGAATGGCTAGGAAGGCAATTCGCATCTTGCATCCGGTTTTGTGGAGCAGGACCTTATCCCTAAAGAATAAGAAACGGATTTTTCAATCATTGATTGAAAGCATCCTCACATATGGCGCAGAAACATGGTCCCTCACCAAAAATATTAGGGACAAATTAAATGTAGTCGAGATGGACTACTGGAGGAGGTGTATCCAGAAAACCAGGGCAGATCGCGTAAGAAATGAAGATATGAGGAGGAAAATGGAAATTACGGAGAGCGTGACGGAACATGTTATAAAGAAGAAATTGATTTGGTATGGACATGTACGTCGAATGCCTCCTGGAAGATTACCTGAAATGGTTAGAAAATGGAACCCTCCGAGAAATAGGAGAGGAAGAGCAGCAAGGAGATGGGAGGATGAAATAGCGGAGGAAATGGCAGGAGGTCTGAGGGATGGTGATTGGTGGGACAGAGAACTGTGGAAGGATAGTTTGACCTAACGGAAACCCAATGAAGGGAAACGCTGTTACAAAGAAGAAGAAGAATTAAATTAACAATCATATATTAAATATTCAAAAGAAACAAAGTTGAGAGAAAATAGGAGTTTCAAATGTGCCTTTTTAATTTAAATCAATATACCTCCTAACCGGTTGGTTTCAGCGACAAATGCTATATAACAAAAAATATTCTCTATTAAGGCCTATTCACACTCAGCAGTGAAGTGACAGTGCCGTGACCGGCACGTGATCCGCCCGGCAATACTAAAAGAATTCTTCCCAGCATTAGGATGAACTGATTCACACTAGGCCGGCACGTGACAGTGCTCTCAGTGCTCTCGATGGCGCCGTACCGTGATTATCACATTGTTTGTCAACGATATTTTTCGATTTTCACGGCAATGTTTTTCTGTAATTGCGTCAATATTTTAATATTTTTGGTCGAAAACATGGATGATGAAAAACTAATTGAATTAATGCACGCACATCTGACTTTTATTTAATATTACCCCACACTCACCTTTATTGCTTTTTTCCAGTGCGTATCTTGCTTTTCTATATCAACTTCCAACATATTTAGCAGTAAATTAAACGAATTTTCAGACATTCTTAAATATTCAAAAAATGTTGGTCCATCATCTACTAATTCCTTGTAAATTGTAGCGAATTCTACTTCTGTTCTTCTCTTTTTCTATGCTTGATGAACCCACTTCCTTTTTCTTCTCGTTTCTTCTTTTTCGTCATCCAGAATTAATGCAATAATTGTAACTGTACTGTAAGAGCACGGAGAAAATACTGACCAGTGTGAATTGAAAACACTGTAAGCCCACGTCAGCGAAAATCACTGTCACGTCACGGCACTGTAACGGCACGGCTGAGTGTGAATAGGCCATTAACCCTTCAGTGGGCACGTGGTTGACAGGTGTCAGCCTTTGTTTACTTTTAACCAGGGTTTGAAATCGATAATAAAAAAAAATAATAATAAAAATCAAATCCGATCAAGATTTTTATCTGTAATTTTTAAAATCATTTGATGATTTTTACTAAGATCGATTTTTATTTTTGAACACATTATTACAATTAACAGTAATAATAATTTTTGAGTAATTCCTTTCTAAATCAGAAAGTTAAATTTTCTCAATGACAATATCATGGAAATAATTCAAAAAATAATATTGTATACAAACATATTAATCAATTTGAGTGTAAAAGGTGATTTTTATTTTCTGATCAACATTTTTTTTATCGCAATTAAATCATTATTATTTATGCAATACCATATCACTCAGTGAGTGATCATAATTTTTAATCAAATCGATAAACATCCAAAATCAATTGAAATTTTTATTTATTAATCAGAAATGATTTTTAAATTAAAATCAAGATTTAAAAAGATTTTTTGGAAAAAAAAATTATTGATTTCAAACCCTGCTTGTAACTCCCAAACCTCAAGGCTACGGGTCCGCTGCTCTTTAATACCTTTCCAGGAAGATCTTTAGTTGCGATTTGTTACCCTTCTGAATCGACTAGTTCACTCAATTTGAAGCAGCCGAAACATTAACAATTTAAAAGGTAAGAAATTTTTGTAATTTACCATTTAAATTATTATTACAATTTATTACACATAATTATCTACTCTTTTGTTAATAATATTTTTTACTAGTTTATGATTATTATACTGATTATTTTCAATCATTTTTGGACGTATTTTGCCTCTATCAAAAATTTATTTTATTTCATTAGAAAATACTTATGTCACAACCCAAGAAACCAAAAGCGGAAGTCTCTTCAGATCCCAAAGTTTAGAAACAGTGGCTGGATAAATTGAACGAAGCAAGTGACGAAGAAGGTATTGACCCTGATGAATCGGATTTAGGAAGAAGTGACCACCTAAGCATAAGCGAACACAGGAGGCGGTGTCCTCCTTGGTGTTGATGAGAAGCAACCAGAATCAACAGGAAGAGAAGGTTCCAGATGTCTTTGCCACGATGGTGGGAGTAAACTTGACAGAACTACTAGGACATGGTGCCAAAAATGGATGAGTAACTAACACTTGAAAAATGTTTGTAATAATGGTTATATTTCCTCTGTATAATTTTTAATTTGGAATTTTTGTTTCTTAATAACACTCAAATATGAATGTATAAAAATTATACACTGACTTAATAAAAATTATTTATTTATATGGTTTAAAACTAAAAATTAGCATGGGTGACGTACGACAACCACGAGATAACGAACACAAATAGTGAAGACTTAGAAAAAGATACTTCATTTACTGATAGTTACATACAAAACTTCTAGTATAATGGCTACAAGTCAAATGTAGAGTGTCTTCCTCTGAAAACTTCCAGCTACTTAAACCTATAGGTTTGGAGTGGGGATAGGACCGAGGAAATATGGTGAAAGTGTCTGGCTAAATGTTTACTAAAGGGCACGTGAGAAAGGGTAGTCCGGCGTAGGTGTCAATTGTCTCTTGTCACAGTGATATACACAGGGTGTTATATGGTGTAAAAAGAGAGGACATAGGGTGGCTGGGGATCTTTGATCCCCAAGGCAGTTTACTTTATGATTGTTTATGACATGTGTTGTTCAAGATGTAATTTATATTTTACCCTTGGAAGGTCAAAAGGATACTTTCTCTTAGTCAGGTGCTAAAAGGGTTTCTCAATAATAAAAGTAATGTTAAAGATTATATTAACATTATGAGTAATATTTATAATCTTATAACTCACGCGACTACTCACGTAACAACCAGTAACGCGCCTGCTCGAGGGTTAAGTTTCTAATAAGGAAACTGTCGGCAAATTTTTCATCCGAGCAACACCAACAGAGCTAGAGCGTATCCAAAAAGCCCCAACATTTTACAATTTTGGCAAAAAGTGACGCAATATCGCTCGTATACGGTAGGTCCTAGCGACAAATAATATAAAACAAAAAAACATATTTTCCATTAAATTTCTGACAAGGGCAATGCATCAAGTTTTCGATCCGAACACAACCAATAGAACTAAATCGTGTCAAAAAAAAGCCCCAATAATTAGGCATACGTTGCTTTTTTCATGCGAACTAATATAGCTCATAAACGGTAGGTCCTAGTGATAAATGTTATATAGCAAAAAATGTGGCAAATGAAATACAGGTAAGCGAAAAAAATAAAAACTAGAAAACATATGAGCATCAATGGTCAAGGGGGCAACCCCTAAAACGTGTTCCTTGTTATTCTTTCTTTAGCCGACAGGCTCAAAGGGGTCAGTTTTTTTGAAAAGTGATTTATTGTGCTAAGTGAAGGTCAAAGTATGAATATTATGCCTGTCTTTACTATTTTAAACCCTATCGTCCAACTTCAGACCTCTAATAACCAGACTTCCCAAGGCCCTAACATTACACAAGCCTATAATCATTCTGCAAGCTGTTGGCGCAAAGTTAACTCGGATTCGTATGAATTATAGAATGAGTTTTGAAAACAAGATTATACTAAGTGTTGACTACAAACTTATTATTTGCCTGTCGAATCTCTTCCTAAATTATTATCGAACTGTATCTCGGATAAGAAATACACACATTTGGTCTCTAACCCTTTAAGAAACCAGAAGGGTACGTCACAGATTTTCTATTGTACATAATTATTACAGGAATGTTTATTCAATTTGAATATATCTGTTCTTCGGAGATATAGAACAAACACTACCTCCATTGTTTACCAAAAATAAATTATTACGTTTTCCTATTCATCTTTTTTCATCTTGTGCTGAGGTATAAAATACTAAGTCTTAGAGCAATTAAAGTTTAATAAACTTTTGAGGTAATGTACTGTATTAAAAATAAAGCCGGTTCAAACTGCTCTCATGTATGGTTAGGTAAATATGAAATAGTGTTCTATACCTCCGAGGAACAGATATTTAAATAATTATTTAGTATATTATAATACACAAGTATTTTTTCGAAAAAGGCTCAACTGCCAAAATACACTGCAATAATCACATTAATTTATTTTTAAAAGGAATGTTAAGTTTCATGTGGAAATGCTGCTTTAAGTATGATTCTCTAAATATGTACAGATATTTTAGTTATCATTGTGTAATTGTATATATGTATACTCTATAATTGTATGTGTATATATATATATATATATATATATATATATATATATATATATATATATATATATATATATATATATACATATAGGTAACATGAATTTTTGTGATTAAAATATGATTTTCCAGTTCTCATTTATTTGTGTGGTCCGTGAAAAGTTATTTCTCATTTAATATTATTTGTCATTCTCTTGCTCATAAAAGAAACCTTCCTTTTATTTAACGTACCTTTAATGCATGATTTATTACTTTTATCTGAAAAAAAAAAAATCGGAGTAGACCATCTACAGATCACGAAAAAATAAAGGAAAAAGTTCTGTGAAGTGCTTTCCCGGAAAACCACAATTATATATTTCTCACCTTTGTAGACCTAAACCATTAGTTGAACACTTCACCTGTTCCTCTATTGAAACTAAAACATTGAATATCTCTTGAAAATCTTTTAACATGTGTCTGACGCAAGCAGATAATTCTTAGTAATGAAAAACACTTCGAAAAAGACCTGTCATTATACGGTGATAGGAAATAGAAGACAAGTGAACAAAACTTTGCATTGCTCTTGACGTATTGAAATATATTTATTAAAATCTTTGCAGGACTTTTCAAACACAATGTTGAAAATTTAAAACTATTTTAATTTAACCAATCAAAGATATAATTGGCATCTCGTTTGAGCACCAAAACGAAAATGTTTAAACCTGTAACGGATGCATCATAGGGTTTAAACCCAATGAAAACTAATTTGTATGTTAAACGTAGCGAGCGGAATTTAATTTAATCGTTTAATTTTTTTTTTTTTTTTTTTTTTTTTTTTTGTTTGTTTAATTTGTTTTAACGTCCTTATGTAATCCAACTAGGATTACTAACCTATTTTAGCCAGTGTGGAGGTGTCATTTTTGATATTACTAAAAAAAAAATAAGTCTTGATTGAATGTCAAATTTTAGTTTTACAATAAGTCATGGAAAACCCCAATTATGTCTTTCTCACCTTTGTAGACCTAAACCATTTGTTGAACACTAATGGTGTTAATTAATGTTAATGAATTAAACAACTTTAGTAGGTACTAAAAGGATCGGATCGTAAAAATTTCTTGTATTTTCATCTTAAGGATAATTATTAAAGATCAAACTAGAAAATGAGATGATTTGGTTTTGATACTCTTAATCAGAAGACCAAGCTCTTGGTGAAAAAAATACGATAAGCAGCTTTATGATATTTTTTCATATTTATTTGATCAAAATTATTGTTCGGGGTGATATTTAGATATATTGCTATCAAGACTTTTATAATTATAAAGATATCAATATTGAAACTACTCTAACACGAAGACTATCGTTTAATATTTTTTTAATTTTAAAAGTAGAGTATTTAAGGTGATGGCTTTCCAGTATTTTTTTTTTTTTAAGCCTAAGACTTCCATTGAAGTCCTATACTGGCCTGGGTGGGAAGGTGAAGATTCATTTCGTGGGACCGCCACGAAATAAATTTTAACCCGCCCAGGTGGGATTCGAACCCACGACCTTCTGGTTACGAGCGCGCTAAGACCCTCGCCTCAACTCACTCGGCCATTGAAGGCCCCTTCCCAGTATTTTTACAAAAATTATTAAGCATCAATTAATTATTTTATGTTTGTTTCAGATATTTCTACAGAATGGTTTGGGTGGAAACATCTGGAGATGAAATTGCAATCGACAGACGAATCACTCACGACTATGAGACTGATAGAAAAAATCTCATGTACATTTCAGGATTCAATGTGAATTACGATTCAAAGCTGAAATATATATTGAGCAAAATCTATGTCTACACCATCATATTTTTTTTTTCCTTTCTCGTGATTATGGGCTCTGTGGCGGCCATATTGATTCATGACAAAAAACTGAAGCTGGAAGCTGTTCACTGGACCTTCCTTAACCTCGTTGGTCTAACCTTCATGGTCATTAGATATACCATCGTTCTTGACGAACCATTAAAGATGATTAGGATTGGCTTCTTCACTTATAAGAACGAGGCGATTGATGAAAGATGTTTTGGGAGGAAGCAGTACCATGTTAAGAGGATAAGAAACGTGAGCAACATGTTTCTCGGTCTAGCTATGTCCAATGGAATACTCCTTTCCTTTATCAAGCAGGTCAAGAAATCTCCCGAAGGCGGGAACTACGGCAAATCCATCAACACGGGTCTTCCAATCCCAATATTTTTGCCCTTCGACACTACGACAACCATTGGGTTCGTCCTGGGCTACCTCATAGATGTGGTAGCCTTCTTCTATCTTGTAGTGATCACTTCTAGTGCTCAGCAGATCTTTTTAAGCTTCATGGAACAGGGAATAGCGCAATTCGAGATTTTAAACATATCAATAGCCAACATCGAAAAGAGGGCCTATTCCATTTATTCAGAAGGGAAATCCTTCACTGAAGGGATCTCTATGGCTTCGCTCTATCGCACAAAAAAATTCCAAATCTGTGTGTCACAATGTTTGCGACAGAATGTGCAACACCATCAAACATTATTGAGGTTTGACCTAGCTGTTATAAGGCAGTCTAATTAATTAAGATATCTATCTACCTATGCTCTGGCTATACAGCCCATGCAGGAACTTGGCCTCCGAAACTATCCTCACCCACTCGTTCCTATCAGCTGCATACCTCTCCATCTCCTCACTCCCATCTTGCACAGGTCACCCTCGACGTCATCGAACCATCTCAAACGTGGTTTTCCCTTCGTTCGACTTCCATCCGGCATTTGATACAGTAATCTCTATGGTATACGATCTTCTGGCATTCTTTCCACATGGCCAAGCTATCGTATTCTAGCCACCTTGATGAATAATATATCGGGTATATATTTATATATAGTATATAATATATTACTATATATATATAATATATAGTATATCGGGTTCACCATACATGTCCATTAGTTCTTTGTTTTTTTCTGGAACGCCATTGTACTGATTCATTCATTCATTCGGAATTTTCTTTCCCACACCTAAATGATTTTTTCATTTTCTTGTGTCAGGACCCCCGTTTCACTACCATACGTTTCCACTGGCTAGATGATTGTTCCATATGATAAGGTTGGCTTTACGGGAGAGATTCCGCCAACGGAGAGTCTGGAGACATCGTTATGTGTTTTCACTTGGCACGTTCTGTTTGATATGGTCATCTTTGCAGAAGTTTTCTTTTTTGGTACTCCTAATGTTTGCAAGTTATTTAGCATTTCTCCTCTATCCATCCTGTCATAGGCCTCTTGAAAATCCAAAAATATATGGTGGAGATCTATATTAAATTCATGTAATTTCTCCTCAGTGTCTATGGTCAATGCATATGGTGTGTATACGTGTATATGGTCAATGTGGATCTGCTAGGCCTAAAACCGCTCTGATACTCTCCAACTAGTCTTTCCACCCATTTCAGCATCTTTTTATTTATTGCTACAGATAAGACTTTATAAGCGACACAAAGGAGAGCTATACCTCTGTAGTTTTTACTGTCTAGTCTGTCACCTTTTTTATACATTGGACATAATATTTCCGTACTCCATTCCTGAGGCATTTGTTCAGTGATCCATATGTCATAGATTAGACTGTACATCTTATCAATCACTGCGCCTCCGCCAAACTTGAGTAATTCTCCTTGCAGTTCCAGGGACCTTATTATTGTAAAGAGATTGCATAATTTCGGCTATCTCCTCTTTCTCAGATGGGGTGTCCTCATCCGCATATTCTTCCGTATGGTCTTCCTTGTATCTTCCAGGTGATTCATGGGTTACATTTCCTGGGGATTAAGGAGATTCTGAAAGAGTTCAGCCCATACATCAAGGGCAAGTAATTTATTTATTTTACTAGCTTTACTTATCCCACACTTATCCTTATAAAATTCCAGTCTGGGCTTAAACCCTGACTTGAGGTTTCTGACCCCCTTATAAAACTTTCTTGTTTCTTTAGCTGAGAAGTCCTACTGTACCTCTTGCAGCCTCTTTGCCTCTCAGAGCCTCTTCTTATTTCGGCACATTGCTCTCGTATTTATCCTTTTCCGCTCGTAATCCTCTGTGTTTCCCTCGTTCTTCATTATCTTCATTCTGGCTTTATTTCGTTCAAGCAATGATTTCTTGCATTCTTCGTCGAACCTGTCATTTCTACTCCTGCTTGCCCTGAGACTCTGCAGCATTTCGTAGAGTTGACTTTATATATTCCCACTTTCCTTCTATTGTGGCGTCCTCCGGTATGTGATCCCTGAAAGCTTTTGTGACATTTTCCTCAAAGATACGCGCTGTTTCCCAATGACGTAGTTTTTTGGGTAGCACCATATCTCGAGTTGCAATTTTCTGTTTATATTTGGGATACCTAACGAGAAAACGGTTTGAATCACAATCAGCCCCTCTAAAGTTGCCTACATCATAGATGTGATTGGCACGTCTTTTATTAATGAGAGCATGATCGATTTGGTTTCTAGTCTTTCCATCTGGCGATACCCATATCTCCTTATAGATTCCTTTGTGGGCAAAACAAGTACTACTTATTAGCATGTTTTGGGTTATCCCGAAATCCACTAATCTTAAACCATTGTCACTGCACTCTTCATGCTTGCTGTGCTTTCCTGTAGTTGGAGTATAAGTTTCTTCTATTCCGATTTTAGCATTAAAGTCACCCAAGATTATCCTAGTGTCATACTTAGGGAGTTTATTATAACTTCTTTCTAGTAGTCTATAAAAGGCATCCTTCTCCTCTCTAATAAAGATATAAAATTTATAATATAATAGTTTATTAATTACTAAGAAAAACAAAAGAATTTGTAATTGAAAAACTGCTACATTTACTTAGCGTGATTGATCCTTTTTATGATGACACACGTGAATAGTCGATTAAGTGAATTTTGTTTGTTAATTTTGGGTCATCGTTATCGCCAGAAAACCTAATTTTTGTCACTTAATTTGCATCTAATTGATTTATTTATGAGGCTATTATAGAGATGAATACTAATTTGTGATTCATTCTGGAACAAAGTTGCGTTATTCTTAAAATACAATTATGATTTTTATAATTAACCGACTATTCACAATTGCCACAGATACAAAGGTCATATTTTTTTAGGATCAGTTGTAAAAATACATTTTAATGGCATCCTAATAATTTTAAATTTCTTAGAAATTAATTAAGTGGATATAACAAATTAACTCTAAGAGCATTACTCAAAGCAAAATAACAAAAACTAACATGCAACTATAGCAAAAAAAAATGTCTGTGTGTCTCCTCTTAAATGATGCTGATAACTAGTTGAGTCCATGACTTAAGAACTTTTATTAAAACATAAATAAAATAACCCTTCAAGAAAATTAAGAAAAGTATTAATATTATAGTTTATAAATTTCCCGTAAAGATGTAGTGAGCTGAAGAACCACGCTTAATTAGTCTATGGGCACGATTTTGGGAGCTTCTTATTTTGTCCATGGTCACAATTTTGTAAGCTTCTGATTTGTCCATGAATGTTTCTTTCTCTTTAATGAAATTTACTGTCACTCCCGGAATCGTTGTACAAGATTATAACAGGTAGAATTTTCCATTTTTCTAGCGTATATAATGTTATTGTTATATTATGGCTTTCGTAAATTATTAAATTTAGCATTCTTTACTGTCCAGGTTCAGAAACAATATTAAGACCTACGTTGAGGCTGTATTCGTTTTACTCATTCTTGCTTCAATTGTCGTTTTCGCTGCGATTATGTTCGTCATTCTAGAGGTAATTTTTCGCGAAACTTATCAACGTTTAGATTTTTATCAAATCAAATGTTTATAGATTAAGTATAACCTAAAATATTATCAGCTTCAAGATCTCTCTGAGGCATCAACATTGTTCTGGCTACTGAGTACCGAGATAATTTATGTTTTCGTCGTATGCATCTACGGTGAACTATTTTCACAAGAGGTACTGCTTAGTTCTTTACATTCTAAACCAAATTATTCTTTTTTACTTATCATCCATGTTTATTTTTTCAGAGCGCAAAGATGTTTTTCGCGCTTTGGGATATTCCTTGGTGGAACTTTGACGAGCACAACAAGTTGATTTTGCTAATAATGATGTCGAACTCGATGAATCCAGTAGTAATAAACGCACCATTCTTCAGCTCAAACATGTCATTGGAGTCCTTTGGGGATGTAAGTCATATATTGAATGGTAATATATTCTGTAATATAACTTGTAAACTAATTAATTTTGAAGTATTTATGTAGAAATCATTCATTTGTTTTATTCATTTTGACTATTCAAAGGAATATAAATATTTTATAATTTTCTACTTCGTATAGAGGCGGCCTGGATCTGGTTTTTAAACTCATTTCTACCTGGTACTAATGCTTTGCCTTATTTCGAGTAAAGCTTCTTGTCCTAGCCATTTCTGATGTGAGGGCCTCCTACATTTATTTTTTCGTGGCCATTTCTTCTATGTTTTAGATCTATTAATACTGTGCTTACCCGAACTACATAACTTTTTTATGGATAGTCTCCTAGCAGTCCGTATCCAACTCTTCCCATTACTCAGGATTTGTATCTCTGTGTATCTTAATATGTCTTAATGCATGGCCAGCTTTCAGCTGCATATGTGCTGTTGGCAGAAATATATACTTATACATATGAAACCATATTTTTTTTCATCTCCACTTCTCTTTTGACCATTATAACATTGCGAAGTTGGTGGTATCCGTTTGTTGGTTTCCTCGTACGCTGGTCTATTTAGGAAATCAATCTGTGATCATTCATAACTTGACTCTTAGGATTTCTTTTTCAAATTAAGCTTGTTCTTAATTTATACCAGAGCTCATTGTTCTCTGTGACCACTACATATCAGACAGGACTACTTCCTTTGATTGGTTATAGCCATTCAACATAGAGCTTCCTCTAACGGGATACATATTTAATTATTTTAAACCTTCAATTCGGCGATCCTTCACTTATGATGTCCCCTTCTCTATTCCCATCTCAATTTTGATTTTTTTTTATTTATTGCCTTTCTTGCTAGATTTGGTGTCCCACATACGTTTTTGTCTAGCGTTGACTGTACTCCCTTTTCTTTCAGTGCTACCTCCGATTGGTGTATTATCGTATAAATTTGTATCAAATGTTCTTGAAAGGTCTACTGTTTATAGAAGCTAAGCATATTAATTTTACAGGAATAATTAAACAAAGATGTGTTCCTTTGTTTCTTTGAGGGATAAAAAATCAACTGCTTAAAAAGCCATTCATCATATGTACCATTCCAGTAGCTATGTTTTTATAATATTCAAATCACAAAAAAACTTCTTATAAGATCTGTTCTGTATATTGTCAATATATAAAGTATGCTTGTGATCATTTTTTTTCTCTGCCATAGAGAAGATTCAGGCGGTTTAAGCCTGTGGTGTTTTGATAAAGTGTCGTCTTTCAATATTTTATAAAATCCAAATTAAACTCAGACAGCTTATCACAAGCCATATGAAATAGTAATATGTAATAGATTAGAACTCCCAGTTTTAAAACATCATTCTGACTTAGAGCTGTTTAACAAGCGTGTAATTGAAATATGACTTAAGCCCTTTAATACAAAAAATAACTTGTACCTCTTTAACCGAACTCCACAGAAACATTTATTCAAGTTAACAAGTATATACCTAGAAGTTAATATCTACAACTTTTTTGATCCAGTACGTACAACCTAGAATGAGGTGAATCTACATTCCTTGACTGCCCTTAGTTTGACTTTCTTTGACCTCTTGGTTCGTTATAATCGGTGTTTCTAAGGGTTCAATCCTTCTTTTCTGTTTTATAATGAATGCCCCAAAAGCGTTCATAAAAATAAATTTGTTGATTTAATTTATTTATTTCTTTCGTTTCTTTTTTGTAAAGTCCCCCTTTTCTGTATGCCATCTCTAATTTTCATATTAATGCATCTAAAGTCTTCTTGAAGTTTTGGAAGGAACAGAAATATAGTCGTTTTATTTTGTTAAAATATCGTATTTTTTAAAATTACATTTGCCTGTGGTATTAAGAGTGTTTCGGCTATCTCAAGAGTTTTATAGTGTTTTATTCAATCAATGTAAAAATTTTATAATAACGGATTAAATATAATAAAATTCCAGAATAAACCCTAAGAAACCAAAATTTGAACTGAAAAACGGCTAATATGCTGACTATATAATACGATTCACAATGGCTGTATCTAGTCAGTTACGGCCTCAGCTATTGGAAGTTAAGCCCTCTGCACTTGTTTGTAACTCTATGGCCTACCTATACATACTAAAATAAAACTGCTTGGTGGTGCAGCACATGTGTTATCTTTGCTAGGGATGATCACCGACTAGGAATGGGTTATTGGTGAAAAATCGCTAACACACAATTGAACCACAGTAAAATTATAAATACTTCAATGTCAAATATCAGGAGGAAACAAAATATATTTATTTTACAAAAACCGTTTAATTAGTTTTTAATAAATATGATTTTCCTTTTTTAATTTTATTTGTTTTTCTTTGTTAAGAAATTAAAAAAAAAAATATATATCACAGATATGTCTTTTTCAGATCATGGCGAGAGCTTACCAGTTCATGAGCGTAGTCAGGAATGTAGATAGAAAATAAAATGAACTAGCTTTTTTGTGCAACCTTGGGAATTTCACGCAATAACAGAGCACAGATAATCAAATTCACTTTACATTAAGTTCACTTTTGTACAGGGTTAAATTCTAGTGTATATCAAATAGAAAAGTGTCAGGCAGAATATAGAAAAGAAAAAAAGGCAACGAATAAGTCTAATAAGACAGTGAATAAATTAAAACAGTCTTCATGCCTTTCATTAGATAGTGATAATAATTAAACAAATTTCTCAAGATAGTTGAGAAGCCGGCGTATTAAAAACTTAATTTAAAACAATTCTTAGCCTAAAGAGTTGTTTTAATTTAATTAAATTAAATAATTAACTAAAGTAAGGAATAGCCTACAACTGATCAAAGTTGTAACATTGCATCCATCAATATCAATAATTGGATAATCAGTAACAAGTTAAAAAATTATATTCTAATAAAAATATTGTTCGATGATTTACCATTTCACCGGTTTTTAACGAGCACGAACTAAAACGAACCCTCTGTTCACACTGCACGAGCATTTCTGACGATCAGTTGCTCGTGAGCAATCGCAGCGAATAGATGGCACCCGGGCTATCAAAATTGAGGTTTCCGCAGCGGCTATTCTCATTCTAGACCATCTAGCGGAGGAAAAGCGAAAAAGGAAAAGGCGTCGCTAAAGGATTTGAAGGAGGATAACAATGGGCTCTTCAGCAATTTTAGCCGCATTTCATTGAAAATAAACAATAGCTACCACACTCAAAATGGAAGGAGACGTGTACCCTTCAACAGCTAGGTGAGAACTAGATTCGGCGAACACAATGCGGGTATTTACACAGAGCGAGCGGCGAATGAGCGTCCCTTTGATGATTCACCACAAAACCGACATGGGGCGGATCAGGGCCGAGCACGAACAAGCATTCGCTTGGGTCTTGTTCGGCTTGCAGCGACTGCTTACACTGCCAGAGACTCGAACAAATTATCGTTCGTCACCCCTGTTTGCGACGAATGCTCGGGCAGTGTTGCATCTAGCATCATATTACGGATTCCATAATTCTGATTAGAGCCATTTCAAACTTTTCTTAGGGGATCAGGTAAAACTGACATTGATTCAATGTTAAAATTTGAAATGATTCTTCAAAATTCACGTGAATATTAAATAAAAAATTTAAAGACATTATGTAAAAAGAAACATTACATAGTTATTCTTTAATTATAATCCTGAAGGTATGATTGATACTTAAAATATGGTAAATGCTAATATTTTATTGTTTTATCTGTAAATATTGTGCGAAATATGTGTACCTACAATATTTTATTATTTTTATACTTTAGGTTCATATTATGTAAATTTTATTACTGTTATATATTTATTTAATTGTTCGATAAGTAGTTCTACAAATTTTGTTTATCATTACGATAATTCTATCAAAGAAAGTTTTATACTAAATATATAATATAAGTACATTATTAAAAGTAATGCATTTTATTAAATTAAAACTTATAAATAAAAAATATGCCTTTTTTAACTCATTAAAACTTCATCTTTTGGTTTATTATTTAAAATAAATTTATAAAACGATAAACCGCCTTTTGAAGTTTTGAGCGCGGGCGCCCTATTTAAGGCCACAGTGTGCGACGTTTCAACCTGCCTTGCAGGTCTTCTGCAGGGAAATTGTTGCCAAATAGAAGACACGAAAAACAATGACTGTTTAAAAATAATATCAAAGGAAGGAGTGGTAATAACTTCAGTCAATAAAGTCTTAGAAGATACCTATGATGCATTTCTTGTTATATATTTATCAGCTTTTATGTAACAAATTTGTAAAACCTCATCTTGCTTTACATTCATTTATTTCGATTATAAAAGAAAAAAAAAAAAAAAAAAAAAAAAAAAAAAAAAAAAAAGGGGTGTGGCTGTGTCATGGACACGACCGTGTATGGTACGTGAATCGTTTATGTAGCGGGTTATATTTTTAAAATAAAATATTGTTATTTATGTATTTAGGATAAAAGCAAGGAAACAAATAATTATTTTGTCACAATATAACTTTATTAATTATAGGTCTGTGAAACGAAAAATACGACACAAAGGGCATACAAGGTACATCGAGATTTCTGGTAAACGTTAAATCAATACAGGTATTACCTATTTTTGTTGGAGAAGTTTCAATATAATACAAATTGAACTCGCTGAGCATGAGATTGGGCAATGAGTGGTTTTGTGAGATATCAACATTAAAGTCTTCAACTGGTGTAGTAAGAAAAGGTTCGTGATCGGGTATAATTTTAGCGATATTTTTGGAATATTTTAACAACGATCGTTACATAAAGAGTTTAATTTCTGCTAACGCTACGTCTGGGTGGATATACTACAAAAAAAAAGGGGGGGGGGGTGTGGCTGTGTCATGGACACGGCCGTGAATGGTACGTGAATTGTAAATGCCATTGGCCTTTACGTTTACTAGACAGACATCGCGAGGTTTTGCATCTTTCATTGCCAAATAAATTTCCGAAATGTCAATGTTAACTCAATTACAATCAGTAAAGCTATTGATGTTGCGATATATGGCGATTCTCCTGGCTTTGCGACTTGATGATGATGGTACCGCTACCAATGATGTAGTTGCAATTGGTCTGTCCTTAGCGGTATTACAATATGATCTCAGGTCAAAGCTAGGCAGATTTACTGGCATCGAATTTTTCATCCAAGTTTCGCTGATTGCGAAATAATCAGATCGGTTGATGATTGCATTGGTAGAGATGTTTCTGAGTGCGCGGCCAAATTTTGTGCATTATTGGCGGTAATAAGTATAAAAAAATGTTGATCAGGAACTTTTACGTTCCCGGCACTACTTGAATCGGTCATATAGTGTTTTATTATTGACATTCGATTGTTTTTTAGAAGCGATTTCCAGCCGCATACGACCTCTGTATTTGGTTTTGGCTTTTGGACGCGTATAGGCCGACATTATTTATTTTTGATATTTTTTTTATTCTAACACCTTATTATATTTACTGTCACTTCTTTAAACTAATGTTTTATATAAAATCGATAGATTTTGACGACAGCTGACGATTAAAACTTAAACGAACATCGTAGCTTCTCCGAATCAAAAGTTATACTAATTTCAAATCTCGATACGCAGCAAAATAACCTCAAAATTGCGGTGCTTCCCCCTCTCCCGCGCGCGATGCATCACTGTTCTCGCTTATCGTAATAAATTCTTTGATCCTTTAGCTATCCAGTGGTATAATTTAATTTTGGATATAGAGGATAGATTCGAAACTACAATGCCAAACTGTATCCTCCGATTTTATAATCAGGTTTTTGGATTGCCCCCAATCCAATGAGTAGCAAATTTAAAGACGTATTCACATAAAAAAAAAAAAAGAAAAGGAAACAATGATAATGACTTTTTCTTACCCAAGGAACAGATCGATGTTTTAGTTCTTAAAACGTAAATAGTAAAACAAAATAAAAGAATTCCCTTGTTTTAATATTACAAACCTTTTTTTTTCATATACAATAATCATACTCCAAAAACAAATGCAAAAAAATAATATATCTGTCTTATTCTGAAATTGAGGATCGATTTGATGAACTTGCACGTGAAGTAAATAAACTAATAAAAATCTTTAAGTCAAAAGTAAACGACTTTAAAAAGAAATAAAAAAATCTAACAAATACGTAAATCGGCGACACTCACTATAATATCCTTTTGAAGATCTTGACTCAACTTTATTGAAGACCTTCAGGTATCACGTTTGTTTAATCTCTCTGCCTTTTACAGGTTTGCATCTACAAGTCAAGACTCAACAATGTTTGTATTTTGGATTTAAGAAGGGTTTAAAATAGTGTATCATTCATTTCAGTTGTCATTGAAGGTTTAATTTTAGTTAATCATTTAATCATCATGAATAATGGCTCATCAGATGAAATTCCTGTGGAAGTCGTTAAGAGAACTACATTTAAAGAACCTGATTGGGAGAAATTAGCAACTTCTGTAAACTCAATTTTATTTAAGAAATTTAGTGGCCGGCCTATATCTTTTCATTTTAAAACTGATAACCTTACATTAAAGAGGAAATTAGAAAACCTTGTTGTTTCTTTTGGTGGTCATAGGATACAGGATTATATTGATATGGATAATACCTCAGCTTTAATGGTGGTTGATGATAGTAGAGAAATGTTGTTTGAAAGGCCTTCATTTAAGGTCTCCTTCATAGTTGACTGCATCCAAAGAAATACATTATTAGATATAGGCGAATACTTGCATAATTGTTTTTCATTTAAACAGATCAACCATATGAATATTATATTTTGGGGAAATGGTGTATTTCAAAGTAAAACCATTGAACCATTTAGGGATTCTTCAGATAGCTCTGATGAAGAATTTAGTTTAAAGAAACACACTAGACAAATGTATACAAGAAATGAAAAAGAAGCAATATTGAAATTCTTGTTGTCTCAGAAAAAATGTTCAGGTATTAGAGGAGATTCTATTTGGAAAAAAATGGAGAGGAGAGGAGTTTGTCCAAAGCGTACTTATCAAAGTATGAAAAATCATTTCTTAAAAACTCTTCTGTTTGAACTAGATAAATATGAATTTCTCTCAAAGCAAGATAAGATTATGTTCAAGAATGAATAAATAATTTTTTGTCTTATTGTAAACAACAAGGTGTTCAGTCAGTACCAGTGAATGTTCTTCAAAATGAGAAGGTAATTTTGATTTTGAACTATCACTTAAATATTAATAAGTTTCTTTCACATTATTTGTATACCTGACTAAACATATGTATATATTTATGTATAAATATTTAATATATATATCTTGTTCAGCCAATAGTTCTTTCACACATCAAATGCTGTACCTATGTACTGTTGAAAGTTATTAGAGGCCTCTAATCTTAATCTTTTCTATGTCTACATGATAAGGCATTGAAATAATACTAAGCTTCTCAGTTACAATCTGTTTCTTGAGATTGAAAGTTCTGTTAAGACTAAATGTCCCCTCTGTAGTACTAAATGTTGCCACCACGTAGCGTTCCAAAAGAACAAAATTTAGATCAGATGCATATTTCAGGTATTTAATTGCATATTTCACCAAATCTATTCACATATATATATGTGCATATTTTTTAGTTTTTATTGCATATAATTCACAGCCCTAGTAATGGGTAATATAAATATTTTATTAATTGAATTTGAGTGTTTTCTATTTCTCACTTTCATGATTTCAAACATGATCAAAAATATGCATATAGACTACATTCTATGTCGGAATCTTTTGTTAGTACTATTACATTGCTATTATAAAGATGTTTATGAAAAAAACAATTTTTTTTATGTAACTTTTTTCTAATAGAATTTATATATATAAATGAATGTGTGTATGTCTGTACTCAATAGATTCAAAAACCATACATCCAATTGCCGTGGAAATTAGGGAAATTATTAGGTATGTCCCAGGGAAGATTTAAAAAAAACAAAATTTTAAATCAGAGTTGGGGTTCTAGGTGTATGTAAATATCAAAATAACATTTATTTTTTATAAATACTATTTCAGTGCAGGTGTTTGTTAACAATTAGCAATAAAACATATGTTCTAAATTAATCTATATCTATACTATTATATAAAAGGACAAGCCATTTTTCATTGGTTATAACGGTACAATGTTATAGAGAGCTAGAAAAAGATAATAAAATTGGCTTCATTAAAATAAATTGTTATAAAAACAGCTATAAATATTTAGTGTGACGAGTGGATCCATGGAGTTCGCAATGGTGAAATATTAAACCCCTCTGTACCAAATTTTAACTACAAAATCTTCATAATTCTAGGAAGATTTTAAATAGTATAGTTTACTATAATAATAATTTAAATTCACAGTGTTAAGTGGCAGAAGTTTGTCACTCTGTCATTAACTTTTATAGTTAGATAGAAATTAAAATCCTACTAAATGAAATCATTAAAATTATTTTTGCTGTACTAAACATTATTGCCTTATCAAAATATCGATTATTTTTTTTTTATCGTGTTTAAAAAATGGGCGACCTAACCATAGCTTTTCATGGAGGTTTTAAGAAGACTAATATTTCAATGATTTCAAATTCATTTTAATGTTTCAGGTTTATTTAATAAATTGTACCATTGGTTGTGTGAAAGAGCAGTAATATTACCAACAAATACTACAACAGAGAATATTAACATTATTATTGAAAAAGGAAATTGTGACATAGAGAAAATCTCTATTGATAGGGTTTTAAGCACTGATAATGCAGTCCATTATTCACCAGAATTTCTTCCTAAAAAGTCTCTGTCCATCTAAATTACCAACTCATAGATTAGATTTAAGGATTGAATATCCAATAATGCTTTTGAGTAAATCATTGCAGTAATACCAGGTTACAGCTTTGAGTGAAAATATCTAGAAATATTGTGAGAAAATAATTCTCAACTGCATTATAAGATTTTTATTGTTAATAAATAAAACTTCTGTTATTAGTTAAACCTATCTATGTTCGTTACTTATAAGAGCGGGTGAAGCCGTGACTGGGGATGCTAGTTGTCAATATATTTTATGTTGCTGATTTCGAAACAAAATATTCTATAAAATATAGGATCTTTGGTTTTTGAAATGTGATTTTAATCTTACAAATAATAACCAATACTATCAATTTTGTCTGGGTTTTGCAGCACAAATTAATAGTAATTAAATAAATTACTTTACCATGCTTTAAGTTTCCAAACAGCATTTAAACAACAATTATATTGACACGCTTTTCTATATTTTAGTTTTTTTTTTAAAAATGCAATGACTTATCTTATAACTTAAGAAAATTACAACACATTTCTTAATTAATCTTCTGATGATTCACAACTTTCATCATTCACCGAATCCAGGACTCTCTCACGAGCTATTTAATTAGATGGTTCAGCAGAAAGAAGTAGAGCTAACGTTTCGCTCAAAAATGGCTAGATTCTTTTCTTTAGTACTGTCCTCAGACAAGATAAAAGTGGATCAGAATTTAACAGCAATCTATTCCAGATATCTATGTTGAAAGATTATCTTGAAACTTTTGAGTGGAATTTGTTCTCAATAGCTTGAAATGCTTAATCTAAGCCTCAGCAGCTTCTTCAGAAAGCTATCCACTGGGATTCAGAATAATTATTTTGATTTACCAGTTAATTTAAAAAAAAACAAAAAAAAAACGTAATTTATAAGGTCAAATGGTGATTATTGGAGGCTCTGATATAAAATTTATTTACTCCATAACTTCACCAATCAATCATGAAAAGTTGTCGGGAATCATAGAGAAGTATACCAAAATTTTCATCGAATGTTTAAATTTACAATAATAAGAAGCAAAAAATAAAGAGCATCTTTCATATGTATATTTTTTAATTAATAATATTATGCTGTAGCATAGATATATACCTGTTCTCTTGTAATCTATAATGAGTTGGTCTAATAAAAATTTGTTCAGTAACAGGTAGCACTGAACATGAACTAACCAAGTTACTGTTTTGCAAAATAAAATAAACCCAGTACAACAGACAACTTGAAACTATTTTTTCCTCTAATTCGATCAACCAGGGAGACAATTTATGTACATAACTAGAATTACCAATTATTCTAATTGATTATTTGATAGGGTTTTCCCACCTCCACTGGATTTTGTGAAACTGATTTTTGGCTGGCTAGATTAATACTTTACCCCTCGGTGCATTGGTCACTAGCAGTAGAAATAGGACATACCATTAAATTGATTTAATATTTCTTAGATTTTTCATAGATCAATTAGACTTGTAATCTGCCTATGTCTAATAAAATGTTCATAATTTATTGCACTACCTGCATGAATTTTACTGGGCCAAACCATCCCTGCCCCCATTCGCCTGACCCTTATGCATTCTAGCTAGAGGTAATAACCAGAGGGCAAGATGGACCAGAACTGCAAGTCCACTCTTAAAGGCACATAGGAGTTAGAGAAAGAATAGTAGGAAACACTCCCTTCTAACAAATGATTTAATGTTGTTCAATAGTACTAAAAACCACACAGGGTCGTTAATGACAGGATTGGAATTAATAAAGTAATATTGAGCTGGCAGTTCTCAGTTTAAAGATAATTAAGAAGTGATAAAAAATAAAAAATTATATATTTTTAATAATTTTCAAAATCACAGGGGGTCGGCAATAATAGTGTTGAGATATATAAAACATGGGTATAATAAATATTATGATGATGTTTTTTAATTATTAGTTCCCAGCCTTAAGTTTATAGCTATAGTGGGAGAATAGTGATAAGAGTGATATACCTCCCTAAGAAGAAACATGTAAAACTTAACAAAGCAGAATGGTAAATCAAAATCTGATTGAACTCGAGATAAGGTTTTTTAGACAGGAGAGAAGGCTATAGCAGGTATAGCTGATTTTTGCCCTGATTTGTATACTTTTCTGTTTTCTTTAGTTATTCACAGAAACACATTTAAATTATTTTTTGAAACCTCACCTTTTATAATGTAACATTATAGTTTTTGTTTTACCAGCTTATTTTTAAACTTTAATCATTGTATATTGTCTGCTGTGTAATTAATTTTTTATATTTATGAACCTAAATTTTACAATATTTAATTAATCTTTATTTCTAATAATAATTTTATATATTTTTAGTTAATGGAGTTTTATCAATTTGTTTCAGTCAATAAAGATTCTCTTTAAATGGGATGTGGTAGATTCAGAATAACATAAGGAGCATTATAGCTTATAGTAAGGAACCAGATTATTGTTTATGAATTAATTTTAAAATTTATAAATGAAGGGTGTTAGGCTAGAAAGAGGAATGTCCAAAAAGATCAAAACTAAGATATCATTGATGTCATGTTAACTTGTCCCATGTACTATCACTTAAGATGGTCTCATGGAAGCTAGAAAGAGGATTTTCACATGTTTTGGAGTTTAAGAACCTGTTCTGAAGGATAAAAATATATACTTTGTTATGTGTATTTTTGATATGTTCAGAAGAATGTTTATCGGGCATTCCACTTTCTATTCTAATATCCTTCAAATAAACATAATAAGATTTTTAAAGTTATATGAATTTGAATAATTCTATTCTCTCACAAAAATTATTTATGTTTTAGAAGAATATTCAGGCAACTGAAAGTGATTCCTACCATTAATGTGACAGAGATATTTTGGAGTTTCTAAAATTTAGCTTCTTTATCTTAAAGTTGTGTATAATGGAATAATGATTAATATTTAAGGGTCTGTTAAATTCTTATGTGATAAAGCTGCTAAATAAACAGATAAAATAATTACTTGAATTAAACCAGAAAATTTTAACTGTTATGGAATACAAATTGTAACTTTCTCTGTTTTGATTTCCTTGTTGACTCCCTGGTCCTTTGGAATTTCCTCTCTATCAACTTTTAGGTAGTAAGTTCTTGTTCATTTAACATCCTGTTATTCATGTCGACTTGACAGGTACTTAACCCTCAATCTTAATGTGCTTTGTCAGGTTCACAGGAATGGATTTCACTCTCTCTATTTCTATTCCCAAGAATAATAAAAGAAATGTGCCAGTAATATATTTTGTTTTTGTACTTATTAGTCTTTCTTGTATTTCGCAGATAGTAGGCAGAAAAACACTTTAGAAAAGAAATCAAATGCTTGTTCTTAGGCAACTAGGGAGAAAGAAAGTGGAAAAGTTTCTTGAAAATATCGCTATAAATATATTTAACAGAACATGACAGTCAATACTAAGAAGAAAATTCAGAGAACTTAATCATCTTTGTAATGAACCTGGCATCTCCACATTCATAAAGATCAAAATAAAGTGCATGTTATGATTATAAACAATGAAAGTATGACCACGAGAATTTGTATAAGATGTACACGTGTGAGACGGAAGAGTCGATGGAGAAATGGCGTTAAGCAAGATATTTGGTAACTGAGGATCACCATCCCCTAGCGGGGGAGGGGGAATGCAGATGGGTGACTGTTGAGAAGGCAAAGAGCAGATTTATGGGCCCGTTGTGCCAATAGAGGAAGAAAATCATATCAATCAGGTTTCCTTTTGTAACAACTCAGAGGCTAAGGAGTAAGTCCATACGAATGCTTCAAATCTTCATAAGAAAATTTGACAATACAGTTTCCATTGCTCTGCCACCATATACGAGGGTAAGTCAATAATTATCCGCAATATAGTTATAAAATTTTATTGAAATGAAATAGGAAACTTACAAGTACATCATTATTCGACATAGTCCCCTTGCTTTTCAACGCACTTGGTCCAACGTTGTTCAAGTTTCCTGATGCCCTCATGGAAGAAGGTTTTGGGTTGAGATGCGAGCCAGGAATGCACCGCTTCTTTCAATGCTTCGTCCGAGGCAAATCGACGGCCCCTAATTGCCTGTTTGAGTGGACCAAACAAGTGAAAATCAGATGGAGCGAGATCGGGACTATATGGAGGATGATTCAATACTTCAAAATTGAGTTTCTGAAGCGTTTCTACAGTGTGGGCAGCTGTATGCGGACGGGCATTGTCGTGCAACAACACAACGCCTTTTGACAGCAGTCCTCGGCGTTTGCTTCGAATTGCAGGCTTCAGCTTAGCAGTAAGCATCTCACTGTAACGTTCACTGTTTATTGTTGTGCCCCTTTCCTGATAATGTTCCAGTAATGGACCTTGTGAGTCCCAAAAAACCGTAAGCATAAGTTTTCCTGCGGACGGTTGGGTTTTGAATTTTTTCTTGCACGGCGAATTTGGATGTTTCCATTCCATACTCTGCCGTTTACTCTCCGGCTCGTAATGATGGATCCAAGTTGTCCCCTTCGTTAACATAGCGATCCAAATGTTTTGTGCACACGTCCAAGCGCGTTTGTTTATGCAACTGTGTCAGTTGTTTTGGAACCCATCTTGCACAAACTTTATGAAACCCAAGTCTGCTGTAAATGATTTCGTAGGCAGAACCGTGGCTAATTTGCAGACGATTTGCCACGTCGTCAACAGTTATCCGTCTGTCTGAGAGAATCATTTCACGTGAACGCTCAATGTTTTCCTCGTTTATGACGGTAACTGGTCGTCCAGCTCCTTCATTTTGCGTAACACTTGTGCGACCATTTTTGAATTTTTCAATCCATTCATAGACACTCCGTTGTGGCAAACAATTGTTCCCGTACTGTACCAAAAGTCTTCGATGAATTTCGGCCCCTGATACACCTTCCGACCACAAAAAACGGATCACTGAACGTTGCTCTTCTTTGGTGCAAATAGAAAGTGGAGCGGCCATTATTAACAGCACGACAGCGATAACAAAACTAACCTACCAGCTTGATACGAACATAAACATAACAACGAATAAACAAAGCATGCGCCATCAACACAAAAGAACAGTACTGCCAACATAAACAAAAATATAGCTATATTGCGGATAATTATTGACTTACCCTCGTATTAAGAAATGACAATGAAAATATAGTAAAAATGGCAAAGTTTTGCTTTTAAGATTTTTTTTAGGGATGTCCTAAGTACTGTGAAAATCTTGAATTTCATTCAGTGCCATTTTAAAGGAATGTGAATGTTCTTTTGATTGAACTGATGTTTTTTTTTAATATCTTGTTCGAAGTATTTTTATATGATGAACGAAAAAGTCTTAGTCATTCGCACATAGAGCTCGTGTAGAAACTATTGGAACACCAACAACAATTTTGGTTTTACTCATTTTTAACTAGAATAAATTTCTAGAGTACACAGCTGGTATCAGTACAACGGAGAAAGACTCCTATACACCAAAGAAATCACATTTCAACTATATCCAGAATTAAATACATTAATATCGAAAAATGTCAGAAAGACACGCAAGAAGTATTGGAGCACTAAGATATTGATGTATCTAAGAAAGAGATTACTGTGATTATGGCCAGTGGTTTTAGGGACACTTACCAGATCCTATTTATTTTTACTATCATTCATTTTTTTAACGATGGGATGGAAAGGAAAAGGAATTCATGCTGAAGCCATTTTTCGTGATTAATAAACGCAAAAACTACTGAACCAATCTCTACCAAATTTTGACCATATCATCTTTATAGGTCCAGGATGGTTTAGCAATAATAAAATTTTCTAATTTCCCACTAATTCGTTATTTAAAAAGCAACAATAAGTTGATAACAGTGAAGTTTGAAAAATGTCCGATAGTGGTGGTGATCGCCATTCTACATGAGAGGTTACAAAGGCACTGTATTATATAGACATTGATAATGAAATTTGCTTAGTTTTAATTAAATTGTTTTTAAAAA
Organism: Euschistus heros; assembly: GCA_003667255.2. NCBI lineage: Eukaryota > Metazoa > Arthropoda > Insecta > Hemiptera > Pentatomidae > Euschistus > Euschistus heros. Next base: position 649,824 of record RCWM02000353.1, read on the forward strand.
AGATATAAATATTCTGTGTAATATGAAATGGTACCAATGAATTTTAAATATCGACCGATATATCACTAACGCCATTCTGCAACATAGTTTGCAATGGTAAAACAATTGAACCCATCTTTACCAAATTTCAACTACGCCATCTTCATAGTTCTAAAAAGGCTTACAATAATAAGTATTACCATAATAAGAATTTTAATGTACTTATTTGATTGCCAGAGACAAGGTTTGCCTTGTATACTGTCTAGTCCAGTCAATAGGGAAAATTCTCTCCTAAAAATAAGGGCTGGTAGCAACCCGCACAGAGTTGTTGAGGGCGATGAAAGAAGTATTTCTGTCAAAAGTGCCCCAAAGATTTGGTGAGTTTTTTAGAGTTAGGGGCACGAGAACATGGCCAAAAGCAGTTTTTTTTCAATTTATAAGCAAATATAACGCGGCTTTTCATAAAATTTTGTATATAAAAGTTGTAGATAATAAAAATATTTACAATTTAAGCCATTGATCGTTCGATTCTGATGATTGGTTGTCGTAAAAAGTGCAAAAAACCCTCTAAAATGTCCCTTTTTTGCATAAGAATTATTACAAACAAAAAGGGCCTTTTCAATACTTTTTATTGATGAAAAAGGAAGCTCTTTAAACCCAAAGAAAAATAGTATTTACCCCGTCCTCCTATCTTTATTATTTACTGAGATATACCTTTTGTTTATCTCGATATCGATATTTTCAATGCAAAACGGGCCGTTCGTGATTCACATTTTGAACTTTGGATGACCGGGATATTATTCTTAAGGGCTTATATTTTCATTATGAATTGCTAAAAAATCGATTTCTTTGAAAAAACATGCAATAAAATCGACTTAAAAAAGCGCCCGTTTTACAGCTATAAACAATTGAAGCTAGAGCGTCCGGTATTGAACCGATTTTGTTATAAATATAATAAATTAAAAGCTTACCTCTCAACGATTGATTTGAGCTATTCAAAGTGTAGCTACCATAAATAATAGCCGAGTTACGATTTTTTTTTTTTAAAAATCACTACGTCATTGTTATGGCTAATTAAAAAAAATCAATCTCCAAATAGTACAAAAGGGTGGATGGGCTTTCGGGAAACTTACTCGACAAGTTTTCAGTATCATGTGTCCAAAATTATTCCTTTAAAATTTGCGAATAATCCTCCTAGCCAGTACGATACAATTTTCACAGTGTTGATTGAAGCGTCAGCACGAGCCCGAGCTCTTAAACAATCTACTGCTTTCGTGACCTTTGATCAGCCTCTTTACTGGAAAGCACGTGAATTGATAGCGTCGATTGATCCATTGAATGATCCACACGGGCTTCAATCTGTAATTGTACGGTTAGGAGGATTTCACACTTTGATGTCATTTCTTTCTAGTATTTCATATTTGATGGATGGCAGTGGCTTAACAGAAGCTTTCACAACTATATTTGCAGCAAACTCTGTCGAAAAAATTCTTTCTGGCCATGCATTTTCACGTGCGATTCGAGGACATATTTTAAATTTTGTTGCTATGTGCAAACGAATATTAGAAAAATGTTCTTTTACCGACGATGAACAAAGTTATCTGGATAATTTGATGAACTCCGATGAATTCAATGAAGAAGATATCAGTAACGATGTTAATTTCTTACAAATTGCTTCTAAATTTCAAAGTCAGTTTACAACATTCAAATCGAATGGACCTACTGCTCAGTTGTTTCTCCAGTATCTACATTGCATTTTCATTGTCTTAAATTTCTATCACGCCGAGAGATCTGGAGATTGCAAAAAGAAATGACGTAGTGATTTTTTAAAAAAAAAATCGTAACTCGGCTGTTATTTATGGTAGCTACACTTTGAATAGCTCAAATCAATCGTTGAGAGGTAAGCTTTTAATTTATTATATTTATAACAAAATCGGTTCAATACCGGACGCTCTAGCTTCAATTGTTTATAGCTGTAAAACGGGAGCTTTTTCAAGTCGATTTTATTGCATGTTTTTTTAAAGAAATCTATTTTTTAGCAATTCATAATGAAAATATAAGCCCTTAAGAATAATATCCCGGTCATCCGAAGTTCAAAATGTGAATCACGAACGACCCGTTTTGCGTTGAAAATATCGATATCGAGATAAACAAAAGGTATATCTCAGTAAATAATAAAGATAGGAGGACGGGGTAAATCCTATTTTTCTTTGGGTTTAAAGAGCTTCCTTTTTCATCAATAAAAAGTATTGAAAAGGCCCTTTTTGTTTATAATAATTCTTATGCAAAAAAGGGACATTTTAGAGGGTTTTTTTTTTTGCACTTTTTACGACAACCAATCATCAGAATCGAACGATCAATGGCTTAAATTGTAGATATTTTTTTATTATCTACAACTTTTATATACAACATTTTATGAAAAGCCGCGTTATATTTGCTTATAAATTGAAAAAAAAACTGCTTTTGGCCATGTTCTCGTGCCCCTAACTCTAAAAAACTCACCAAATCTTCGGGGCACTTTTGACAGAAATACTTCTTTAATCGCCCTCAACAACTCTGTGCGGGTTGCTACCAGCCCTTATTTTTAGTAAATTTAACATGGGAGTGATTCCCTATTGACTGGACTAGTCGTATACTTTTATGGTTAGAAATTAAAATCCAACCAGATGAATTCAATAAAATTATTTGTGCCGAATAAACAATATTAACAAACCAAAATGTTGATCTGCTTTTTGATATCGTATGTACAAATATGATTCGCTGGCCTTTTGTTGTAAGCAATAATAGCGAAGTTAATTATCCGCAGGAGTTTCTAAATAGTCTCTGTTCATCTGGATTACCAACTCATACATTCAAATAGAAAATTGTATGTCCAATCATGCTTTTACTTGATCTTCAACCACCTAATCAGTGCAAATTTTAACCATGTTAAAAATTACTGCTGTATGCGAAAATATCATTGATGAAATAATGCTAAATTGCATACTTCAATAAAAGATTTCTATCGATGAACAAATAAAACTTCAATTATTTGTTAAAATTATATAGGCTTTGTACTTATAAGAGCTGTCGAAGCCGCGACAGAGGATTCTAATATATTATAAACGGATACAGTTTAAAGCGGCCCATACACGCTTAATATTATTGCCCAATAAGGTTCACGATTTCCCGCAGAGAACAATAGAATTGTGCAACTGGTGGATTTGTGCAATGAAATTGTATAGTGTGTGGAGTTGATATTGAAGGTTGTGCAATGCTATCTACAGACGTTCAATATTTTATTGCCAATACGTTGGTTGTGTTGTCAGTGAAGATGTTGAGTGACACCGAACTTTGCTGCGTTTTAATTGCCTTGAGCAAAAGTATTTGTCGGCATCAGGAAAGTATTCTTGGTATTTTTCTAACAGCACGTTGTACTGCTCATTTTTTCCTGCGGTTTGTGGAGTTTTTACCCTTGACGTCCCTCAAAGCTTGAAGGGAACAATAAACAGCAAGAAATTCAAGAATAAACTGCCTCTCCGCGTTTTTTTCACCCATAGCGACAGGTTCGGCACCACTTGTTGACATAGACTGACACTATATTGCGCAATATTCCCCTAGATGATGCCTTATTTTCCACTTTGCGCAATATATTTCTAAACTTTTTGAAATCATACAATATATTGCACAACCTTTCAATATAGGAACACACGTTCAATTTTATTGCGCATCCTCCATTATTTTGCAATAATACTGTGCGCGTATGGGCGTCTTAAGAAAGTTTTATGGTGCAAAATCTTGTTCTGGGCGCCCAAAAGTTCTTTCGGCATCTGTTGATTATTTAAAATTTCATGTTTAGTCAGTTAGCTATAATTTTTCAATCTAATTTTTTAAAGGATGCCTCTATACTTGATATAGTCAATTATCCTTTCAATAAAAAAAAAACAACGGACCAATGTAGCAAATAGGAAACAAGAGGAAAGTTTTAAATATAGGTACTCTAAACACTAGAACGCTAAGGGAAAACGAAAGGTTATTAGAATTAGAGGAAGCTCTTCTCGATATTGAATGGCATGTTATTGGATTATCGGAAATAAGAAGAAATAATGAAAAAATCGCAGAAACCTTAAATGGAAATATTTTGTTAAATAGTGCAGCTATCAAGAGCAACTTTGGTACAGGGTTTTTTGTTAACAGAAATCTGAAAAATGACATATTGGACTTTTTCCCTCTTTCACACAGAATTGCAAAACTTGTTTTAAAAACGGGAAATAGTCATACTACTTTTATACAGGTTATTATATTGTCATTTATGGGTTGTTGTAAAAACACACACACATTTAGAATGATTGAACACGAGCACATTTTATTGGGTTAAAACATTACACAAGTACAACGGATGTCAACATAACCTTACTTTTTCCCACAGCTTATCACATTGGTGGGAAAACTAGATAGCAATATACAACAGTCGTCTGCCACTTTTAATAAAAAAAAAAAAATCAATGGTAATGACAGATAATATATGGTATTGTTGTTATATAAGATATACAAAAAATCTATAATATATAAAACATTGAGTCGTCCTCCACTTGAGACGAAAACAAGGAAAACAATAGTAGTGGAAAAAAGAGAGAACAAAAAATAAATATATATATACAAAAATGATCAATAACAATAAGCACATAAATAAAGGATCCAAATATAGCAAAATAATAACTAAAAGCCATTATAGAAACACTATTAAAATATCTTCAGGTCAATTCTAGCCGCTGCAGTCATATTCCTCGAGGTATTTCGGTTTACGTCTTTGTCTTTGAAGGCGAGTCTGAATTTGAGGGGCCTCACTGTTGTGCTCCGGTGAAGGCTGCTGCATCGCTTCATTTCTATCGGAAGGCAGGTCGGTTGGAGTCAAGTCCTGTTCCGGATCCATAGCATTGCCCATGTCTTTGGGTGTTCCAGTGGGAGTAGTAGGACTGGTTGCTGGCATGTGTCTAGGACCGGCGGCCCCTCGAGCAATCGCTGAGGCAACCCGAACGTAACATGTCGATTTCTGCTGCTATTTTTCCCTGGTCCAACTCCGTTTCCCTGGGTTTGAGTTAACTCCTGGGGTTCAGGCACATTTGTTGAAACTAACTGATTAATATGTCGCTTCAAAGTTCGTCCAGAGTCGAGCTTGATTAAATAATGGCGGGTGCCGAAACATTGTACGACTGTCCCAAAACACCACGTTTCTCTGTTGTTTTGGAAAAAACGAGCCTGAACTCTATCCCTCTTTTTAAAAGAGCGGATGAGAACATGAGGGTTTGTCGACTTCTGCTCTTTGGTCGGAAAGACAAGGTCGAGCTTAATCTTCAGTTTCCTGTTCAAATATAACTCTGCTGGTGAAAATCCACATGAAAGGGGGGTAGCTCGGGACCTGAAAAGTATTCTTTTAACCTTTTCATATACAGTTCCGGGTTCGTTTGCTGTGGCTTTCAACCTTCTTTTCAGTGTTTGGACACTTCGTTCTGCAAGTCCGTTGGTTGCTGGGTGTCCAGGAGCAATGAGGCATTGTGATATCCCTCGATCTTTACAGTATTGTTTGAAAGCATCACACGTGAAGATAGAAGCGTTGTCTGACACCATCTGGTTAGGGAATCCATGGATGGAGAATATATCGTCCAACAAAGTTATGGTCGCCTGAGTTGTAGGAGCGTCTCGAACCATACGAACTTCCAGCCATTTGGACTTGGCGTCAATGCACAGAAAAAACTAGAAGCCGTTTATTGGGCCAGCATAATCTATATGAAGGCGTTCCCAATTGCCATTTGGGTCATCCCATGGGTGTACAGTGACTTTAGGTGGGTTGTTTCTTAATGGTGCACATTCCAAGCATCTTCGGACCAAATGTTCTATTTCCTTGTCTAACCCTTCCCAATACACGTACCTTCTTGCTAGCTGTTTCATCTTCGTAATTCCAACGTGAGTGGCATGGAGTTCTTCCAATACGGCAGCTCTAAGTAGCGTTGGAATAACTACTCGATCCAGCCTAAATAGCATCCCATGAGAAATAGAATAAGGGGAGTCTTGGCATGACAGTTGTAGGTTCTTGATAATTTTCTGGAGTTCTGGGTCCACAGCAGTAGCTTCAGCGATGGTCTCGGCCGTTATTGATGAGCTAGAAACATGAAAAACTGAGTCGAAGTGAATAAGGTTAACCTCTTCATTAATCAAAATGTCCGCAGTCTTACTCGAATTTGGAAGAGGTGCTCTTGATAAGCAGTCCACATTCTGATTTTCCTGGCTCTCCTTGCATCGAACTGTATAGTGAAAGCCTGGCAGGAATGACGCATATCGCAGCAGCCTGGCCGAGGTCATCTGTGGCAAACTTCGGGTCTGACCAAAAATCTATGAAAGTGGTTGGTTATCGGTAACCAAGAAAAAATGTCTCCCATAGATGTAGTTGTAGAATCGGGACAAACGATGGTCGAAAAGCAGCACCAAGTGGACACCGATTGTCCAAGTGAGAAGCAGGGGAAGACAGCACATGAGGTAGAGGAATGAAATTACCCGAAGAGTGGGAACCAACTGGATGAAAGTGGCTAGGGACAGAGACTGTTGGTTCAAAATTGTAAATAAACTATAGAAGGAAAAAAAAAGTTTTGTGGTTTATAATGAATGTTGCATATTTTATTTTATATTGTTACAACTCAGTTTCTATTCTGTAAAATCATTTTGGAGCTGACCTCCATTTTACCTCCTAAGGGAGAGGCTTTTGTCTTAAATATGATGTCAATAAAGCGTTATTATTATTATTATTATTATTATTATTATCATCATCCTTTCAATAAACTTTAACTTCCTCATCTCAGAGGCCCCACACATCATCACAGAATCTACTTCATATTTAAGTCACTAAATTCTTGGATTTGATTCGCTATCCTCTACAGATTCTGGCAACCTCTTTGGCGAAAAAGGTCTACTTTCCAATCGTCAGTAAATAAGACCCACTCCCGAAATTCAATAGGGCGATTAGCATTTTCTTTTGCTTAAAGATCTTTTTTCTTTTGTGCTTCAGAAGCTATTTTTAAAGCAATAAGCAGTGGATTTTCCTAATAATTAACCATTCATGCATTGCCGAAAGAACTTTTGGGTGCACAGAACGAGGTTTTGCTCCATATAGCTTTCTTAAACTGTACCTGTTTATAATATATGAGACGGTTGTTTGTTTATTTCGTTTAACGTCACTTTATGCTGCTATGGCTAATCGGACGATACTACGGTGGGAGTCCTAAATTTTGCCTATCCAGGTATAATTGGGATAAGGATCTTTAACAAGTACCTGACATCGCACAGGACCCCATTTTATGTCCCTTCCGAAGAACGGCATAGCCAAGGATTTTTTACTCCCTTTAAAAAATCCTAAGGCCATCTGCCGCGCTGCGAACCCGCGATCTTGGGTTTAGTAGGCTGCTATGCTAACCACTACACCACAGGTGACCCCCTATGAGACGGTTACGTGACTTAAATTTGACAATTTTTATATTTCACGCAAGCTTTTGCACTCATTATCAATTCTATTTATTTATTTTTTGTAATTCAGCAGGAACTCCTTTTTCTTTCCATTCCATCGTTAAAAAAATTATTGATAATAAACATATATAGGATCTGATAAGTGACCCTAAAACCACTAGCCATAATTCCACTCTCAGGACAGGGATAATCTTCTTTTATACATCAATATCATAGTGTTCTAATACTTTGTGCGTGTCTTGCTGGCATTTTCGATTTTAATGTAATTAATCCTGGATATAGCTGAAATGTCGTGATTTCTTTGGTATATAGTTAATCTAGAGTCTATCCCCGTAGTATTGATCCCAGTTGTGTACTCTCCAAAAATTTATTCTAGGTAAAAAATAAGCAAAAGTAAAATTTTTGCTGGCGCTACAATACTTTCTACACTAGCTGTATGCAGTTCTTTCAAGCTTTTACGTTACTCTCACCATGTCAAATAATAATAATTTTTTTTTTTTTTTAAATGCAAGAAGGGCTATTCTCTGCCAAAGTAAACTACTGGATTAATGATTTTGTTATTCTTCTTTGGCGTATTAAGCGGGAAATGTATTGAAAGGGGTGATTTTGAACCTGATGTTTTCATGGCTGATTATAACAGTGGTTTTTCAAAATGTATTACGATTCATCTGATGAGTCATCAACAACACAAGTCATTATGACCAGAAAAAATATAGAGCCTGACTGGGAAAAAATGTATCACTCAGTCAATTTGATATTATTTAAAAGTTACTATGGTAAACCTTTATATTTCCATGTCCACATTGAAGATCTTTCTCTAAAAAATAAATATGAAGAACTTATAAGGTCTTATGGTGGTTACAGTATAAATAATTACAAAGATATTGATAATAGAACAGCTTTACTAGTGGAAAACAGTAGTAGAGTATTATATGGACTAAGACCATCTTTTAAAGTGTCTTATTTGATTGACTGTATTACAAAAAACCGATTGTTAAATATAAATGATTATATACATAACAAGCACTCAGTCAGGCACAGGGATTTCATGAAAATCATATTCTGGGAAACAGGAAAATTAGTGGAAAACACAGAAAAAAGGTATGATGATTCTTCAGATGATTGTGATTCCATAATTGGTAGTTCAGTTAATTCCAGAAATGTGGTGAGCCACAGGAAACTGGATAAACATACAAGAGAACTGTACACCAGGAATGAAAAAGAAGCCATAATGCAATTCATAATAGCCAAACAAAAGCTAGATGGACTTAGAGGAAAATCTGTCTGGAAAATGATGGAGAGGAAAGGAATATGTCCTCGGCGTACATATCAAAGCATGAAAAATCACTTTCTCAAAAAAATGATTTTTGAATTGGACAGCTTTGAGTTTTTATCGGAAACAGATAAGAAGGCAATTATGAAAAAAGTTTAGCTAATATTATTTCTTTCGTAGTCCTTTGCAACAAAAATTTGTTTAAACTTGAAAAAATATGAGACAGAAATGATGTGGTTCCATTAATTCATCTGACTCAAGACTTAAAAACTGGCATTTTTTTTTTTTTTTTGTTCTATCAAAAGCCAGGTATTAACTGGCACTATGTTATTGGCAGGACATTAATATAATAAGTTATTCCCAGCTTTTTAAAAATATAGTATGCCCTACAAGTTTTTAAGTTACACTATATTACACTTTTATAACTTGAAATGGTATTAAACTAATAAATATTAAATTAGTTTATATTCATTATTCATGGCTTCTAAAAGACTAAAAAAATATATATATGAAAGGTAGCCTTTTGGGTCCTTAGCTTCGGAGTGCAAAGGGTTAAAAATTAGATTAGATTATTTGTATTATATTAATATTAAGAAACTACTAGAAAATCTAATTTCATTAAGATAACATTAAAACTCAACTGGACTTCACTAGGTAATCACAATCAGGAAAAAGCATTAAAATGAAAGCAAATTTTAAACTTATTTAAAATTAAATATAGTTATTGTCACTATCTTGTAAAATACATTCCAGTAATAATGTTTAGTATGAACTTTCTGATTTAGCTTAAAGCATAGAAATTAAGGAACAATAACTGGAAATTTCAACTTCATTGGACTATTACCTCTATAATTATAGTATGGACATTTCCTTAAGTGTGTCAATACCTAATGTATTTAAATTATTAATTAAATTTAAATTTTATAAAAGCTAAGTTTGCTGGTTAAATTGTTTTTTTTTTTTGTTTTGTTTTTTACATTAAATAATAGATTAGAATGTAGCCTCAAGCTTGACTTGAAGATCAAAAATTTTTTTATTTAATTACAATAAAATGTTATTTGTAAATTTTCATTTCAACTGTTTTATATATTTATTTTGATACTCTTAATGTTTTATTAATAATTCCTCTTGACACTAATATTAAACTGAATTATTAAGTTTCCTCTGGACTTAATTCGGTCCCAGTGATTCTTAATAATCAGAAACATCTTTGCATGTAATCTGAACATAATGATATGGTTTGAGGTATAAATGAATATTAATTTATTTGTTTGTATTTGTAAATTGTTGCTAATATGATTATTTGAAATTTCCCAGCAAATGCAATTATAAAAACAATTCATTGATTAAAAAAATAAATTTCATTAAAATATTCATATTTCATAAATTAAATAAAAAGCAATATTTACATAAATATTAATAAGTTTGTTAAAATATTTTTAGTATTGTTGATGGAACTGCATAATCCTTCCATTTAAATTTAAAAGCACTGATACTTACTATTATTATAGATTTATTGGATTTAAGAGGGGTTAATAAGAATAAAAAATAATTTATTATTGGTTAGTTTAACAAAACTTTATTTTTATCCTGATGACATCTCAGCCATAACTATGATAGCTATCATCAGGGATAAAAAAAAACCATGTAAGATAAATAATAAAAAAAATCAGAAATTGAATGATAAATAAAAATTACAGATATTTTGTATTGTGTTTTATTTTCTACATCATCTTCATTGGATGTTTGTAAGCAATGTTTTTATAGGACTCCACCCAAGACTACTTCATTCATTTTCAAATTCAAATTCAATATCAACCATATTATCTTTATAAAAATATTTTTATAATTTTTAATTATCTTTTATCATTTTCAATATTTATTTTTTTTAACATTTTCTTTTTTATCCTGCATATCTTTTTTTCAGTCTTGCTGAAATGACTATCATTGCTAAGAATGAAACATCAAAGTTTTGTAGAATTAAAGCTTATTTTATGACTGATGACTGATTTCTCTTATATGCTTCTAGAATTTAATTGAAATTATTATTTGTAAACAATAAAAACAAAAATAATATTTCATGAACAAAATCTAGATTTTGGCAAGTTTCTGTAGACATTTGACAGCTGCTTGATGTATATTTGCGTCCAATTTATCTGAAAAACAAATAGACAAATGTAGAGTGCCAAGATTAAATGTTTAATTTATTTAAAGTTATTAATATAGGGTTGGTGCAAAAATAATTCAGGTTATGAATATTCATTTTGTTTCGGCGAGTGCTTGCCAAGAAAACGAAGATAATCCTCCAGTCTACTAAATGGAATATAAACTATGGTTATTAGTGTCGTTTTTCCTCAAAGATTAGTTTGTGTTACATTTTTCGTTGAAACATTAGTGACTGTACAGGGCAGTGATGGTTCCAAAAATTTCATTTTGGAGAATTTGATCTCTAACACAAGGTAGTTGCAGTAGGCCTTCTGCTGTTGACCACGACCATCAGAGTGCTTTAGCATAAGAAAACCCTTGAAAAACTACTCGGGACACTGTGAGAGCAGTTAGTGCTGACCACTCTACAGTTGTTTGCCATCTGAAACAAATTGATTAAGTAAAGAAGCTTGACACATTTCGAAGAACCTCACTCATTGACCAACAACCAAAAATATGGGCGGTTTGAATTTTGTTATTCTCTTCTATTGCACTACCAAAATGAACAATTTCTTAATCAAATTGTTACATAAGATGAAAAATGGATCATATACAACAAAGACGGTCAGGTCAGTGGCTGGACAAGGATGAAGTACCAGAACTTTTAGCAAAACCAAGCCTGCACCCAAAAAAAGTAATGGTGACAATGTGGTGGTCTACTGCAGGCATTATTCATTACAGCTTCCTAACAGCAGGTGAAACAATAATGGCTGAAACATATTTTCAGCTGAAATTGCAAAATGCAGTCAAAATTGCAAAATCTTTGTGTCCAGCATTAGTGAATTGGAAGAGACCAATTTTTCTTCACAGTAATGCCAGGCCACACATCGCAATGCCAACTCTCAAGAGACTTGAAATATAAAACACTTCTGCACCCTCCATATTCCCCCAAACTCTATCCCACAGAAATTCACTTATTTAGACTTTTGGACAACTTCTTAAAAGGAAAATTTTTAGAGACCTGAGTGAATGAAGCTGAAAATGCCTTTCACTAGTTTATAGAAAATTCAGATAATTTTTTTTTAGAAACTGGAATAAAATTCTTCTGACACATTGGAAATGTGTTGATAATGATGGAAAATATTTTGAATAAATAATCTTAGTTTATAAAAATTAAAATAATTTTTTCTTGTCATATTTAAAAACCTGCATTATTTTTGCACTAACCCAATGTAATATTTAAAACAGTATTCTGCAATCTTTTTGATGTAACTTGAGATGCGGCTCATAGTTTTAAGGAGTAGAAAATACTGAGTTGAAGAAATAGTTCTTTACACAACCAGGGTCTCTATATTCTTTCATCTCTTAAGTTCCTCCATAACAGCTTAAAACTTACTTCCTTCAGTATTCTTTTAACATATAGTAACAAGCTAAGTCTAATGTTACACCAAACACTATAAATTGTTATGTAAAACTAATTACTCTGAAAGCAAATTTGAGGTTCATAAAATAAGTATCATAATTAATAGAAACTCACATATCTTATGCTTCCCTTTAATAGGGAAAAGAACAGGGCTTTTGATAGGGTCCTTACAGATGAAAACAAATGGTTCTTCACTCATACCATTAGGATATTGCTGAATGTATTCCTCTTGAGCCAAACAATCAGCGACGTTAACACATCCCAGCAAGCAGCCCGTTGGGTACTTCCTTGGTAAGTGTTTCTCCCCTAAAATAAGAGACCATTTTTTTTTTAAATTTTCAATAACTTTGCCAATTATCATTATACTAATAAGACATGTTTGAAGGAACTCTTAATTAACCTACATAAACGTGAAAGAGTTTTGTAGGAAACTCTTCATTCATTATCTTAACTTAGTTTATGAATAGTTATTTCTTAAAAGGACAGTAGTCACTCAAACTAATTTTTTGAAAAACAAAAGAAAAAAAAATTGTTAAGATAAATCAGTAACAACAGTAAGAGAAATGTGATACCAATAAAGTTTCTTCCCTCCTCCCCCATAAATTCTTCATAGTAACAAAATTTTACTGATTGTCATTTTTACTACAAAACTACCTAATGAAAGGTTTTAATGTTTATTTGTGGTATCAATGAAGTCAGAAATCCAGAAAAATATAATTAACATTAAACATATTCATTAAGCATGTGTCAATGGCAAATCAACAATCTTATGATAGTTTCTTGCGAAATTAAATGTCTTTTGTTTTTCAAGATGTGTAGGATGAAGCACTGACCAACTACTGAAACACTAGGGCCAATCTATACCATTGTAGTTATGTTCCTACATGTGTTTGAACTTTGATTCTTAATTTCTCTCTAATTTACATTCAGTAGCAATAAATTGTAATAAGAAGTTCATGTTTGATACTGTCTGAGCCATTTAGTAAACAGCACGTTCCCTGTCAGACTAAGTACTTCTTTAGTTTTCCTTTGTTTTCAATGATGGTAAAGTACAAATTTCTCATAATTTTGCCCCATTATTGGAAATGGAAGTTTTCAGCAGCCAGGGCTACTCTTTTTAGAATGTGTCTGTTAAAAATCTTTAAATCCTGGAAGAGTGTCTTTTTTCAAATTTAAAACAATTAAATCAATTTTCCAAAGAATAAAACTAATTTTTCAGGAACAAGAGTGGCCAAGGATGTCCTTTGGCAACCTTAAAAATTGGCAGATCTCAAAACAGTATCCTTAAGGGTAAAAACTAATTCGTGATCAAGAAGAGTGATCAAGGATGTCCTTCGGCTGTCCAATATCGTCAGATCCAGGCAGATCTAAAACCATTATCCTTTTGTGGCTTTTAAGACACTTTATATGAAAGAATGGTGTGAAGGCATTCTCAATAATTTTATGAATGTGAAATGAACCTTGAAAGACAATCAGGATCAGGATGTGTTTCAGGAGTCAACAAGGAAGCTCTAGTTATTCAATCAATTCAAAGCCCTTTTTATACACGTATGATGAAAAAAGAAACCATAATGTTGGTTAAATTTCAGAACATACCAATAAGATGTTGATAGGGCTGCAAAGCATCATCGATATCCTCCTGGGATGGAACCCTTGCTGTGGCTGCAATCCAAAGTCTCCCTCGATGAGAAGTATACCAACTCCTTCCTTCATGACTATAAATACAAAGAATTATATTCATATATTCTATAAAAATTTTATATATTCATATATTTATCTGATTCTATCTAAATATCAATTTTGAAGATAATTAACAGATAAAAGATTGTTCATTAATTAAAGTATATTCAGATTAATGTCAGTAGGCAACAAACCCTCTACCTTTCCTAATGTTAATTAATAAATAGATACAAAGATAGTAATGGATCTATTACACAGATTCTGGAAGAATACTGACGTAGTGGAGATATTTTATACTATGTTTTAACCCTTTGACTGCTGCAGACTACTATATGAGTCCGGCTGGTTTTACGCCAAACTCTTATCGTAGTTCTATTCCTATCGCCATCAATGGACTGTTTATAGAAGCTGCAGTGCCTGTTTAAGCCAATAGATGGCATACAACTTCACGGAATTTCTGTGTACCTGCTTCAACCCTTTTTTACTGCCATGTACCGTTTCTTTTTACCTGCATATCTTTCAGTATATTTTCTGCTTTTGTAGTGAATAGTTAAGTGCGTTATGTCTAAAAAATTTTATTAAGATGAAGGTTTATTAGAACTTTTGGTGGGTGCAAGTAAAAGTGAAGGAGAATCTTCTTTGGATCATGACGAGGATTTTTTTTATCAATCCGGTAATGTATCTATTGGAGAAATGCTGGGAACTAATGGAATAGCAAATATAAGAGAAAAGGATGATGGGAAACATGAATAGAAAATGTAGAATAAATAAAGAAAATGAAAACAACTAAGCGTAAATAGTATGCCGCACACGGGGCATTGCAGGCACCCAGACTATCCCGCACTACTCTATCCTCCCACTGCACGACCATGCCGCAGCCAAAGGGTTAATTTTATTATATAATGTAACAAGTATGTGAAAAAGAAAATTAGCAATTACTGGAAAAGAGGAATAAGTGCAAAGGCAGCAGCAAAAGAAATGTTCATAATGATATTGAAGGAATATGATATTCTCATAGTTGTGGTTTGGTTCAAAGTAAATTTCCAATAGTTTTGGCTACTAATATAGCTGCTATGATTAACTAAAACCAGACAATAGCAATTTATATAACAGAAAGGATCAGCTTTTTCTTGCCTCCTCAGGCACAACTTGATTGATTTTTTCAAGTCAGTGGCACAGTTTTCCGAAAAGAAGTTATCACAAAAGCAATCAAGTAACAAAATGAATTTCAGTCTCAGGAATCGCAGGAGAAGGAGAAGTGTCATGGGTAGCAATATGGATGAAATTTGTTTAAAAGTACAGTGGACCATACTATAATGTCTGTGAAGAGGAAATGGAGCCATATGTGCTATAGAAGTACTTGCCAAATATAATCGAGAATTTCCATTCAAACATGAATATTAAAAATGTCTACATTAAAATTACTTCAAGAGACTTGAAGTAACATCAGAAAAAGAAATAGTATTTAATTAATAAAAGTTTTACACATTAAGAAATAATTTTTATTATTAAAATTAGAGCTACAGCCCTAGTCAGGCCTTGGCTTCACAAAGAATTGACAACCATCAACGGCTATATTTCGCCTTCCTTTTCCAACTTCTCACTCCCAGTCTTCTTAGGTGATCCTGGTCATTGTTCAGCCACTTCAGCCTTGATCTACCTCTCATTCTCCTCCCGGCCTGGCATACTTCATCTTTTTTGGGAGTCAGTCTTCCAGCATTCTTTGCAAGTGTCCAAGCCAATCTTCCCACTTTGATCATAGGAACAATGTTTGGTTCCCTAAACAGCTGTTCCAGTTCTATGTTTGATCTGTTTCTCCAATTCCTATGATTATTCACCAGATCGAAGATCTATCTAAGGAACTTTTTTTCCTGAATCCTTAGGAGCATCCTATAATTCTCTCGAGTTAAAACCCTACAATCACTTCCATAAGTCACAACCGGTCTTATTATAGTTTTGTAAACAGTGATTTTTGGAGATCAAAATAATACTTCCTGCTAGTTTTAGATTAATCGAAGGTTGGGATCAGGCCTTGGTTATATCCAAATCAGTATAAAGAGGGTCCTCTGCAATATAATATGTTTACTTTCAGGTAATACGAAAGTTAACACTTTACAAAATAAAAAAAAAAAAGTCTATCTCAAATATTATATTTAATAAATCAATTTTTTATAAGTTATGAGAATATTCTTGTGTGGCTTGATGCTTACTGTATAAGATATTACTTACACTTTAATGCCCTCTACTAACAAAGTAGCCCATGGCTGGTGCATGCTGAGACAGGCACCACTATCAGTCATTTCCATCACCTGGCGATCCTGTACACGACCCATGGAGTTATGCCAACGGGACCCTTTTTCTTGTGGTAGCTTATTGCTCCCTCCATCGTACTGAAATAAAGAGTTCAATTATATTATTTATTTACATTTAAAAATAGGAACATATATACTGTCAAAAGCAAAAGAAGTCACTTTAACCAATCTAACTACAAGTTCAAATTAAATCATATGACTGGCATTTTGCTGAAAAGTAAAATATTCTTATAAACAAAACTTACTATTGGTTCAAGTTCTAGTGATCTGGGGTCGAGATTATCACTAGAATGTTGGTATGAAGAACCAAGATTGTCCATCATGTCCGTAACCTCATCCAGCAATAGAGATTCCATGTTTAATTTTTTAAAATCATCATCAATAAGGCGACGACCTATTGTTTACATATAATTTAAATAATCAATTATATATAATTACAAATTTTATGTGGTAAACCAGACAAGGTGAAGAGAAGTTAAAAAATAAATAAATAACTCGCTTAAACCATCTGAATGAGAGGTAAGTTATTAGAAATGTAGTAAAAATCATGTTAATACAAAAAAAAATAAAATAAAATAAAGTTAAACATTGTTTAAAAGATGTAAAACACACCAGTGAAATCAAGTATTAAACTACGGTTTCTGGAATGTTTCAACTCCTGGAGTCGCTCTTCTTTCTTTCTTAACTCTTCCTTCATCTCTTTAGTTAGCCATACCGAGTTGGTAGAAAAATAGTCACTTTCATCATCAATAACTCTGGTTCGAGCTTCACTAAAAGATAATAAAAATTTATTAATGTAAAATAAAAATCATTTTTAATATTTCATTTTAACAAAATTATGGTTTCTTAAATACTTTTATTATATAAAACAGATAAACTTTCAATTGTGACTCCCATGTTTATTCAAGTCAATAGTTATCAATAAGAATTATATAAAATAACATAAAAAAAAAAAAATTATTAACAGTTACATATAGATCATTTAAATAAAATAACTTATTTTTCATGAGGCCAAGGTTGGTTCATGTTATTATTAGTATAATGTTGTATCTTAAGCAGCACTTCAGATATTTAACAGCAAAATTGACATTGATTAAATCTTTTTTTTTTTTTTTTTTTTTTTTTAAATCAATTTATTGAAATTTACAACTGTACAAGTATACATCAAGTAAATGTGTTAAAAAAAAAGTTTACAGTAACATGCCAAAACTTGAGAAGAACTACTCATCAGTAGCACTTCAGTAAAAAATAAAAGAATCTACACAAGAAGATCTCTGGGCCATCTTCTTTTCAGACGCCTCGGAGGATTATTGGGAATTGAGTGAGAAGCAAGTTGAGAAACTAGGGGATCTGAGTGGTTATGGAGCTTACTATGAAAGGATTGATATCTGGTTTGGGCTAAATCAGCAACATATGGAACATTAAGATCTTTATGGATAAGTTTATTGGTGACAAAGTAAGGAGCATTGAGGATTTTGGATTGTAAGGATTGGATACGGGATGAATTGGATGGTTTAGTAGAGCCCCAAAGCTCAACTCCATACGTCCATATTGGTCTAATCACAGTCATGTAAATGGGTCTTTTGTAATTAATTGGGAGCTTTGAACGTTTGTCAAGTAAATGTTGAAGTAGTCTGTAACGACGAGCAGTTTCTTGTCGTTTTAGTCTTGTATGTGGATTCCAAGTAAGACGTTTGTCCAAGTGGAGTCCTAGGTAGCGGATCTGTTCAACAGGGATTAGTGGAATGTCACTAAAGGATATTGTAGGACAGGAAGTTGTAGGTTGACGACGAAGGGTAAAGGTTATTTGGTAGAGCCAATGGTGTGATTTATTTGGGTTTATTTTGATTCTCCATTTTTGACACCATTCTTGAATGTTTAGGATACGAGATTGGAGTGTTTGGGAGGCAAGGAAGGGATCATTGTTTACTGATAATACACATGTGTCATCAGCGTAAGTGGTGAGGACAGTGGTATAATGAGTTGGGATGTCAGCTGTATAGATTGTGTAAAGGAAGGGGCCTAGGATACAACCTTGAGGAACACCAGCAGATTGGGTAAAGAGGGAAGAGTAAGAAAATTTATGGTTTACTTTGAACATTCTATCACTGAGATAGGAACGGATAATAAGGAAGTATGTTGAGGGAAGGAATTTGCAGAGCTTGTAAAGCAGTCCTGGGTGCCAGACTCGGTCAAAGATCAAATCTAATTTCAATTTTTATGCATCTTACCTTGTTTTGTCATACTCTAATAACCGATCCCGTAATTGGAGGGCAGATTCCAATGAAGAATTCTCCTGTTGGCTCTGCTTAGCTAATTGTGGATTTTTTTGCAATTCCTCTCTTGAATAAACCTATAAGAAACACAAATTCATAGGTTTGGTAGTATAAAGTAAAAAGTGGAAAAAAAAGAAGAGAAAATTATAATTATTAATAACTAGATAAGTGAAAATTCTGAAAAATATATGTATTGGTGATTGAACAGACAAGCAGCCATAGAATATTCAAGCTAAGCAATAAATGTTGTAGGGTGAAATTTCTGGAATTCTCAGATAACTGCATTATTTCTCATAACATCTGACTTTCAGAGATTGCTTCATTGAAGTACCTGAGCAATAGTTCTCATCAAAATAGAGATGAACTAATCACAGACTTAAACTCTTTAACAAAAATCATGAGGTGTCCAAAAAAACAAAAAAAAACAACAACTATATATTAAATATTTTTAAAATCAGTTATAATATTTAGATCAATATGTTAACTGAGTTAATATTGTATTAAGACAAAAATAAGTACATTGTGACTTTGTTCTGTTTAGTTATGCGTCATATATATTTGTCATTTAAAAAGGACCACAGGGTTTAAAAGTCAGTGAAAAAAATAATAATTTTATCTTTCCTGGACAAGTGTATTTATAAAGCTGTGGAAATGAAAGTTGAACTTACAGGTCGAGAACAAAATAAGCAGGGACCAGAACCTTCTTGTTCACAGACAATCCTTCCACATCTGAGACAGTTGTTAATCAGTGAATGCTTACTTGCTTGACAATAACATAGGTGTCGACCTGCAATACAAGATAATTAAAAATAATGGCTAAAATAACATTATCAATTTTATTTCTAATATTATTGTAATGTTATTTTGAATATGCATTTTTTTAAATCCTAAAATGCAACTCATCTATAGCATAAATGAAACCTGGCAATGTCATATTTATTTAGATTCAAATTAAATGCTTTTCAATTAGCTTTTCAGGAAAATAAAAAAACAAAAAATTATGTTATAATACAAAAGAGAATGAAAGATAATCATCACATATTCTTATGTGATGACTATCTTATATTAATAAATCATAATATATTCTTTTTTATAACACAGTACTACATTTGTTTTACATCTATACTATTATATAAAAGAACAAGCCATTTTTTGTTTGTGATCACTAACCACGAAAACTAATCAACCAATCAGTACCAAATTTTAACATAATTTTTATAGTCCCAGGAAGCAATAACAAAATCTACTGATTTTCAGTTAATTTGTTATTAAAAAAGCAATAGTATGTGTATAACAGTGAAGTTAGAAAATTGACTTATAGGTCCAAGTGTCATTCTACATGAGAGGTTACAATGGAAGGATGTTATATAGAACTTGAAATTTATAATAAAATTTACTCATATTCAAAAAATTATCAAAAAATATTTAAATATATGGTGGTTAGCACCATTTCGTAATAGAGTTTACATTGGTAAAACTACTGAACCTATCTGTACCAAATTTTAACATCTTCATAGTTCTAGGAAAGTTTAGCAATAAAAAAAATGTGAATGTACAATATTGAGTGGCAGAAACGAGGTTTGCCACACCGTCATATACTTTTATTGATAGAAATTAAAATCCAACCTGATGAAATCAATAAAATTATTTCTCAGTGCAATTTCCACGAGGTTATATATTACTGCTACGGATGAAAACATCATTTATACTTCATTCATATATTTTTATATTCATATAATATTTAGATTTTACCGACAAACAAATAAAACTTCAATTATTAGTTAAAATTATCTAAGTTCTTTCCTCATGAGAGCAGGCAAAGCCATGAAGGGGGATGCTAGTACTAATATAAATATCTTGTAGATTTATATAGAAGGATTAGTCAAAATAATGAAAAAAAAAATAAGAATTGTGAAAAAATATTATTTCAGTACAAAAATTATATTTTATAAGTAATAATACGTATGCCGTAACATTATTTATAATCTAAAATTATTTCATACATTTTAAATAATGTAGAACTTTATAATCTAACCTTTCCAAATCACTTTCGGTAAGATTTATGTTGTTTATAAAGATATCTTAAAATTTGTTTTTATATATATTCATAATCCAAACTTCCAGTAATCTGAACTGGCTCAAGCAATCATTAGATTACTGAGATTAAACTGTAAATTTATTTACAGAGTTGGTAATAAACAATAAAGTAAGGGATTAACTCAATTTATAAATTAATTCTAACCATTACAAAAACATAAATACAATTGACTGATTTTTCCATGTCTTACTTTCATTCATCAATAGTACCAACTCCAACTGCAAAAATAATAATAATAATAATAATAAAAAAACACCTTTTAAAAGTATAGTTCCTTTTTCATCATTTGAGTATAAATTCACATATTTTGTTTTCTTTTTCCCTTGCTCGTCCTGGAACAGATAATTAATACTTTTCAGTAAAAATATTAATAAAACAACTAACTTAAGTTTTGGCATTAAAAGATAACAGATTATTTAAAAACAAATGGGTTATTCTTTTTATGTTAATAATCATAACTTTTCTAATTTCTAATCCATTTCCTCTAACCTCCATTAACAGTTCAAACAGGAACTGAGAGGGTGATTGAAACTAAGTTTCTAGAGCTACTGGTCTTATTTCAGACCAGAGATGCCTATCACTTACTCTAAAAGGAGCGAAACAACTAAATATAATACATATATAACTTGACTTGAATAAGAAATTAATAATTGATACATACTGCTTGTGATTTTTTATTTTCATTTTTTCCTTTACCCTTTTTTTTCTCCTTTTTCTCAGTAGGATCAACATAATTATCAAGCTCGCTTTTTTTATAGCCCTGAATTGCTAAAAATATAAATACAGATCATAATAATGTTTAGAGTTATAAAACACTAACAGTAGATTAACAAAACTAACACATAGGTTTACGATGCAAAAGTTCTTTGACAAACTTTTGATGAGCTGGATTTGAATAATCAACTAATGTCTTCATATAGTCTTCTAAGTCTCGATTTGACTCTATCATCAATATACACCTAGGAATATAGGACTTAAAATAAAAACATTAATTCATTACAAGAGGTACTCAGTTTCAATATTTATTAATTTGACTAAATAAAGATTATAACAAACTTTTCATTAAAATGATTTTAACATTTTATTAATATAATGAATCCTCCAATATTGAGTTTAATACTACTTAAGGCTGTTTGGATAATCCATTATACTCCAAATCAAGTTTTAATGAATACCAGTAAGAATGGCTCAAAATTAATAAACACCTGGTGGCACTTGAATATATATATTTTTAATAATAATTTATGTTGAACGATTCTTTTATTTAGTTTAGTTATTTATTATATCAAATGTAAAAACAGGATAATTTAAACTTTAATGCCTTCAGTCTTTCTACAAAACACAAATACTGGCCTTAACTAAAAACTGTGTTGGATACTTAATTATTACTGTTGCCTCTCGATATCAATAATAATATAATAATAGTTATCTTGTTACCAAAATAATTGTCACTAACAATGCTTTTATTGCTGTGAAACTATGGCTGAACCTTATTGTTCTGTTTTTTAGGGTGCTAAATCCAAATATGACACTTATTAAGCCGTATCACCTACTATTTTTTCACATTTGCACATCAATACATTAAATTGTTTGATTTACTACAGAATTTAACAGCTTTTATATACTACAAATAAAATTGTAAAGTAATTTGTGATGGATGTAGAAGAGTTGGCAGCACTGTTGAAACAGATATAGATATAGATGAGCATGATGATGAAGAGTTCCAATGTGCTACAGCAAATATAGAGCCTAAACTGTTTACTCAGATTGAGCTTAACAACTTAGTTAAGTTTTAGACTAAGAGAAAAGAACTTGTTGGCAGTTGGAACTAGCATATATGTGTATAGGAAGAGAGAGCAGCAGTTTTCGAATTTTTTTGAACAAGAAGGTGATTTAGAGTACTGCTCAGACATTCCAGGTCTGATCAAAGAGTTTGGTGTTGAATACAATAAAGAAGACTGGATATTGTTTATTGATTCTTTCAAAGCTAGTTCAATAGTAACACTTGTGCATCTATACCTGTTGGCCATTCTGTACATATGAAAGAGAGCTATGAAAACCTAGAAATAATAATGAATAAAATTGGCTATTCGACTCATGGTTGGATATGTTGTGACTTGAAAGTAACATGCATATATATTTCCATGTTTTTTGTGTGAATGGGACAGTAGAACAAGGAATCTACATTGGTGCAGAAAGAACTGGCCTGTGAGGGAGTCTTTAAAAACCGGCGAGAACATTCTCCGCAAAAACCTTGTAGATCCTAGAAACATTCTCTTACCACCTCTACATATAAAGTTAGGCCTCATGAAACAATTATATAATGCTTTATATTTATATGAAACAGTTATATATGTTTTTTTAAATTATATAAAAAAAGCAAATTTCTCAAAAACTATAGGTGATACAAAAAAACTAAGACCAGATTTGGATTCAGCACAAAAAAATCTCTATAAAAATCAGCTACTAATGTAAAAAGTTTTCAAACACATTTTTTTTGTTGGCCTGTGTTATTAATAATATATATGAAATACGATGGTGTAGGTAGGTTGACCGTATTTGAATGGAGGAGATAGTTGAAGGTGCAGTCAATTAAAACAATGTAAGCCAAAACACACCAACACATAATACTAACGCTGTTTCTATTGACCACACAATCAACTTCTCGCCTATAAATGAAATATGTTTGCGTGGGTCTAATAATTCAACTTTCTCTTTTAACAAGTATTAATTTTGTTAATATATGGGAGCCTATTAAGAAAATGTGTGTGGGAGAGAGAGGCAAATTTATGTCTCAGGTAATAAAAATATAATTTTTATCATTAGTTCAAATGAAACAACATTGGGGTGGATTGTATAGATTGGTAAATGTCATTATATAGCAAATAACATATACAAATAGCAATTTGAAAATGCCATGCTTAAAAATATTAAGCTATTGTGTTAAAAATGGAAATCATCTTCAAAATTAGTTATAATGTTTTTTGACAGAACAATGATTTCAGTTAATATATCAACAGTTTGTTTACTTTGCCATATCTTCGGTCACAGGAAAATGTAAAAGGGATGATAATTCTGAAATAACCCATTTTGTCAAATCACTCATTATTCAACAACAGTTTACAGTGAGTCAAAATTTAACTACAGCTGAATAGTTGGAAGCCTCCCCACCTTTGGATAACATACTATAACCTTCGGTAACAAAATAATCAAGCAAATTCCATAGAGCACAACCAATTTTACTTTCAAAAACTTTTCTTGTTATGTCAGAATGATCAGTGAAGCTCTATAACTAGTAGATTGAGAAATTCGGTTCATTGTTAATGACTCGTCATTAAACCAACGAGTTCACTAAACATTATTTTTGGTATTTCATAAATACTTAGTTTGTAATATCCAAAATTAAATTAAACTTTATTTTTTAATTACAGTAGCGTGCAGAAATAACTTTTTTTGGCCTAGTAAGGATATGCTAGACACTTTTACTCCTCTTTCATGTCCTGACCTTTAGAAACAGTAGAGGTTGAGTTATAACCAATGTTATATCCACCGCCTTTGCTAATTTTTCTATTCCTTAATTGAAGAATATCCTTTTGTGTCCTTAAAGCCTGCTTACCATTGGATCCTCTTCATAGTTTGTTCAGGTTCTGTGTCTCTTATCATTGCGCAGACACGTCCAAACAATTCAACCACCTACAGTGGCTTTAAAAATGATGGGAATATCGTTTGTTTTTTTTCATTTTTACTTAGGCACTCAAAATAATAATAATAACTGGTTCTTGTAAATCATTCAATGTAAACTAATTGATAAGGTGATGTAAGTAAAGAATTTTGATTTAACAAGAGAATTTTAGAAATAATTATAAATCAAGGGTCAAATAAATACTGGCTATTTTAAATTCAGTTTGTTATTTACTGTTCAAATCTTTCTGATCCCACTTGTTTCTTTATATTAAACATATATTATAGTGATATTAAAAATATAATAATTTCTATGAGAACTAATTGTTCACTTATAAAGAAGAAGGCTCAAGTTTAAATTTAAGTTTATTTTCTGTGAGAAGTGTTGCATATATATATGAAATGAAACCGGTTCTGTTGATAATTTACCTCTTCTTATTTACTGAAAGGGAAAAAAGAGAAATCATTCAAAAAGTAAAAAAAAAAAAAACAACTAAATTATGTGGTCCAATAGATCGCATCTGAAGTGGCGTCAAAAAATAATAAACACATTAAACATTACAACGCTCATAGTGGTTAGCATAGCAGCCTAATAAACCAAAAACGCGGGTTCGCAGCCCGGCAGATGACCTTAGGATTTTTAAAAGGGTGTAAAAAATCCTTAGCTATGCCGTCCTTCAGAAGGGACGTAAAATGGGGGGTCCCGACCCTGTGCGATGTCAGGTACTCGTTAAAGATCCCTATCCTAATTATATCTGGATAGGCAAAATTTAGGACTCCCGCTGTAGCATCGTTAAATTAGCCATAGCAGCATAAAGTCACGTTAAACGAAATAAACAAACAAATACAACGCTCATAAAAGTCGGTAATGAAATTGGTCTAGAAATCAATACCAATAAAACGAGGAATATGGTTAGTACTCGGATGAGATGGAATTGAAATAAATTTTTTATTTATTTTGTTTAGATCAATGGCTCATTTTTTAAAAAGTCGAATCTTTGATAATTACAAGGGCGTCAAAATAGGATGTAAAGAGTTTTTTTTGTCTCGAAACCAGAGGAGTGGTGTCAGCATATAATCGAGTTACAGACAGAAATATGGGTGAAAGTAATTGAAAACAAAGGACTTAGCTTTAAAGAGTATTATTCAATGATATTGATGTTAAAAATAAAGTCATACTTATGCACACGGACATTAGTAATAATCTATTATAAAAATGACATGCAATGAATCTAATGAAGTAAATATACATGGAGTGTGAAATATGAGGAGCAGAGCTCAGTGGCTCTGAAGGTTTATTTGTTTAGTACAGGAAGTCTCTCATCCAACTCCTTTTTAGCCTTTTTTAGATGCTTTCTGGTATTTGTCTGGTGGCCGTTTATGAATGTATAGGAATGTCCTTGTAATTTTTGTGGAATTGTTTTCTGTGAATAACAAAATTAATTTTACTTAACTATTTATTAATTACTGTATCAGAAGCAATGCAGAGCTCAGGGAGCTCTATGATGAGACGGATGTTATCACTGTTGTGAAAAAAGCGAGGTTGCGATGGCTGGGTCATTTGGAGAGAATGGAACCTCAAAGGCTGCCAAGACAAATGTGGACGGGAACGCCAGGAGGAGCAAGGAGAAGAGGCAGGCCCAGGCAAAGATGGGTGGATGATTTAGAGGGAGACATCCGGCGGCTGAATATCCGGAATTGGAGGAACGTGTCAACGGACAGAGAGGTGCGGAGAAAGCTTTGTGCAGAGGCCCAGGTCCTTCATGTACTGTAGCGCCCGATATAGAATAGAACTTACTAATTAAATGTAATTGGTTCGAAATCATATATATTTAAATTAATATTAAATCTTTACTTTATCAATGCAGGGAATGTGGAATTTCAGCCTGTAAACAGAGTGATTCACTCCAAAGTATAATTATATTATTTAATACTAAACATTTTGGAATAGTATTTGATTGAAATTAAGACGCAATGTTAAGAATTTCCAAGCAAATAAGCTGTTCATTGTTGAGTGTTAAAGAAATGTTGCTTACGCCACCTTACAAAAGTAATGAGCGTTGTTGTATTAATAGTTAAATTGTGACATGATATAATGATGTAACTAATCAATAATAATATTCAACTAAAATTCCTTCTGCTAAAAGATAAATGTGAATTACGTTTAGTGCGTTGTGATGAATGGCCCCCTTCAGATTGATTAGATAAACTACTAAATCAGTAAAGAAGAGGAACTGCGTCCATTCCGAAAATTGGTTCCCATAAAATTCCAGGTTGAAGAAACAAGGGCCTTTGTATAATTTTCCAGATTGTGGCTGAATTAAATATGTTGTCGGACATAAATGTTTAAAAAGGTCTCCTATACTGCTGCAGTCTAACACCCAGAAGTGGAACTAACTGGGCATTTATTTCTAGCCAGTGTCCTCTTGTCTCGAATGAGATATGATGGACCTGCGTCAAATTGCTATATATTAGTATCCGTTTCAGTTAATTATTAGTATATTAATCGTCGAAGGGTGTTTATTATGTGAAACGGCCGATTAGTTTGTAAGGATTGCCCTTTTTTCTCTGTTGAAAAGATGACTGAAGTGTTATTGTGTCAGCCATATTTTACGATTTATATCACTTCAAAATGATTACATTGTTTGTTTTATTTAACGGTGTGTACTAATGGTCTGAGTAAATAAGTATGTTTACCTGTGGTTCCCTTCTGATCTTTGCTGTTGAATTTATTTCATCTAACGGTCACCCAATTGACCCTAAAGGTGAGCAAGGAGAGGCTTCATTATATTTGACACTTTTTTTATAATAGTGTTATAATGGAATCATGAATCGCATCTTTGTAATTGACACTCCTGTCATTTTTGCCTTCAAGCTTTGTTTGATTCTTTGGTTAGAAAATTAATAACTATATGACTCAGAAATTAGTTGAGATTTGTCTTCATTTAATCGAGGAATGATTTTCACTGATCTTTTCAGTTAGTTGCACTAATTAAGCTATTTTTATCTTATTGACACACACTTGAGAATGAGCTTTTGATAAGAAACCCACTTGATTTGTATTTTTATTCCATAAGATCCTTTTTATTTATTTTGTATTTGTTAATGTTATCAACACAATTTGCTTTCAAGTTTAAAGAACATTTCATTTTATTGCTTTGTGGTAAATTATAAATTAATTGTGACATTTACTGTTCTTTTTTCATAGTGTTGTTGTCTTCTTACCTTTTTTCACGGTTTGAAAGTAGAACAATTATTGCATTTTACTATAATTGAACTCAAAGCTTGAACTTAAGTTTTGCTAGTGTATGTAATAAGGATCATTACGTAGTATTTTCATTTAATATTCCCATATTTTGATTATTTTATTTTAATACAATTTTAGCAATTAAATAATGAGAAACTCTGTGTTATTTTTCTTCCAATTTTGTTTGTGACCCTTAAGCTCAAATATTTAAAGGCTAATTTAATTATTTATCAATTATTTTGTTTAGTGATGATATGTGTAGATTATATTACTTTTCACCTCACTCATCAATTTCCTACATGAAAAATATGTTGTAATGTATTATTCAACAGTAGTTTTCAATCGTATATCATTTAATAGATATATTATCATAACATCCTGGTATTATCTGTATTAGTGGGTGGGTGACTCATGCCTTTCTCTGAAGTTGATTTTATTTAAGTGTTTTATTGTTTTTCTTTTCCTCTACCATAGATTTGATATTTTAACCATCCTTGAGTTTTTAATTTTTCATTTATTTTATCAATATTATATTAAATGTTTTGGTCTGATATCTATCATGGCCTTACTTTCTGTACTAATTCTAATTAGTATGTAATTAAATAATTTTATAAAATCAAGTTTAATTTTTTACTTTGAATTTAAATTAACTTCATGCAGTTTTTACCTGTTCCTTAACATTATTCAACTTGATTTTCACTGAATGAAATCAACTGGATTTAGTTTTCATATTTACATTAGATATTGAATTTGTGTTATCAACTTTACTAAATATAAAGTATTGTTACTAAGTTTGCCTTTCTTCTTTGTGATAAATTTTAACTAAATGTATAAAAAGATAAAGAAATAAAACAGATTTTACACATTTTCTCATAATATATACTCAATTCTTTTCAGTTGTTCTTCCAGTGAGTAATGGCTTTGGATTCACGGTTTTTGGAGCAGCTTTGCTTATTACCACTGTTATTGCACTTATTGCCTGCACTTGCTGCAAACAACGTAGAGATGGTTTCAAGGTAAATGTTATTATTATTTTTTTATTAAAACGCTTTTTTTTTGGATTGTCACCATTTCACTTTTGATATTTTTAAAGCATTGTGGAAGTATTTTAGATATGGATATAATATTTAGCCGAAGGAAGACATTTTTTAATTATTACTTGAATCTAAAGAAATCAGTTTAAAATAGTAGGAAAAGAGTTTAAAAAAGAACTTGTAGACCATCTTAAATAAAAGTTAACAGATCATATTAAAACAAGTTTGCAGATCATTCAGTTATACACATCATTAGATTATCATTTTTCTTCACTATGAAATTCTATTTTGTTATAGTTTTTATGTTTGTTGAGTATATTTCTTGTCTTAGTAAGTTTGTTTAATGGAATTTATATCCATATAAACCTAAAGCTTATGTGTGAACAATATACCTTCAATAAACTTCATATATATATTTCTGAACTATTTGAGATTAAAAAAAAAGAAATGTAAACTCTTCTAACATGCCACGCCATGTATTATATTTTTAGTGATGTATATTGAAAAAAGGCCTTGCTAATATTGTTACTTGCACCTTATGTTCATGTCCCATTCATGACAGATGTAAGATAGTTAAAGTTTCTGTGTTTTTAAAATTGGCGGCTGTTATTTGTGTAAAGCTAGAGTAATGTAAAAAATCTATCTAAAAGAATAATTTTTAAGTTTCTTCACATTTTTATCAATCTAAGAAAATTTTAGACTTGTTTATCTTATAGGGATCATTTTAATTTGTTTAATAAAACAAAGTCCGTCATTGATCTACTATCATTATGCAACCACTCCTGTTATAATATGTTTAGTTTGATTTAATATTTTAGTTAATCAATTTAAAAATTCAGGAATCAAATTTCAGACCTTTGAGAAGTTAAAATACTCTGTTTCCATTTTAAATGAATTAAAATTACTTGTCCTCATCAAGAAAATCAGTGTATCATACCTATGTGTTTGCACACTTCTATTTAATTTTTAATTAGGAGTTTAGAGACTGTCTAAAAAAAAATCCTGTCATCGTGCTGTTTTTTTTTATTCCTATTTTTTTTTTTTTTAATATTTAGTTAGTATTCTATATTGACTTTGTTGTTGGTGATCAAAACGTGTCATGTACATCATGAATTGTTTCTATAACTTATTATTTTATGTTAAACTTTGTTTAAATGTTTTCTTTTTAAGTTGAAAAACTATGTTTATCCCTTCTGTTTTTTTCATTTTGTAATCAGTAATTTTAGTCAGAAAATTACCAACTGATGAATAAAAGTTTATTTTTTCTTAATGTTATCTCTTGTTTTTAATCTATTTAGTTATGCTATTGATAGCATTTTCTTTTTAAAAGTAAATTATAATTATTTAAGAGAATCCCATTTAACACCACTCACTAGTCAAACTAAATAAGTTTTTAAAACAACCGTATTTTCATTTTTTTATGATATCCGCATGCTTGTTAATGTCTCAGAGTTATGGTTATTTATGATGTTTTGAGGTTGTATTTCTTCTTATAGTTTGCAACAAAGAAACATTTAATGGACATTAAATTTAGTGCTTTATATTTTTTAATTTAGGTGTATAGTTATATGGATATATTTTGATTATGACTATACTATTATATAATTAAAAGCAATTTTTTTTTTTTTTTTAATCAATAATCTATTTTAATTTTATTTTTAAGCCAAATGTGGAGGAAGTTGTTAGTAAAGAGGTAAGGTTAAGAGGCATGATATTAGACCTGTATTGGACAGTGTTTCATAGATTTAAAAAAAAAAAATTAATAATCAGGCAATTTTTTCTATTTGTACTCTTCACTCACCAAACTCAGATTTGACAGCAGTATTGAAAAAAATATTTAGATTTTCTCATATTTCAATTACTTTCTCCGCATTAAAGAAAAAAAAATAAAGATAAAAAGGAAAAATAAAGGAGTAGGTTTGGCTAATTAAAATTAGTAGCTAATATTTATATATAGAAAACTACTAATTATCCACAGAAGGGGTGGCACTGTTCTTGCATAAAATCTGTTCCCCAGATAATTAAAAAAATTGATAAAAAAAAAAGAGAATAAATTAACATAAAAATGTTTTGAATGATTTTTATTTATGGTGAAAGTTCTATAAATAAAATGAGTTAACAAACATAGTGGTTTATTTTTTCACAAAAAAAATTGTTTTTAACATTCAGGGCATTGCATTATTCACTGTATGTTTAATTTTAGTTTTAATTGGTTAATTGATTATGTGGTAAGGAATAAATAACTTGCACAAATTATTTTTATAAAATCTACTTTTGTTGCTCTACTTGTTCTGGAAAGATCATGCATAATTTGCAAAAATTGGTTTCTCCAACTGCGAAGGATCAAGTGTTTACTGCATTTAGACCCCAAATATTACATGAAAATTAACTTTCTAATTAATTTGGAGATAAATCTTGATTGTTATGCCTTATTTATAGGCGACTCTACCAAGTGAAGATGGCTTACTAATTATAAAAACAATAAAAAACCTGTACCACTAAGTAGGGTCTTTGGGTTCAGTACTTAGGTAACAATGTACTGTTCCTGGGCCAATGGTTGTGAAAAGAGGAGATTTGGCCAGAATACTTGCCAAGTTGCCTGTTTTTTTCCCATTTAAGGGCACGCATTAAGGGTAACCGAGCCTTGGCCAAAATAACAGAAAATAAAGTTTCTGCTTTCAGTCGGACTCGAACTCTGGCTCGTGATCGTGGTATTCAAGCACTCACTCAGCTACCGCGCCTCCCTTATTGATTACATTCTCTTCTTCATTTTTTTTTTTTTCAGATTTATTCTTGATAAAACATAATACTTCCCAGTTATTTTCTTGAATCATTTAATTGACTGGTATCTAATCTAAGTCATTAAACATTATTATTACCCAAAATATTATTATGAAATGCGTGGTTTACGATTGAACCATTTAGTTAAAATTATTTATTCTGTTTGCAACAAACAGATATTATTGACCTGAATTAGCACATATTAAAGAAAACCTGTCAAAACTTTCAATTTCATCTAACTTTAGGCAACAATAGGTGAAAGAAATTATATTTCAAGTTATACTTTGAGGCTCAACATATTTGGAGGATCGAAGTCATAATGGTTCTCTGTTTTATATTTCAATATTGAACCTAATAATTTTCGAATAAAAGATCATCTTTCACTCTCATATAAAAGTCTTTTGTCAATAAATTTTATTTTTCATACAAGTCAATACAAAATGTATAATA
The DNA here is from genome assembly GCA_003667255.2 of Euschistus heros. NCBI lineage: Eukaryota > Metazoa > Arthropoda > Insecta > Hemiptera > Pentatomidae > Euschistus > Euschistus heros. The sequence goes on from RCWM02000353.1 coordinate 681,697, forward strand.
AATTATTTAACACATTTTTAAATTGAGACAGCTGTACATTTACCTGAGTGGTGTGAGTAAAGGAGCAGTATATTTGCATGCTTAGGTGCGTTGGATTTATTTTTACACTGTCTCACTGCTGCATAATTTTGAGATCCTTTCATTTTGCTTTATTTGCCCATTCTTTGTCATGAAGTTTTCATATCTTTACTATCATTGGTTTATTTTATTTTGTTGTATCTTTCGTTTTGATTTCTTGTGTGAATCAATTTAATATGCTTGCTCATTCTTCTTTTCATTTGTTTTTCTTGAATATGATTTGGTCATGTCTTTGATGTTGTAGTCTGTAGCAGTCTGCATTTATAAATGTTGATTTTTTTTTTTTGAGATTTTGAATTCAGATTTTTGTGTTAAACTTTATTAGGGCTTGGAATTTATAGTGTACAATTACAGATTATTAATTTTTTTTTTTTTGCAATGGCTGCATGATAATGGGAAGATTTATATTAAAAGATAAATTCTCTTAATCTATTAGTCATTCATAATTTTTTTAGTATTATTAAAACTATTATTTTTTGACTTTGTAAATATGTAACATGTGTTGTTTTATTTTGAGTTTGTTTTCTTTTTTTCTTTTCCAGTAATATTCACTAGACAAAAATGATAATTATGATAATGTCTTAATTTTTCAAAATATGTGCTACAATAGGCTTGCTTACCTGTCTCTCAGCAAGATTTCTCCTTTATTAAAATATTCTGTAAAATAACAGATGTTTATTCATGAAAAAAGAAAAAAGAAAAAAAAAGTTCATACAGTCAATTGTATAAAACTGTGTAGGATAGCACTCTAGAATATGATCCAAGGTGAAAGATAATTGCAGTCTCTCATGTTATGTTTATGTTATGAATCGATGTTAACAAAGAAACTTTTATTTCTGAATCTTTCCCTCTACTTTAAACCTTAAAAAGTTGAGCTTTAGTTTGTAGGAATTTTTCATTTTGGAATATATTTTTTTGGCTTGCTTGGAATATTTCAAAGGGCATAATAATCTGGCCAATTTTTTTATTTGGCTTAAATACTACCCAGATAAAGGAAGCTTAACCCATTAGAGGAAAATATACCTTATTACATACATGTATAAACTCCATAGGTTGCTTCAAAACAGGTTCCTTAAACAGTATTCAGACCACTCTATTCTTACGAATCAATAACAAACCAGTGCGATACCACAAGCTACCAATAATAACATTACATCTTCAACTGTCGGAGATATACCAGGTCAAGAAGTTGCAGCGATGATGCAAATTTTAATATTAACGAACTGGCTGATTCGGTTGAATTCAACAGTAGTAGGTTTTGATGACCTGAAATTGCCAGTCGATGTGCTAAAGAAGGGAGGTTCAACAGGCAGTACTCTTTGTCATGACAAGAATTCTTAAAAAGTTTTTAAACCTAATAAGAAAAGATGTACCTAATCTGAAGATTGTTGGACTTATTCCCCACCTCACTTCATAAATTGCTAAGTGCGAGAAGACGAAGATGATAGTAATAATAATCCTAAATAGATTCTTTTATTAATAAGTGAATGAGTTAGCCCTGATTATTTATACAAACTATTATGTCTCTTATTGTGGAAGTAGAAACAAAAATGAACTATGAAGTTGCTTAACAATTGATTTTGGTTGTACTCAAATTTAACTAGATTGATATTGAATATTTCAACCTCTTATTTTACGAGAACGAAGTCTAATAAAAACTAAACCTTTATTTGGACAAATGTCCATGTAAAAAAAACTGGTGTTACTGTTTTTAATTATATTCTCCTCTAAGCTCTACCACAGTTAATACAACACTTATGAAACTTTTTTATTCCATGAAAAAACAATTCAATTTTCCTGCTTAACTCAAATTTCCCTGCCTTTTCTCTTTGATGGCGCTTTCATTAACAGTGAATTAGGGCTGGTTAACACTCACGATTAACTTTGTTCTTCATTTTCTTTAAAACAATTAGCATTATTCCTCTACAATCCCAAAAAATGGTGACCATTACCTTCTCTGTCGACTGTGTTACTTTTGCTTTTAGTGGAGCTGCTTCTCCATTCTTTTTTTTTTTTTTTTTTTTTTTTTTTTTTTTTTTTTTTTTTTTTTTTTTTTTTTTTTTTTTTTTTTTTTTTTTTTTTTTTTTTTTGTGGGGGGAGAGCATACCAAGTGATTTTATGGAAAATCAAATATTGGAACCAAACCAAAACTGTGTTGAGAAGGTGCTCGATGGTTGTAATAAATAAAACTGACAAAGTGGAGAGTGGCAGCAATTAATAAGGTTGGTTGATGCTCACAGTTTTAGGTGGTCACTTACTGACCTAAGAAGAAATTAGTTGAGTGACAAAATTGTAGAAGGATATAGGTATACTATTTTTTATGTAATGTATTATTTTAATTCCTTAGTCTTTGTTGAATTTATGGTAGTTTTTATTTATTTCTAATGCAAATTTGGAAATATTGTATCTTATTATTGTTTGCTGCAGGCAATGATAAAGATACCCTTTAAATGGATCCATTTTATCAATACAAACAGTTCTGGAAGCAACTATAAAAATAATCAACAATCAGTTTACCAAAAGAATAAATTGAATTTTAAAGTTCCTAATATTTTGGCCAAAGCTATATGTTCTCTATAGTAAAGGGTATAAAAAAAACTTTTAAAATAATGAAAAAGTTATCAGAAAAAAATGAATAAGGAAAATTATTAGGTAATATTTATAAAACTAGTGTTCCATTTGTTTGCCGCCAGGCTTATACTTTTTTTTTTTTGCCAAAATTAAATTTATCTTTAGGACATTAATAATTAATATAAGAAATTCAATTATTATTGTGTGTTTATTATAGCTTTTTGTTCTGGTTTATTAGAGAATAACATTGCTTTTCTATATTTAAATTTTTTATCAAGTATTAGTTGATCATTGAACCGAATGGTTAACTAGTCTTTGACACAAAATTTGTGTGAATACTTCATAAAATTCGAATATTAAGTATTCTTTGTTATATTTGTTATTTATTCCATGTTACAACACTTGGATTGGATTTCAGGTTATTAAATAAATTAGGCTTTCATATCGATGATATTGTATTCTAATTTAATTATGGTGATTTCTATGTTTTATTTTCTGCTTCAGGAGTTCAGGAATCCTACTGCCAGTGGCCACATTGGCTTCACAAACACATTATCGGAACTCGCAATATTCCCACCCCCTGTGACAGTGCAACAGCAGCATCCTCCCTCTGACGATGGTTCTCCTCAAATCAATACACATCCTCCTTCAAGGCCCGCTGCATTCTCCTGTGCAGTGCCCTCAGTCACTGACTGGTTTGGTATGTTCATATTGATTTTTATTTAGTTGATATACTCATCTTTATATTATTTTTTCTGTATTTCAAATTTTTTTTTTTTTTAAATTCTAATTCTGATAAATTTTTTCTGTTAAAATTAAAACTTATTACTATAATTTTTAACCTCTTGTAAGTTAACTTAAGTAATTTTTATACAATCATTTTTCAGTTACCTAAGTTTATTATCTTGCTAATTTCATATTATTTTTATCGTTATTTGTTATGAATATTCAACTTTTACAGGTCGTTAAATATAATATATCTTTTTCCAGTTGACAGTAATGGAAACTTCCCTCGGCAACAGCTGTTTTATCAGAAAGAAATTGGTAAAGGATGGTTTGGAAAGGTAAGTGGTTTTAAAAATCTTATTTTTCAAGTAAAACTTATTTATTGTAATGTCTAATTATCAAAAATAGTTCTATGAAAGAAATCCAATGAAGTAAAATTAGTATTCTAGTTACTTATATAAAACTAGAATCCCCATCGGAGCTTTGCCCGCTCTCATAAGTAAAGAACCTAGATAAAGTTAACTATTAATTGAAGTTTTTTTCGTTAATCAATAAAAATATTTTATTTAAGTATGCAATTTAGCATTATTTCTTCAGTGATATTTTCATGCATAGCATTAACTTTTAAACTGGCTAAAATTACACTGATTAAGTGTTAAAGATTACGTAAAAGCATAATTGGACATCCAATCTTTAATTTTAATGTATGAGTTGGTAATCCGGATGGACAGAGACTATTAAAAAACTCTAGTGGATTATGTACTGCATTTCCAGTGCTTACAACTAAGGGCCCATGTATGATATTTTTACACACAATATCAAACAGCAAAGGATCGACATTTTGATTTGGTAATCATTTTTATTTGGTAGAAATGATTTTATTTGATTTTAATTTCTAACTATAAAAGTATATGACAGTGTGGCAAACCTTGTTAGAAAAAAATGTATATAGTGTTAAGTATTGTTTCTGGTTACATGTCTTGGTTGTAACACTGTTGCATTCTGCTACTTGGGAAATAACCTTGCAGATTACCATATTTAAGTTATTAAATAACTTAAGTTAACACCATTAACCACCAACAGTTCTTACATAGTACAGCCTAACTAACAAACCCAAGCACATAGCTCTAGGGCTTCCCCTATGATATAATAGGATCCTAGTCCAAAGGCACTAAAGTGTAGCAGCCCTGCCATTGGATTTGAACAACTAGAGGCTAATAGATAATCCTCAAAAGTGTAAATAAGCATATCTTAAAATGAATCATTGAACTTAAGAATAAATTGATTTCAAAGAAATGATATAGTTGTCGAAACAGACTTTGGATACTGGAATGTTATTTACCTTGTATAGATCTTCATATGCTTCTAAAAATAATTGAAGTTGAACATAACAGACGTTTCAGTTGTTCAACTTATATACATGAAAAATAAATCATATTTTTCGATTAATCATTGCTATAATCTCTTATTCTTTTTTACAGGTGGTAAAAGGTGAAGCGAGAGGAGCTAAAGTTGTCGTCCGAATTCTAAGAGAAGATGCCACGCCAGAAGAGAAGGGATATTTCCTCCACGAAGCTAAACCTTTCCGTGACCTTAAGCATAAGAATATCAGCCGATTGTACGGCAGGTGTTTAGAGCATGATCCGTTTCTTTTACTATTTGAGTACTGCACTAATGTAAGTTAATTATTTTGTTATGTAAATAAAATTTCATGTGTTATAAAATGTTTTGTTAGGTTAATCTAACAACTTTTTGATTTCATTATTATTACTATTATACAAAAGGGGAATTTATAAATTTTTGCCTAAAGTACCATTCCTAATACTAAGGCTTATTTCATTTTCGATTCTATAATATTTATGACATATATTATGTGCCATGTTTATATTATGGATCTTGCAAACAAGCATATAAAATGCAACCCTCTTATTAGTATTTTTTTTTTTTTTTATCCAGGGCGATTTAAAAAGCTTTTTAGTGACAAATAGCGGGAGCAGAAATGCAATTACTGAACAAAAAATTTCATTGAAGATGATGATAGATGTTACAGAAGGGCTGAAATTTATGAACGAACATGGTTTTATTCACACGTGAGTATGGCAATTTCCTCTATATTAGATAATGTGCTAAGTGTCTTAATTAATGTTATGAATCAGTTGATCTCTATAGAAATACTATCAACCCACAGGCTTTGATATGTCTTTCACCGTAATGTAATGATTTTAAAATTTTAACTAAGATATTGAAATCTATTTATCTTTCTAATTTTTAATTTTTTGGTACAGGATGGGTCTATTAAAGAATGAAAGAATGAATTCTCTTAATGAAGTTACCTGAATATATTGGCTTGTTATAAATTTAACATACTTATCAATTAAATATATAACAATAATAGTTTACAAAATATTTATTTAGATGCATTTTTATTTTATTCAATAAAAAATATGGAAAAGACTAATCAAAGTAATAATTATCTTATTTGATGTACACAGTTGTGTTTTTCCTTTTCTTTTATCTTTAACTGATCTGGGATTAAAATAGTACTTCAATTTTTTATTTGCTGCCAACCATCATCTTTTATTCTTAATTTTTTGTATAAATTAATAGTTAATGATATTAAGTATACCTATTTCAATTTATTCTACTGTCATATTTAATATCAAAGTATATTTTAAAACTTTAAAAGTGCTCATTATGACTAATCTACATAACATTTATTTATTAGGGATCTTGCTGCTAGAAATTGTTTGGTAGCTTCGGATTTGACCGTCAAAATAGGAGATTACGGAACTAGCGTTGATAAGTATAAAGTAATTCATTATTAAATATATGTTAGTATATTTATATTTTTTGTTATTGCTTTGATTATTATGCTTTTTTATTATCTTTGAAGGATGAATATTACATTGTGGGTGATGTCGCTGTCCCTATCCGTTGGTGTGCTCCAGAAACACTCACTTGTACTCAAACAACCATAGAAACTAAACAGGTTTGTGAATATATATTAGATTTTATATTATACTTATATTAACTAAAGTATATCATACATCTGAGATAATTATTTTATTTGATCTGTAATGGTCGGGGAAATCACATAAATCTCCAGCTACTATGAAATCTGAATAAAACATTGAATAAGTTGCTGAAATCATTCAAGAAAATCATTATGCGTGGTATAAGAGGCATTAGTGAATGACCACACATTGACAAGGAAATTGTACATGACAGTGTTAGTTGTAATAATAGTTTTAGTATGAAATCTGCTCAAAAAGCTTTTCTTCTTATAATGCAGTCAATGAAGGCTGAAAATGGGGTGTAAAAACATGTTCAGGGTTTTTTTTCTAAAGATTTCCAATTTTTTCAAAGTGCTTATGTCCAGGCTCTCAGTCGAGTCCGGATCAGCATTAATCTAAATAAAGGGATGCTAGTCAGGACTTAATTGCCTGACAAATTATATTATATTTTAAATAATTGACTAATTAATTAAATTTATATGATTTCTTCTCCACAAGGTTAGCGTGGGGTCAATAATTAAGAAGGATTTCACAACAGTAGGAGGTTTTGGTGTGCTGGCATTGGTATTTTACGTGACTTTATATCAATTTAATATACGGGTCTGATTGGAAATTTAGTCAGCTATTAGTTTTGAGAAAAATAAAATCGGAAGAAAAACGAAAAATGTGTTGGATTTCACAACAGTACGAATGGCATTGGTATTTTAGACTTTATATCAATTTAATATATGGGTCTGAAATTTAGTCAATCAGTTGAAAAAAATAAAATTTTTCGGAAGAAAATTTTTTGGGGTAATAACGAAAAAATGCCAAAAAAACTTGGATTTCAGAACAGTACAAGGTTTTGGTGTGCTGGCATTGGCGTGGTATCAATTTAATATATGGGTCTGATTGGAAATTTAGTCAGGTTGAGAAAAATAAATTTTGGATCGGAAGAAAAGTAATAACGAAAAATGTGTCAAAAAATGGATTTCACAACAGTACGAGGGTTTTGGTGTGCTGGCACGTGACTTTTATACAATTTAAATATATTGATTGGACAGCTATCAGTTGAAAAATAAATTTTGGATCGGAAGAAAAATTGTGCCAAAAAACTTGGATTTGAACAGTACAAGGTTTTGGTGTGCTGGCATGGTATTTACGTGACTTTTATATCAATTTAATATATGGGTCTGATTGGAAATTAGTCAGCTATTATAAATTTTGGATATTTTTTTAACGAAAAATGTGTGGATTTCGAACAGTAAGGTTTTGGTGTGCTGGCATTGGTATTTTACGTGCTCAAAATCGGAAGAAAATTTTTGGGGTAATCGAAAAATGTGTCTTGGATTTTACAACATAGGAGGTTTTTTTTGTGCTGGCAATCATTTTACGTGACTTTAATCAATTTAATATGGGTCTGATTGAAAATTTAGTTAGCTGAAAAAAAATAAATTTTGGAAGTTTTAAGGTTTTAACGTGTACCAAAAAATGCCGGCGTGAGTATTTTAACAATTGGTGGCCAAAACGTTTGAAAACTATTTTTTTTCTAAAGATTAGGAACGGTTTCCAATTCGATCACACGACTTTCCAAGAACATACGTTTAATAAATATGACAAAAACTTTTTATTTTATTATTTTACGTTTTTTTAAATCAACTTTTTGAAAAAAACTAATTGCAAATTTTAAATCTTTATGAAATAAAATCGTCTTCAAATGTTCCATTTTTCTTCTGGTGCGACGCCCCCATCCAAAAGAAGTCACGAAATTTGGCCTCGGCTCTTGGACTAAAAGATTTCCAATTTTTTAAGTCCGATCAGCATTAATTAGTCAGGACTTAATTGCCTGACAAATAAATATAACTAATTAATTAAATTTATATGATTTCTTTCCACAAGGTTAGCGTGGGGTCAATAATTAAGGTGTTAATTAAAATCAAAATATATTAATTATATATTAATTATATGAGTGATTTGTATAAATTAATAGTTAATGATATTAAGTATACCTATTTCAATTTATTCTACTGTCATATTTAAATGAATTTAAATGAATTTAATGAAATGGTAAATGAATTTAACAGTTAAATTAAAAACAATTTTTATTCAATTAAGGGTTCACATATAAAATTACAACTAGAAGTAAGCATCATTTGTTAATCTAGTATCTCAAATGTAACATAACAAACTTAACCTAGACTTATCCTCAGATAAGTCTAAACTTTCCTTCAATTCCGCATTTAAATCAACTAGTGTTGATAATATCTCTGTTTGTGTATCACTATACTCCTTTCTTAAACTTTCCATCATTACCATGACCGATCTCAGATCATCTTCACTAAGTTTCTGCGACAAGGTGCTTATGAGGAAAAAAAATTTGTTGTAAGTTGGGTTACCCTCAGTTTGGCGTTAAGCTTCTGCAATCTTGCCAGCCTGGAATATGGAATGAATCTTGGTTATCCTTCGGCAGGCTTTTTAAAAAAATGTGAGGAAAATAGATTGACCCTATGGAACACAGGCATTAGAAGTCATTCTTCTTTTTGTAAGCAATTAGCCTCAGTTTCAGTTACAAAATTCAATAAATTGTAACTTACCTGAGGTACTAGAAAAAAAAGTAAGTTAATAATTACAAAAATGGAGGACTTATTTGCATTTAACGTTACCAACTCATGTTATGGGACATTTGAGGGAAATAGAATTTGACGTTTAGAATTCAAATTTAACCATGTAACAAATCAATAACCATGGGAAAACTATATTACGCTTAAGAGGTAAGTACCTTGCACCATCTTGTTACAGTTGGGTTGCAAGAAATTTCATGTAGAAACCACAATCGTTTCGGAACACAAATTCGTATGAAATAGGAGAATAACCCATATATATTCCAATTTATCTTCAACTTGTCAAAAGTTACACCAATTTTAATAGTTTTTTTGGTAAACTGGTATTTAGCAGTGGTCTTACTTCTTGAAACTCAATGCCTCCTATAAGTCTATAAATGCGTTATTTATTCTAATTAACCATAAATAATGAACTTCAATGATTCATTCTCACACTAGTCCCAAAGACAAAATAAGTTGCAGTAAGTCGCATTGCTCTGTAAAAACATGTTTTTTGGTACTCTTAAATCGTTCGGCGTAGAGAATAAGCTGTTGAATATAAAATTATAAATATTTTGGGCAGAACTTTTTTACCTTTGAACTGTTCCTATAGTTGAAGAACCTTTAGTCTAGATGTAAATAGTTTTAATTATAATTATTGTAAAATAAGCTCTAATAAATGTTTTTTAATTCTAATTTAGGTCACTGAAGGGGGTAATGTCTGGTCATTGGCAGTTCTTCTGTGGGAAATAGCAGAATTCGGCAAGTTGCCCTACTTGGACCTGGCAGATGATGACGTTATTACAAGAGTCTTGGTCCAGGGCTCGGTTAGGTTGCCTCCACCCAACTGTTCTTTTGGCCATTATTTGTTAGTATATAATTTTTTTTTAAAATGTGTAATTGAAAATATTTAATAGTTTTATTTAATACTTTACCAATATCACTTAAACAATTAAAGAACATCGTAATTCTGATTTCAAAACTGTTTCCTTGTTATTAACCTGGTGTATTTTTTTTTTCCAGGCACAATGTAATGACTCTTTGTTGGAGAATGGAAAACAGAGCAAATATTGAACAGATCTTAATGATGCTTATGTACCTTAAAAACAATCCATTTCAAGAGTCTGATTTTGAATCTCGCTGGAAAGCACTCAAACCTAATACCGTTGTGGTTGTTGATAATCATACACCAATCCATTCGCCAAGACATACAGAACTGGCTCAAAGGCCTCACCTTACTGCCAAGCTCGAATTTGACTCTGGTGTTGACTTAGAAATCAAACCTACTGACGAGAATCCCGACTCATGCAGGACAAGTACTCCAACTACAGTATCCCCTCAGCTTTCTGTTGCGAGTGAAGATATTTTTCAACCTGTTCAGCACAAGTCTCCGAGTATGACCAACCTCAAAGGTTCCTTAGAGGACGTAGCACAGTTTGATTCTTGGCTTATGGGAGTTGAGCAGAAAACAGAAGAGGACCGCACTTTTGTCAAAAACATATCAGAAGCAATTAAAAACTTGGACGAAACACTGGCCTTGGAAAAGACCTCATCTTCCTCTCAGGACTCAAGTATGGAGGGCTCTAAGAAACCTTTATTGGAATTCAAATTAGGTCCTACAGGAAGTGATAAGAAAGGTGATTCATCAAGTTCTGATACTGAAGAAGAGACCTGGAGAAACAGGATAGAAAGAGGTGAATTTACTGAGAAGGTCAAGGAGAAATCAAAATCGGTTACTGACTTGATGGTATTGACTCATATCGATAGTGAGGGCAGCGAGTCAGATTCATTACCCAGTCTTACGAGACAATATTCTGTGAAGAAAACCACTGTCAAAGGTGTTTCCTACACTGGCATTGGCTTTGGGAGTGAGGGTAACATACGGAATGCTGTCCTCAGTGAAGAACTACAGGACAAGCTGAAACAGTTGACTACGTGGAAAACTGAAACACAGTCTTTTTTAGTGAAAGGAGCCTCGGAAAAGAATAACAAAAATTTATCATCTATGGGAGCTAAGGAAACTTCAGTACCTGTCATTTTGATGGGTGATAAAGATTCCTCAGTGCCTATTAGCAGCAACACTACCACCACACCACCAATTGCTGCTATGGGTGAAGATACTAGCACCTGCACACCAATTATATCATACTGCAGTGATAGTCCTGCTGTGGAATCAAATCCTACTACCATATCTGGTTTTATTTCAGAAGAAAATTCCATTGTAAATATGAAGTCCAAGCCTGTAAATAAAGAATCTGTGATGGATGAAGGGAAGAATGTAAATAACGATTGTATAAATGATAGATTTGTCGAAAATGAACATAGTGTAATATCTAATGTTGGGATCTCGGACAGTGTAAGTGTTGATGATTGTTTTCCGTTGGTTGTAGATAGTAAACAATCGGCTTCTAGTCATTGTAACAAGAATTCTGTTCCTGAAATAGTTATTACGGAATCAGAGATATCACAAATTCTTGATGAACCTGAACCATCTGTAGATACGAAATTTGTAGTCGATATTAAACCAAGGAAGTTTGTTTTTGTTTGTAAGGATACAGATGTGTTTTCTGACAGTAGTGGTGAAGACGATTCTCCTCAAAATATAGAAGAACCTATTGAAACTCAAAAAGAAGGATCTAGCTCTGTTATTTTAGGTTCTTGTGAAGAACATACATTAGATTATTTTAAAGGCCTTAAAACTACATTTACACCCAATGTTTCTTATGTAGGTATAAATGAAAACCTGCCTGCAGGTAATTCTGACTTGCTTGGTGATTATTGTTTAAAAGAAGAAAGTAATGATTTTGAAAAACATTTAAAAACAGATGAAACATTACTTGAGGCTGCCCTAACGACATTTAATGGTAAGCCTGTTATCAATGCACCAGAAGATCCAGATCAACATTATGATGGAGAGCATAAGAGAACCAAAAGGGATGATAAATTTAGTGGTGAAGATTTTGCAATAGGGGAAGAAAATGTTTCTAAAAATAATGTCAGTAATTTTTGTGGTCTAAATGAATCCTTCGTACATATCATTGATTCTTTTATAGATAATGAAAGGGCCTATACTTCAATTGGACTTGATAAAGAGTTATATGCAGACATATCAGTTGACCCTAAGAACTCATTTCCTGTCGAAGAGGTGTTAGGAAAAAACATAGTTTCCAACTTGGATAATACCTCCAATCCTTATAAAATACAGAATACTTTTACAGCAGTATTTGAAGAACAATTAGTAGATGCTCCAATAGGTGAAAAAATATTTTCCAAAGAGGCAGATCTTACTACTAGCTCGTGTAGTATAGAAAATGCTTTTACAACTGGAACTTCTTCTGAAAAACATTTAGTTGAAGCCCCATTAGAAAATATGTCAACCCTACTGAAAGACCTTGATAGTCTTTCCAGAGTTGAAAGCCCTTTTTTAACAGGAAACTCTTCTGAAGAGCATTTAGATTATGTTCCAATTGACAAAAAGAAATATTTTAAAGAGGCAAATCTTTCTAGTCCTATAAAAATAGAAAATCCTTTTACACCAGTAATTTGTGATGAACATCTGGCCAAAGCTCCTCCAGTAGTTGAAAACATATTTTCCAAAGAGGCAGATAATACTAGCCCCTGTATCAAAGAAAATACTTTAACATCAGAGATTTCTGAAATACTTTCAGTTGAAGCTCCATTAAATGAACAAATGTTTTCCAAGCAGGCAGATCTTGATATTTCTTCCACACTGAATAGCCCATTCACATCAGGACACTCTTCTGAAGCATGTTTAGTTGATAATTTGACAAACAAAAAATACTTATCCAAAGAGGCAAATTTTACTAGCCTTTTGAAAATGGAAAATCCTTTTACATCAGTGATGTGTGAAGAACATTCAGTAGAAAATTCAATCGGAGAAAACATCTTTTCCAACCAGGTAGATCATTATAGTCCTCCCCAAATAGAAAATTCTTCTTTGTTAGGAAGCTCACCTGAAGAACGTTTATTAGATGTTCCAAATAATGAAAACGAGGTTTCTAAAGAGGTAAATCTTTCTAGCACCCTTAAAATGGAAATTCCTATTACACCGGTAATTTCAGAAGAACTGCTAAAAGTTTCAATAAGTGAAAACATGTTTACCAAACAGGTAGATCTTGATAGTCCTCCCAAAACTGAAAGCTTTTTTTCATCAGGAAACTCTTCTGAAGAACATCTAGTTGATGCTACAATTGATGAAGATAAGTTTTCAAAAAAAGTGGAACTTTCTAGCCCTTCCAAAACTGGTAGTACTTTATCCGGAAACTCAACTGAAGAACATTTTGTTGAAGCTCCATTTCCATTTAATCAACCTGAGCCTGTAGAAATTCATTCAAACATTACAAGTGTCAAAGCAAAATCATTGGATTCTTTTTTATCACCGAAAAATGGCTATGAACATTTTGTTACCCTGCGTAATGGGTTATATGTCGAGGATGACAGTATCATAACTAATTTTGTTCCTGTGTTCAATATGACTGAATCTGTTTCTGAAAATACTTTTATGAGTCAAAATCTTTATTATGATCCATATTTCTCTGTGGATTCTGGACATAGCTCAGATCGGTGTATGGAGCAGGATAAAAAAATGAATGACTTGAAAAACAGACTTGAGGACGTTGTAAAATCTGGTAATGACTTTCAACTCAAGAATTCTGAGGAAGAGTATGGTGGGAAGCTCCTCACTCCAGATGATGAAAGAAGTTCAGATTCAGGTTTCAGAGACAAAGGCAGTTTAAGTGAAAGCGTTGAGGACACCTGTGATGAAAAGTATAATTTAGAAGACATTGATGCCGAGCTTGATGAGTTTACTTTGAAGAATATTGACAAGGAAGATCTCAAATATTATGAACAGTTTGTTGAACCAGATCAGGAAGCTACTCCCGGGTGGTTTCTCCATATCAGACCTGAGTCGACTGTTGTCGATGCCAAAGATAGTGGTTGGCTTTCTCAGTCCACTGAGGATGAAGAAAGACTTCCATTGACAATAGATGCTGAGTTTGCTGCAGCTATTAGAAATGAATTAAAAGAGAAATTACCATGTGCACAGCAAATAGAAAAAGCAGAAGAAGATGCTTCTCCTGAACAGGAACCTGCCACAGATAAATTTACTTATCCATCACAACTTTCTCCAATACTGGAAGAACAGGAATCCAATCAGTCTTCTTTACAGCTTAATGACTGTAGCCCAGTATTCATTCTTCCTCCCCCAGAAATAAAAACTGATACTTTTAAACAAGACATTGTAAAAGCTTTTGAGAGTTTAGAATCTTCCAAAAATGGTGTAATAATGGAGGACTTAGAAGATGAAAATAGACTCATGGTATTTAGTGATGACAAAATTATTGTAGATGATGATGTTTTAATTGTCGATACTGAGACTAACGAGGCAACATTAATAGAAAGTCCTAAACCTCAGTCCCATTTAGCTTTCATCCTGACTAAGAAAGAACTAGAGCCTTATATTGAAAATGATTCACCAGAGCTTAATTCGGACATTTATGTACTAACTCCTGATAATGCTCCTTTGACTCCTAATTCTGTGAATTCTGATTCTCATTCCTCTCCTGAAAATGCAAATATGTCTGGTTTGTTCCTGTCACCTTGTTCTATTAGGTCAGATCTTTTTGATTCTGGTCCTCCCAGTTTGCCTTTTGACCTAGGACAGTCATTGGAAGAAGTTGAAGATATTCCAGCTTGTGAAGAAACTCTAATTGAAAACTTAGCTCCAGAAATCTGTAATGGTAACAGTGCTGCTTTAAATCATGTCATGGATAATAAAAAGAGTATTTTGAAGGAAAATGAAACAGAATTTTTTGATAATAAACAAGTTGATGCAATGAATATTGAAATAACAAAAGTTCCTACAGAAAAACATGAACAGTTAAATATAATAAAAAACGTTGAAGAAGATAACAAGAAATGTATTGACGTTACTCTAGGTCCATCAAGTCCAGCAGATTCTAATTTGAAGCCATCTCTTTCAGATGATAAAGTATTGAAACAATTAAGAGCAGAAGTAGAAATAGACAGGTTGCTGTCTCGGTCTAATAAAGAAAATGAAATTGAAAATACTAATCATATAAATTCTAACAGTTCAGTTAGAAACGACTGGCTTAAAGACCTTTTTACAAACATCAACGGTGTTGAAATAAGTAACAAAGAAGACAAAAATCATGTCAACAGCAATCTCCGAAAAACAGATTGGCCTACCATTGAAGAACTTGTATTAGAAAAACCTTTGAGTAAAATTGAACAAAACAACTGTCTCAAACCAAATATTACTTCTACACTAGCCCTCATGTCTCCAGATCTCAGTTCTGCCGATAGTAAATCTCTTGCTTCATCTTTCTCATCAACGCCATCTTCTGATGAAAATAAGACTGTTGCTATGAGTACTGAAGACAGTGATAGTTTTAAATATAGTGAGAAGTTGGTCAAGCCGAATAGCTTGAATTTAAAGAACGATGCTTCAGGTGCTCCTATGCCGAGCCCAGAAGATGCCGAGAAAGGTTGGCGCCCTACAATATGCCAGCTGATGGAGCTGACGGATCAGGCAGCTGCTGACGGAGAAGAAATGACTACTTCTTTCATTGAACCAGACGAGAATGGCATCTATACTCCAGATTGGGAGAGTGACATTTCTGAGGAGCAGTCTTCTTCTAGTGGAGAGTTTGTTTGGAAGGTTAGTTGAGTTTTTAAGTTCGTATTAGTATTGTCAATCTGTAATCTTGATGCTTCATTTTCTGGTGCTGTAATATTATTTTTTATTAGTAGATAAATGATTGAAAACTTTAGAGTTCTGTTATTTAAAAAAAATAAAAAAATAATTTTTGCTTTAAGAATACTCCTCTCAAATTAAGAGTTATAAGAGTTGACAAAATAACACATTGTAGAGTCTTAAGAAGTAAAAAGGGGCTAGGATGTGGGCGTGTGTGTGTTTGTTTTTTGATAACAAAATAACACATTGTAGAGTCTTTTTTTATTTGTTAAGACTCTACAATGTGTTATTTTGTCAACTCTTAATAATTTGACATTTAATTATTTGAATCTCAATAATCACTTGATAAATTGAAAAAAAAAAAAAAAAAATCAATTTTTTTCGGTCTCCTTTATAATTTCAATTTAGAAAAAATGACATATTTAAACTGTTATGAAGATCTAAATTTATTTTGATAAATATTTTCTGTTTAACCTGAGAACTAATTCTAGGTTAATTTTATTCTGGACCTAACTTTATTCAGAGTTTAGTCTTGTCAGCCTTAGTCTAAAATGGTAGGTTACAGTAAGGTTAGCCGAAACCCATGATTCACCTACTGATCCTTGTTAATGATTATTATAGATCAAGAAATAAAATATGTTATGGATATATAATCATATTAATGAATGTCTTATTTTCATTTGGTTTTTGAAAATTTGTCACTAAATTTTTCTGGCATAAGGTTTCTGTATAATTGATGCTTTGGTGAATACTTGTCTGTTCGTTAAGTGAAATGTGCTTTTTATATTAGTTTAGATGCTACTTTAGGTTAGATTTTTACGCTCTATTACTAGTTGTGGTGCTTGGGTTGCATAAACACTATGCATTTTTATAGTGTTATAAGCAAAATATATGTAACTAATATGTATTGTTCTTATAATTTTGTTTAAAATGAGATTTTCAAAAGAAAGCATGATTTGAGTATCATTTGATTCTGATATCATTAAATTGACCTTCAGCCTCTTTGATTTTAATTGTATTTGAATCCTTTATGATTTATTGTTCCTTATCTTGCTGAGTTTCCATAATTTGATAAATATGGATTGAGTTTATTCAGCTATCAGTATTAATTATCTTAATGAAATTTCTTAATACTTTGACTGCAGATGTACTTTGAAGTAGGAACATACCAAAATTATTCTTGAGAATCCTGATTTCTAATTATTACTTAAAACTTAAGTGAGCTTGCAGGCAATTGGTGAGAGGCCTATCGGTCTTAGTCTACGAAATTGGTCTTAGGGTGGGGTTTTTAGAGATTATAACATAAATGATATTTGTATAAAGAACGACAAGAAATCAAAACAACATTATTATAAGATACGCAGTGTCAATCCAAGTAAACTAAAAATTAGAAATATTGAGGTCTCACTGACCAGCCTTTCAATATTTAATGTTAAAAATAACGAGAGTTTGATTTGCTGTTTCAAGGAAAGGAAAATTTTGATTTATTTAGGTTCCACGGATGGAGGGAGAGCAATTTATAATATTAATTATTGGGGTGACTTACAATTACTTTTCTTTTGAAAAATCTCAAATATTGCTAATAATCCAATTATTTTTGTCTTAATGTTTCTAATATAGAATTAATATTTTAATTATTGGCTATTATATGGTGGTGGTTTTTTTTTATATTAATGCTGTATTTGTTCTGTTCTGTTTTTTTTCCTTCCTTCTCTCCTCTACCTCTCAAAAGGAAGGGGACACAGAGGATCTGTTAAAATGTGTCGGCACTGATACAAACTCTCTGGTGAGATATTTTTATTTATCTTTTTTTGGTCTCAAATTTGCATGCAAGATATCTTTTCTTCAACCTAACGACTAACTTGCTTAACTAGTAGAGATGTTTTATTAAACTACACGAGACTGAGTGGAAGTTATTCCTAATTTTAAGCTTTATGAGAATAACTTAAAATTAAAGAAAATTGTATTGGTGTTTGATCGAAAAATTAATTTAAATAACATTTATGATGTCAGTGAAAGATGATTTCATATTATCATGTCAACTGTAGAGTATGCATAATTATATCTTTGGAGTCACAATCTGCTAGTGAGTCTAAGCCTTCTCGAGCAGCCTCTATCTTGCTGCAACATTGCTCTTTGTTTGATGTTTTTCCTTTAACATTATCTTTTGTATCTTGGAGTTGCCTAAGGCCAGCCCATTGGAGTTCCCCAAACTGTTTATTAGGGTGGAGCGAAAACTGTTAAAAAAAAAAAATAATTAGAGAATCTGTTAAACCCTGACCTGGGGAATTATGGACTTGAAAAATTATTCTTAAAATTTTTACTCGTTTGGATCATTGTCCTAAGCGTGTGTGCAATCAATATTGAGAAATTGCTTATTGGAGTCATATCATGGAAATTGCTTCCTGGAGTTTATTCAAGTGATTATGAACCCATCCCATTAATATGTCTCACTACCTTGCTTATTTGATTTGCAGTGTAGTCTCACAATTTCTATCATTTTTGTATCTCTTCTAAAACTAGGAAATAAATTTTCAATTTAAATTAAATAATTCAGAGAGAAGGATTTCCAATGATTAGAATATCAATTTATTTTGAAAAATTTCAGCTACTGAAAACTTAAAATGATTTGTGCGACCTCAAGATGGTGTAATATTACAGTAGTTAGGATTGATGAATTAATTGCTACTTCTATTGGGATTATTTTATTTGAAAACTAGTTTTGAATGCTAAACGTTCATCTTCAGTTCTAAAACATACAAAATTGTCAACACACTTGTACTATGTTACATGGATTATATACTCAAAAGTTTTCAAAAATCTATGACAAGAATTCAAACAAAAGTACTCACCTCAGGAGATCTAAGAGATAATTGAAATATATCCATCGTGAGAAGGGGATGAGGGTAGGTAGGTTAAATTGTTGGGCTTAACTATTGGATTTCCCTTATGACTCATTGGATTTTTTTGTTCCTATTGGAAACAAATTTAAAATGGAGCTATTGGAAATGTTAATATTATAGTGATATTTTTACACTTTTTTTTTAAAGCTGATTTTGACACTTTTCCTGTATCAGGGACTCTCAGATTCTTTAACTTTGTTTTCGCTCCACTGTATATATATATCTCGTATGAAGTCCCTGTTTTCGTCTTATCCTCCTTACTCCACCGTTCCTAACAGCCCCAAAGATTCTTCTAAATACTTGATTTCAAATATAAGGAGTTTATTTTTCTTGGACTTGGTGGTTGACCATGTTGATGTGTGAGCACAGTGTGAACCAGAGTTTTGAAAAGGTTAATTTTTTTTATACCTGAAATGAGTAACCAGGCTGTGAAAGATCTATTAGTAGTATTGATTCGCCAGCTGATTGTCTTAGGTTGCATCTTTCTGAAAGTTCACCTCGGATTCTAAGTATATAAAAGAATCTACTCTTTCAAACTTGTAGTTACTAATTTCCTGGAATGTGGTATGTTCTACAGCTTCTCCAGTATATATATATATATATAAATATATATATATATATATATATATATATATATATATATATATATATATATATATATATATATATATGTATATATTAAATTATGAATTGAGTTTTGTTTTAATAAATATTTTTTAAATATATTTTTATTTTTGAAGAGAAAAGATTTGACCCCAGTTGGGATTTGAACCCAAGTCTCCACCTCTCTAGCGTGGCGCCTTATCCACTAGGCCACCGGGCTCGTATCCGAACCAGGGAAATCTTTTCTCTTCACTGATCCATACCCCCGGGCACTCGCAATTGCGATGTACAATTCGGGGATGAATGTTCAATTTGAACATTACTTTAATTGGATCTATTGACGAGCTGTCCTATATATATATTAAATTATGAATTGATTCTTGTTTTAATAAATATTTTTTAAATATATTTTTATTTTTGAAGAGAAAAGATTTGACCCCAGTTGGGATTCCCAAATCCCAACTGGGGTCAAATCTTTCAATAGATCCAATTAAAGTAATGTTCAAATTGAACATTCATCCCCGAATTGTACATCGCAATTGCGAGTGCCCGGGGGTATGGATCAGTGAAGAGAAAAGATTTCCCTGGTTCGGATACGAGCCCGGTGGCCTAGTGGATAAGGCACCACGCTAGAGAGGTGGAGACTTGGGTTCGAATCCCAACTGGGGTCAAATCTTTTCTCTTCAAAAATAAAAATATATTTAAAAAATATTTATTAAAACAAGAATCAATTCATAATTTAATATATATATAGGACAGCTCGTCAATAGATCCAATTAAAGTAATGTTCAAATTGAACATTCATCCCCGAATTGTACATCGCAATTGCGAGTGCCCGGGGGTATGGATCAGTGAAGAGAAAAGATTTCCCTGGTTCGGATACGAGCCCGGTGGCCTAGTGGATAAGGCGCCACGCTAGAGAGGTGGAGACTTGGGTTCGAATCCCAACTGGGGTCAAATCTTTTCTCTTCAAAAATAAAAAAAAATATATATATATATATATATATATATATATATATATATATATATATATATATATATTTACATTGAGGTCGAATTCTTTTGCTGCTGTAATATTAACAACAGTCTCTTTTTGTGATCATTAGCATATTCGAACTATTGAGCAACACTTGAAAAAATGGAACCGTTTCATTTCTATCACCAGTTTGAATATCAAGCATGCAAGTGCATCCCTTTTCTTACTTGGTTACAACCTTTGAAAACCTCTGAAAAAGTGTAAAGGTAGTATAGGAAAAATATTCCTTTTTAAGAGGCTCACAAATTCATTTAAAGTGCCTGTGAGGTGATTGTTTTCACCTGAATCTATTACTGTCATACTAATATACTCATTATCTTTCAATATTTTTTCATCACATGCATTGTTCTTAAAATAACTGCGAAAAATCGATTTTTTTTTTCCAGATTTAATACTTCACAGTTGACATGAAAATATGAATCTTGTTCAATCACAGATGTGTCTGAATGCTCATTAAAGTCTTAGATTTATTTGTTAAATCCTTAATTGTATTTTTATTAACTAGTTTTCACTGAGTCGAGTAGTGTTGTTTTACCATGTACTAAATGTTAAATAAGTTTATGGATTTGACTGTGTTGATTTTTATTTATTACGGATGAAATTTTATTTTAACTCAGTATGGTTTTTGGTTTTTAATTTTATTTATATGAAAAGCATGTGTATATATACACACACACACACACACACACACACACACATATATATATATATATATATATATATATATATATATATATATATATATATATATATATATATATATATATACACATACACACACACACACACACACACACACACACACACACACACACACACACACACACACACACACACACACACACACACACACACACACACACACACACACACACACACACACACACACACACACACACATATATATATATATATATATGTGTGTGTATGTTCAATTAAAATGTATTTTTGATTATTGGAAAAATTTTTTTTGTAAGCATTAGGGTTGTTCCTTGCTAACATATTACATAGAGGTTGTTTTAATCTAATTATCATTTTAATTTATAATATATTTGTTTTTATTTAACTGATACCTGTCTTCTCATCCTTGAAAAAGTTTTATTATGATACTTGGTGATTATTTCACAGAAATTATCACCACGCTGCATATTTAAAATGATGCTCAGCAACAAAACATTTGTTTATCTAATCATTTTGTTTTATAGCCTTGATGAATAATACTATTTGATTGTTCAGTTTTATTATTGTTTTCTTTTTAAGTAATTACTCATTTACTGGAAATTATGAAATATTTTCCTAATTGTAATGTTTTTGGTACTATAGAAATGAATGACTCGATAATCACTCAATGAGGTTAATTTGTTTGTAGAATGATGAGCTGATAGGAGGAGGTATGGAGCGAATCGAAGAGGAGGATGAAGATTGTAGCAGCTGTGATGACAGTGACACCAGTTCCGAGACCAGTAGTGGCACAGAATTTGTGCCCTCGACGTGGAACGCTATGGCAGTCCCTATGAAATCCGCCCTTAAGGTCAATCCTCCGCAGGTCAGTCAGTTATATATTTATTTTATATACAGTCTGTCTCAACAGCTGAAATTTCATGGGAGTGACATTTTTAATCCAATTATTAATACTTCGAAATAAAAATAAATAAAAATTTAAAATATAAAGAATCATGAGATATCAGCTTATCGAGGTTTTAAATGTTTAACATTGAACATAGCTATAAATAATTAGCTAAATTTAAAAAAAAAAAAATTATTGCATACCAGAATTAAAAGACAAGAAACTGCTCGCTTTTTCCGACTACTTCAACATTTATTAGACAAGTGTTCAAAGCTCCCAATGAATTACAATAGACTTAGTGACATGATAGTAATTAGACCCATTCAGAGTTGTGCTTTGGGACTCTACTAAACCTTCCAATTCTTCTCCTATCCAATCCTTACAGTCCAAAATTCTTTGTAAAATTCTCAATGCTCTTCATTATGTCACTAAAAAATTTATCCACAAAGATCTTAGCCCTCTGGAGACAACGTAGGTCCCCATGGACCCCACCATCACTCATGTATGGTGTACAATGTCTTTGAAATAGATGCATTGTGTGCACATGCATCTATTTCTCTGCGACCTGTTTGGCCTTGAGTCCCTGTTCTCTGACTTCTTTCTGTCCAATCCTGTTTGTATTACAAACAGTACCATCAGGAGAACGGATCTACTGAAATATTTGACAATTTCACTTGTAAAGCCTTTCATTGAGGGAAAGCTGAGGAATAAGAGACTCCCAAAAATGTTGCTGGGTGATATATCTGATGTGCTTTAATGTCTTTGAATCGTATTAGTTGTTGACAGTACCTACCTCATATATATGTATATATTTTTTTTTTATTTGTTCTCGTTAATGGTCTAATTATATATATCTCTTATTAATTGTAAAATATTTTAAATAAAGTTGATTTATGTCTCAAATATGTATGGACACTTTCAATTGCAGAAGAAAAATGAAAAAAAGAGAGTGGTCTTCAAAAAAGAGAAATATCAGTGTATCTATGAGTACCCTCGGGAAGAGAGTGACAATGAAGAGGAAGAATTTTCTCCGGGAATGTGGCAGACCCCTTCCACTCCAGTATTTGACTACTCTGTCTTTGCAGGTTAATATATCTTCATCTTCATCTTTATCAATCTTTTATATTATTTTGAGATAATTATAGTTTAAGTACAGTGAAACTCCAATTATCCAGGTTGGTTTGAAATATATATTGAAAATATATATGTATATATTTTTTTCATTACATACAATTTTTTTTAAAAATAGTTCATTAATAGCTATTGTATGCTGTGATTCGGAGATCACATAAAATACGATAGTAGGTCCCGTCTTATTAGTTTTCATGACACAATAAAAGATGTAAAACTAAATAAACCAAGCAGCAGCTACCGGAACTGCATCTCAGAATTAGGGGCTGAGCTCACATACCTCTAATCAGTAATTTCTAGTAAACATACTCAGTGTTAGAAGCATAGCACATCCATCCAACATGGGTTTTGCCTAGTCTGGGCCCTATTGCCATTGCGAGTGCTCTCTTTATAAACTTGAAAGTTATGAAACGTGAACAAAAAAAACTGTCCATTGCAGATCGTCTTAGAAAAGGCAGATCTAGATGAGTTCTGGCTAATGAGCAGACATTTTCTAACATGGTAATTGAACTTTGTTGTTAGATCTAATTTTATAAACAGCCACATTTTATAATTATTCATCAAAATACATAGTTAAAACATTACATATGTCTGCATTTCTTATTTCAATACCCTAATTCAGTAGTCAAACTAATTAACTGGATTTTTTGATATCCAGATCAATTTTAGCCCCAATTAATCTGGTTAATCGGAGTTTAACTGTATTTTATTTATTTAATTTATTAGCCATTTTTTAATCAGTATTTCAATTTTTGCCTTTTTGTAACCAACAGTCCTCTTTTTTATTGCTCATCCAGAATAAAAGACATACCACTACCAGCAACGCAGTCTTAATATTCTCACTTGTGGCAAATCTTTTTCCTTTCATAGGTCTTTTCAGTTTTGAGAACAGGAAAAAGTTGTAGGACGCCAAGCCCTATGAATACGGTGGCTGGGTCATGATTACAGTCTTGTTTAAAAAATCATAGACAAGCAATGATGTGTGATTAGGTGCATTATCATGGTGCAAAAGCCATGAATTGTTTTGCCTCAATTCTGGGCATTTTCTTTATATTGCTTCATGCAAGTGACGTATAACTTCAAGGTTTTATTCCTTATAGAATGTAAAACCTACTAGCCCAGCCAGAACTCATGATGCAACATTGGTGTGCTGTTGTGTTCAAGGTGGGCTTTGTCATTAACATCTTGGCCTTCTGTGAAGAGCTTCTACCTGTTGTAAGCAATTTTTTCACTCAACTTAAACTTGCCAATTGCCACAGTCAAAATTTCTAGTGTGATGGAGCTCTTAATTTTATTTTAAACACAAAATTTAATACAGATTCACCCAAAAATACCATAACACATCTGACTTTTATATTTAACAGTTTGAACAGAAAAGTTCAAAATATTTGATGCTTCGATGCTGCAAATTAGCAATGATGGTGCTTCATGATCCAATACCTGAATTTTTGTTCTCAAGTGCAATACTAACAACATATAAAAAAAACCAAAATAACCCGACCTTTTGCATACCAAAATGTATAATGTGACTGGACAATTAGGAATTCCATAAAAATATTGTTCCCAACCCCTCGAACTCCTTGAGAGGTTCGGATTACCTAGAGAGTTAGATTAGCGAAAGTCAGATTAGTGGGGTTCTAGTGTAAGTAGAGCTGTAATTGTAGTTAATACTGCATAGTTTAATTTTGTTTTTTGCTATTCTGTCACAGATTGGGAGTTAGGAGATGGGGAAATAGTATCTACTCCTATTGATTGCATTGACAGTGACAGTGAAGAAAGCAAGAAATCATCTAAAAAAGAGGAAACTGAATTTGATTTTTACAGGCTTGATTACAACCCTGCTACAAGTAAGTTAATTTTATTACCAAGTAAGATAATTTTAAGTTCGTCTTATCATTATTCCGCAATATGGGTAAGTCAAACAATGAAAATACCATTTTATTTCTTTTAATTTTAAATATATAATAAATTTATTTCGTGGCGGACCCATGAAATGAATCTTGACTTTCCAACCCAGGCCAGTGTAGGACTGGAAGTCTTGAGCCATAAAAAAAAAAGAGGAGTAGTTATTTCATTTTTTTTTTTAAATATGACGTCTTCCTTAGTTTCAGTTAGGTTGTGATGTTATTAATTACGTGTTCGTGTGTGTTATTAATTAATTAATGAGAATAGGTAAATAAGTTAAAGAATGTTATTATTTAACTTTAACTTTAATAAATATTATATTTGTCAAGTTAAGATTAAGATTAAGATTCTGATGGGACCTTTCTATTATGACTAATATCTTCTGTGGTCAGAGGGGATAAGTTTTATGTATATAATCCAAACATTTTATAGGACAGAACTTTTTTTACTTTAGAACTGTTCATTTGAATGACGTTTTTGAAAAAAAAAGTAATTTCACTGATATCAATATGTGATATCAAACAGTAATAATAAGAATAAAGAGAATACAGCTTCTTCACAGTGTCAGAAATATAGGGAAATGTACACATCTCTTTTGCACCATTTTTCAAATTAAAAACATTTTCTCTGTGACTACAGATGTATGTATTATTTTTGTCATTTATGTAACAAGTTTTTAATTATGAAAAGATTGAGAAATGCCTGTGCTATTAGAGCTTTTATTTTAACATACTTATCTTCTTTAGATCTAGATAGGCCGTGGAGTGATAGCTTGCCAGAGGACGATGCAGATTTCTCGCCATTAGCTGCAGATCTTGCTCCTGTGCGCCTCGGGGATCTACGCCACACTAAAGCGACGTTACGCCTTGAACTGCCTCAGTTGCGACCAGACCAGGGCGAGGCTTCTATCTTAGACTCTGTCTCAGACGTGCCACCATAGCCAATTCAGGACAATCCCTGCTTTGGTGGACGGGTCGGCAATAGATGATTCACTTCTCTATTGTTGTATAATCTTCTACATAACGGCGTATTATAATTTTAGATCTGATTAGCCAATAAGAATAAGAAACTGTCTTCTTTGTTGGGATCTAGCAACTCTGTTACTATCTAGGTATTTTGAAATTTTTTATTCAATTGTCAATATAGATTTAACTTTTCTAATTAAAAGTTGTAAATGGGTACTGAGGTAAACTGCGTTTGGCTATGTATATTTCCGATGAGAGTGAGGACTTGATATTTTTTCATTGTTCTAGTAAGTTTTTCTATTTGAGGGGTAGGTATTTAGATTGAATATGTAGCAGTTAGCTAATTGAAAACAGCTTGCTAACTACTCAGTCATAAGATTGTTTCAATTTAGGGATATCAGCTTTATACCAAACAGAAGGAGTTTATTTATATATAGAGAGAGATATGTTATATATATATGATGTAATTATGTTTTAGTGTATCATTAGTTGATTTTATTTCTTCTACTGTGTTATTGGTAATTCTGTCAAGTTTACATTTGAATTAGTCTGTTGTAAAAACGTTTGTTTTAGAAAAAAGAAAAAAAATGAAAGAAAAAAGTCAACTACGATAATTTTTGTACATAAAAAAATCGTAGTTTTATCTCCCGCTCTGATCAGTAGGTATTATTAATAATGGTTATTATTGTATTTTATTTCTTAATTAGGATTTAGGGTTTGTATATTGTTATAACATTCTTTAATATTTTAAAATTAAAAGTGTTTGTTAAGTGAAAATATGACACTGATACGGGAATAGAGCGGGAATAATATGGAAATGGTGAATGACTAAAGTACTATACAAATATTTTGTATATTTAAAGTATGTATACTCTTTATTTTTTTTCTTTTATTTTTTTATATATATATATTGTAATTGTTATGGTTATTTATGTATCTATATATATATATATATATATCGTGAGTGAGAGAAAATGAAGATCAGCGTGTGTACAGAACGATAAATGAAAAAAAAAAAAAAATCGTAATCAGTATTTGGTTGAAATTTGCGTTTCCAGTAAATTGTTGAACAGCAAGACATGTGATATTAATTCCAGCCCGTCCAAACATCAAATATCATGATTCTTCTTATTATTTTACTTTTCTTTTCTTTTTTTTATATTTCTGTTTTGATGTTTTGGCTTATATTCAAGAGAACTATGTAGTCTTTATATGGTTTACATATAAAGTCTTAATTATTTATTTATGTTTAAACTTAGTATTAACTAACACTTATTGTAATTTTTATTAGAATCTCACATACATGAAATTAAAGATTTTTAATTATGTTATTAAAAACATATTTACGAATGATTTTTTTTTTTTTTTTTTTTTAATTTGTAAATCTTATTTTACTAAATTTAGTGAAAATATATAACAACTTAAGGCTCATGATGTCTTTTTGTATTTCTTGATTTTTGTTAAAGATATAACAAGTAATTACGTACAGGTTTGTGTTTAAAAAAAAAATTGATAAACAGATGTTTTTGTTATTAAGTATTAGATCGAAGAAACTAGGCTGTGCATGGACATTTATCTGTTTGTATGATTGGAGTCATGTAATTTTCCAGTCAGTCAGTATACTACAATCGTTCAGTTTAATTTTATAGATGTAGCTTCATTCTTGCTCTGAGTATTTCACCAAGTTGATGCTTTCGATGGGTAATGCTAATTATGGTATTGGTACTAAATTTTTAGTGAGTGGATTATACGATGAAAAACTTAATTTTACAATTCAGAAAAGTTCCTATTTTGTTAATAAGATTTTTACGAGTCAGAATTTATTTTTAATAAATTACCTATAAACTCTGGCTGGAAAATTTTTGAATATCAGGAGACCGTTTCTGTATATTTTATAGGCCTAAAGTACAATTTTTCACTGTTTGAATATTTTCTATTAGTTATAGGGTTTTAATAATTATTATTTTCATAAAACGTATTAATTACGTTTCAGTCCTAGCATATATTTTAATTAATAGGAATGGCTTATTAACTTAAATCTGATAGTTTCCGCCCTCTTCAGGAAATATTATAAATTATTTTTCATACAGTAATGGGGTTTGATCTGTAGATTAGATTTTATAAAACTACAACTATTTCACAAATGAGTACATAATATTATTCTTTCTTCACTGATTAAAACTATAAATCAATCATAAACTTGCTAATTTTATGATATATTATCATATTTTAAGTGTTTTTTTTTTTTTTTTAATTATTCAAGAAGTATTTTATGAAGCAGAAAAGAGAAAATGTGGTAAAAATTAGTGCTGAAAATGGGGAAGTAAGTTGATCCTCATGTTAAATGATGTTTTGAAAAAACAAAATCACTGAATGTACTATGATTTGTATTATTAATTGTTACATTATAATCTTCCTTTGTAATTCCAAAATATGGTAAAACTATTAAAAAATTGATTCATTTTTTTAAGGGTTAGATAACACAGTCAGAAGTATGGATGAAATTCTGAAAAAATAATGGAAATACAAAGAAATTAATTTAAACCCTCTGTTGGGCGTCGGTTATCTGCGATATGAGAGCTTTCTTTTGTTCTACCAAGTATCTGCCTAATGGGACTAAAGGGGGGGTTGTTCCTAGGTTTTTCCACTCTACTTTGGCACCAACATTTTAATTTTAAAATGCTCCATGGTATATCTTAATTAACTTTGTATGTGATTAATTTAAATTGATTATGTTAAGTTTTTTAATTTTATGTTGTTAGCTAATTTCTCTTAAAAATTATTGTATGTTTGATGTATATGTGTATATATATATATAAATATATATATATATATATATATATATATATATATATATATATATATATATATAATTGATTAATTCATTTAATTTTTTTTTATTATAATGAAATAGCTTCAGATGGAATGATTTTAACCTGATTAATAAATTTCACTTAATTTTTAATATTTCAGTTACTCTTTCAAACTGAAATTTTTGTTTATCCCATAATAGCATACATGATCTTTCAGATATGTTTCACCAATAATGTTTTGGAATATTGCACTTGAAATGAATTAAAGGTTAATTTAATTTTAAAAGGAAATACTTCTGTAAAAAAAAAAAAAAAAATCAATAATTTATTTTATTAATTTTATGACTTAGTTTATTACAGTTTTTGACTAATTATTCTCAATAATAAATTAATTATTTGAATTGGCTAAAATTAAAAAAAAAAAAAATTATTATTTATTTTCTTTGATAGTTCACTTGTCACAAATTTACAGATATATGCAATTTCTGTTAGTCACTTACATATAATACATTAAAAAAAATTCAGAAAGCTTTTAAATATTTAAAATTATACTAAAGAACTAATTTTTTGTTTTCTGCTCCGATATACTACGGGTAATATATTTTCCAATTTATTCTATAGCTATGGGTTATATGGATACACAACTTATGGTCTTTAAGTTCATAAGATTTTTTTTTAATATTTATTAAAATTATATTTTTAAAACTCAAAGTATCCCTTGAATGTACTTTTTTTCTCAATCAAGAACTAAAAAAATTATCTTAAATCTTCGATTATAAACTTTTTTAGATTAAAACATTTTAATGAATCGTAATATCAGTTTACCATATTTCAAAATTGTGATTTTTATTCTTGAAAAAATTAATTTAAAAAAACAAAATTGCTTTTTCCAAATCATATTTGTGACCAGTTTCATCATTTATTTTCTATATATCCACTTTAAATTAAATGAAATTATATCAGAATGTGTAATTTAATGCTTAAAGAAAAAGAAAAAAAACAAAAAAGTGAATTATATATCACAGTATGGAATGGTCTTAAGAGGAATGTATATTTTAGAGTGTTTAAATATTAAATTAGCTAGACAAATTATATAATTTGGTTTTTGTTCTTCATTGATTTGATCATTATTTTATTGTATTATGCTTTTCTTGATTTAATTTCATTGTTTAGCTAAAATATGTTGTGTATTTTATTTTTGTTAATAAAAACTCCAAAAATTGATATAGTGTTAATATTTATGTTGTAGTTTTAGTGAGTGTAGAGTAGTTTTTGCTTAACGTGTGGTTTTAGTTATTTAGATTGTTTTGAGTATTTGATCTTAATTTAGGTAGATCTATTGATTTGAATTGAAGGGTTGCGGAAAAGAACGATTTTATGGATTTTTGCCAACTTGATGTTGCATTGCAAACAAAGAAGTTATAAATTTAAGAATGCCTATTTGATACTATTCAGGCAAGAAAGAGTATAGTTCTGACGTTATTAAAGGATATGTAATGAACAGGATAACAGCTGAGGGCAATCTCAGAATGAATGCTATATCTGATATTCTATGATTTTTAAAGATGTGACTTTGATCGTTGTTGCATGCAAACCTTCATTTAATTACAGTTTTAACATAAGATGCTTGTTTTTTAACCAAGGGTAAATATCTTACAATGAACACGTTGAATATTCCCTTTATTTCAAATGGTGCCTAGCAGCTCTGACATAGAAGTAGGCCAGTCTGCCTGTGACCACAGCATCAAGTACAGCTTTGAGTTTGTCCTACATGTTTTGCTCCTGAATTCAACTGTTTTTGGGGCTTTTTTGAAATGATTCTTTTAAAGCTAATTTTCACATTAATTATTAGTGCTTATACATAAATTATTGATTACTATTCTAATTAAAAAACCAGGAAGTATTGATTTATAAAACCAAAATGTTTGAGATACTGTGATCAGATTATTAAAAGCAATTAATTACCCCATTTTTCTATTAAAAACATGTGATGGTGGTGTGTATTCACTTGCATGAGATATGGTTAGCCTCACTTGAGGTGGGTGACGACTTAGTGTCGTCATTGGATTTTTTAATAGAAAAAAACAAAAAAATATTGCAAAGTTATTTCTGGTAAGTGTAAAATAGTGTCAAAGTAAAGTATTTATGAAATAAAAACTTTCTGCACAGAGAAAGGACTATGATCTGACTGGCAGTCTACATGTTAATAAAAAAATTAATAAAAATAAACATTGTTCTGGGACCATTGCTCTTAAAGAATAATTATAATGAACAATATATTGGTGATATAGCTGTTGTAATTTAAATTAAAGGAAAATGGAAAACATAAGTAATAAAAAAAAAAACATTAATAGAAAGTAAAATAACAGATTTATAGATTACAATAAATATATGAAAACAAAAAGTTCGTTAAATTAAAAATAAATTTTGCTGCGATGGTAAATTATAAATTTCCATGAAAATTGGTTTTAATAGCAAGGAAAAAAATAAAAAATAACCTATTTTATTTATATTGAATAAGTGTTGATGTCAATCAAACTAACTTTAATTATATATAAAACAAAAATATTGAGAATCATCGCTT
Organism: Euschistus heros; assembly: GCA_003667255.2. Classification (NCBI taxonomy): domain Eukaryota; kingdom Metazoa; phylum Arthropoda; class Insecta; order Hemiptera; family Pentatomidae; genus Euschistus; species Euschistus heros. Next base: position 712,911 of record RCWM02000353.1, read on the forward strand.
ATTTTGTCAACAATATAAGCTGGAATGTATTGACCATGATGAACTAACTTCATTGGAAGCATGTTCGGCCAGAAGGAGGAATGTCCAAATAATCTAAACTGATATTTCATCGTCGCTTGTTAGCTGGTACCATATACTATCACTTAAAGTGGTCTCATGGAGGCTAGAAAGAGGATCATCACACGTTTGGAAGTTTGAAGAACCCATTCTCAATGATAAAAAATATAGGCTTTGTATTTACATTTACAATTTTCTCAGAACTATCGTTAGGGGACATTCCCCTTTCTATATACACCGGACTCACACACTTCATTTATTAAATGTATGATAACAATAAATTATCTTTCTCACATTAAATATAATATCAAAACAACATTTTATAAAATAATTGAGAAAAATTGAGGCTAGATGATGAGAGTGAAGTTAAAAGTTCAAGATTGGATCTGTTGTAACACAATGACAATAAGTCAATGAAATGCCTTATATACAAAATCAATTAAATTTAAGGAATTGAGTAAATTATTTTGTAGTTTCAAAGGAAATGATCTTTTGTTTGAAGGTAAAGCTCTCATTACTACCTGTAATCAACAGTTTTCAATACCTAGTTTATTGTTGGTGTTCTCTTCCATTACTCTCATTTTAGCATAGTTTCAAATAGGTTAATTGAGAAGTTTTGGCTTAAGATACAGCTTTTTTGATTGAATTGACAATGAAGGAGCTATTCCCTCTAAAGAATAGAATAGTAAGAGAAATTAATTCTTGGACAATTTCCCTTAATAATTAAAGTAAATACAAATTTTCATAATAAGGTAACAGAATAAAAAAAATAAAACAGAGTAGAAAAACAAAATAAAGAAAGAAAGTAGTCATTATATTAATAAATATTGTATACAAATTTATAAGAACATATAATAAATAATGTTTGCAGAGTGGTTACAGAAAATATGATAATGAATAAAAAATAGATAATAAAAATTATATAAATGAGAGCATTATTATATTGTACTTCAATGAAACTGACATAAAGCAATTGATACATTGAAAAAAACAGAACAAAAAACAATCTGCACTGTTAAAGTAGAAGGGTCATATCTTCTTATGATACAAGGAAGATCTCTCATTTCAAGAGATTGTGGAAAAATTGAAGTAGCTGGACTGTGAAGTTCTTCCCCATCTTCATTACTATTCAGGTAGCATTCTTACAGATTTTCATATATTTAGGACTGTACTACTTTTTTTCTAATTTTAATGAGAAGACCTACATTAGAGTCATACCTAAACCAGATTAAAACATACTCAATAGTGTGTTTTAATGATGTATCGATACCAACAAATTATTCTATATTCTTGATACTGATATCTTGGCTTAATAAAGTTATAAAAAATAATGTCTGTGGGAGCCAAAAAAGTTAAACAAATAAATTAAAAACGATAAATCAACAAATATATGTATATTGTTCATCGAACATACATTTCTGGGTTTCATTTAGTGATTAAGGAATTGGAAATAGTACTAAAACTTATCACCTAATATTGTAGCTGGAAGATTGAACTCATATTTCTCTGACTTTGTTTTAATTGTGCATTCAGGATTAAAACATATGTAAACTTGTATTGAAAGGAAAAATAATCTTTATTCTTGAACATATCAAAATAAAAATGTGAAATAAAATGGGGGTATTATTATCTGACTGCATTTATTTTATTAGTTTGAAATTGTAATCTTATTTCTTCATTTTCCAATCGGGAATGTATATCTTCAACAACCTAATGTTTGGCTTGCAGTTGCAATCCTTTTATTATTTGGTCTTAGTTTTAAATTCTGTATGTAGGAATGATGATCTCTTATTAAAGATGAAAAAATAAATTTTTTATCATTGAAGAGGTTTGGTGATTAATAAATATATACAGTAGAACCTCACTAATCCAACTTCAGCTGGACTAGACTCTAGTAAAATTGTCCCGTTACAGTAAAATTATGACAATTCTGTAAAACAGACCATTTGGGTATAAAAATAGTTCTGGTTCCTTTAGAGTCATATTAGTGAGGTTCTACTGTATCACAAGACTCTTAACTGCAGCAGTGTTATCAGTCAGTTTATAGAAATCAACTTTGTATGATCCATTATTTTATTAGAGAATCTGTGTAATTGAGAATCAATGCATTCCTAGTTTTTAATAATTATGTAATTTTTTTTTTATTTTTTATGAAAACAGTATCTCATATGAAAAACCTTATAAAAACAGATTAATAACAAAATTTTGTATCTCATGAATCTAATAGGTACTTTATCTTGTAGGATGTTGATTCAAGTTTGGGAAGATATAAAGAAAAGAATTTTAAGTTGTCGATTGGTATTTTTTATTTATACAATAGGCTCTACATTTACTATCATACATTATTTACAACAAATATATATTATATTCTAAGAACAAAATATATTTTGTGAATCTCTAAACCGAAACAGCTTCACTTTGGATTGATTACATCAAATGACATGAGTTTTCCAATAGAACAATTACAGGTTCTTCTATAGGAAGGCTTGAGACTGAATCACATAAAAAAAAATTAAGGAGTAAAGCTGATACATTTAGTTTCAAAATACATTATAAACATTTAAAATAACATGGAATATAAAGACTAGTTGGCAACATATATCTTTTGTGTTTCATAGCTCGTAACAACAATAACTTTTACAACAAAATAAAGATATTTCCAAGTATAATACATACATTAAGATAACTTGTTAAAAATTAATCAAATCTTTGGAATGAGATTAATTCTTATAATTGACTGATCAAATACTCTTTTATAATATGGCCTCTACCTCATCAGTCAATCATATTATAAGAGAATTTTTAATTGAGTTTTGTAGTGCATCAATTGCTCAAAAACATTTTAGAAATATATGGCCAAGGCCAGAAAAGAAAAGAAATATTAAAAGTTGTACAGTAATTATTATATTTTGAAAAAAATTGATCAAACTTTGATACTAATGCATACATCAACTTTTTAAATAAATCCTGGATATTTGCATTTTAACTTTACTTGTATATCATCCAGAGAATGACTGCAATTTTTTGTTTAAAATAAAATAAGTTATTTCAATATCATTCTTAAATTGAAAACTTAAATAATAAGAACTCGATGACAGTCTAGATGAACTGCCCTGGCACTAATTCATGTAAAGCCTGCGAATTGATTAATTATTCAGGTTTTATGGCACACCTTACCTTTATTTTATTATTTTTATTTTTTTTTAAACAAAGTAATTATTAAAAATATATATATACCGAAATGTATACATACTTGTTAAATTATATATCTTTAACAAAAAAAAAAAAGAAAAAAGAAACATCTATATACAAGGGGATTTAGTTTATATACAAATATAAAACATTTTCCCAAACAGATTTGGTTCATAAACTTTTTATGAAGTGTCGACAAGCAGATTAGGATAAGTGCAGTAATAAAATTACTGGTAGAGCTTTAATGACATCATTTATAAAATAAAAAACAAAATCAATATAATTTAAAATTTAGTCCATGCTTGTGGAGATTATATAAATTATGTAGGTCTTTGGTACTTAATTTTAACGGGGGAAAAAAAAAAAAATCATTTCTTTGGTATTTTTATGAACTGTGTATTACATCAGAGTATTATTTATTTAACAAATTTTATTTCAGAAGTTAAATATTATTTTACTTAGTGAATAAATTAAAAAAAAAAAAGAATTATTTAGATTTTGATTTTTATCACTAAATCTTCTGAAACATAAAATATATGTCTTAATGCAGATATAATTTTAATTGTATGCAAATTTATACTGACACTATCAAACGCGTTTGTCAGGAATTTATTGTCTGATAATGTTACGTAATTTGATTTGTGATAGAAAATTTAATTTTCAATGAATTCAGAATCCTACCATTAACAATCAATGCTCTACCTTTAACAATTTCCTTTTTCAATAACATATTCCTTCCTGCAATCAGTACAAAGAAGCTTATTTTCAAAAAAATCACTTCATAACTAATAGTTGAGATAGTGATTTCGAGAAAAGCAGAGTATCTGTAATCGATGTATTGAAACCTTCAGTAGCTACCACAAATCATTGTATCATTTTTTTTTTTTCTAAAACTATGATAAAGTTTAGTAAAACTGCATTCTCAGTATAAAATTTTGTACAAATTGTATTCTTATTATTTGCATTGTTACCCTTTGATACATTATTTTTTTTATTTTTGTGTAAAAAATCTGAGTGATAACCTTTGGACTACTGTTCTCAAAATACATGTATATGTAGAAAAAATCCTGTGAATTGTTATCTTGTGAAATCATGGAAAAAATTTATACTGTTCATCTGGGCAGAAATGCACACATAAGGGCATCTAAACAGTTAGTGGGTTATGTTCCCACTCATTCACATAAAACTAAAACCTGTTAAAAAAAAAAAAAACACGGTAATTTTTATCTATATTAAACAGTTAATTATTTATTAAGATAATTAATGTGAAAAACCTTTCTCAAAGACTGGTGATAACCTGAAAGATGGGTGAAAAGAACATGGAAAAGCTCTTGAAATATTGGAATATGATTGTTCAAATCTTCGCAGGACATTTCTTACATAATGTTGAAAATTTACAATTTTAATTTAACCAAACAATGGTGGAATGCACTGAGAGCACCAAAACAAAAATGTTGCAGATCTGCTATGGAATGTATCAATGGGTTTTAACTAAATTTGCAAATGAGAACACTAAATAGTATGAATTAATTTTTTTTTTCTTTTTTATTACATGTATCATTTTTATGATAAACTGTTTCTTCATATTTAAAGTTACTGATTAAATTAAAATATTTTAAAGTTTTAAACAAAAAGATCTTATTATTACCGACTAAAAATTATAATTAGTAAATATATTTGATGAATAGACATAAATTAATTGAATCTAAATGTTTGGTATTCTATAAATGAAGTTATTAAAGATATCTACGACACTCCCAATGGATAGTAATGCTCTATCATTAAATAGTCCTCTAGTTTAAATAGTCCAAGGTACAAAATTATGAGAATAATAATGGTTCATTTTGGTTTTGGTATCTCTTAACAAAATATACAATATTTACAATGTTTAAAATGTGCACAAAGAGGCTATCAATCACATAATTTTTTCAGTGCATAGTTAGAATTTAGAAAATATCTCTTCATTAAATAAGAAAACAATTTTCTTAATTTTTTTTTTTTTTTGAGTATTGGAATGGTTTCCGAATCGTGGAATGATAAGACTATATAATACTATAACAAACTGATATATATCACAAGTGGGCCAGTATCTCCATGTGCTGGGAAGATGGTGGCGAGGGTGGCACTTCTGGGCCGGATATGGTGACTATGACTGGCCCTGGAGGTGGGTCCTCGGTGTGGACGATGGTCACCATGTTCTCTTTAGTATCGATACTAGAATCGATACTGGACACCTCGCGGGAGTGGATAGTAGGCCGGCAGCTCGAAGTGCGAGACCTGTAGCTTGGTGGCCTGCTGTATTCACTACCAGCTGTCGGACCTCTCCTGCTGCATAAAAAATATCTTATAAATATAAACAGTTTAATAATTTATAATACATTGTTCTTTTTAGCAATTTGATCAATTTTAATGAAGGAGGATCTGATGCTTGATTTACCGAGTATATTCATATTGATTGCTTATGATTATCGAAGACATCAGTGAATGAAGACAACAGAATCTAAACTAAATTTTTAAAAAATAAAAAATAAAGTAACTTAACTTATCCTACATTCACGCAGAAATCATGTGTTTAACCAGGGATCTGGGGTGTTTCAATGGAGAGAGATGTAAGGACATGACACCAATCATAATGAAAAGCATAGCGTAACTGATTCATCCACTCATATATAAATAATAATATTAATACATTTATTAAAATATCTATTACCTGATTATTGTTGGAGGATGAGACCTGTAGGTGGGCGGTGGGCTGAGACCGTTCCTCCGATCTAGAAGCAATAACCGCAGCCTGTACTCTTGCATACTGGCCTGGTAGGAAGGGGGTGGGGCCCGGTACTGGAACTCGGGGTACATCATTGCTGAAAAATTAAATTGTTACTAAATATTGGAACTTAAATTTGAGAAAAGTTATTTAATTATGATGGGATGACAATAAAGTTAAAGATAATAAGTTAATAATATTATATGTATTGTTAATTTAGCTAAGAATGCAAAAAATGAATAAACTATTCAAATAAACTAACCTAGAGGGTGAGCTAACGCTGTGGGTGGGGGGGAGGGGAGAAGATCCTATTTTGGGGTTTTTCGATTATATCTAAAAAACGGTGGACTCTACAAAAATATGCTACAAATAAAAATTAAAGCTAATTTAATTTCCTATAAAATTGTTTCTATACATATTTGTCGAACTTCCAACGGTTTTCGAGATGTACGTTATTAAAAATCTTAAATTATCGAAAAAAGAATCATTTCTACCTCACTTTTTGTCAAAAATTTGCTTCAAGTTCCAGAAACGTATATATGAAATTAAAATAAATTTAATACTCTATAACTTTGATTTTGACTTTTTTTCGGAGAAACGATCGTGGAAGGCACTAGAAGCAAATTTTTGACAATAAGAGAGGTAAAAATTATTTTTTATAAATAACGTTTTTTTTGAAAACCCATGGAAATTCGACAGATATGTTTAGAAACAATTTTATAGGAAATTTAATTAGCTTTAATTTTGATTTGAAACGTATTTTTCTAGAGTCGACCGTTTTCGAGATATAATCGAACAAACCGAAAATAGGACCTTCCCTCCTCTCCACCGTTAGCTCACACCCCAGCAGCGGGGTAAACAAACTTTTAGTATGTTTACCTTCTAACTTCTACCGAAGCTATGAAAATCAGACTGGACTATCTGAGAAAATTTAAGTGGTTATTTAGACTGACTGGTTATGAAATATTATGAAAAATCTCTTACATACCTGCATAAGGGTGATGTGGTCTACCATAGGCGGGTGGTAACCTGGGAAGGAACCTGGAGGAAGTGTGAACAGCGACGGGTTGGTTTGAAAGACCTAGGATGGCATGGCATGTGGGAGAGTCCTGCGACATGAGCCGCCATGCCACGCCACTTACTGTTACAAGCACCACTCCAACACCTTTAGGGTTTAAACGTATATATTAATTAATGAATATGAAGGATCAACAAAATAAGAGAGAGAGAGAGAGAGAGAGAGAGAGAGAGAGAGAGAGAGAGAGAGAGAGAGAGAGAGAGAGAGAGAGAGAGAGAGAGAGAGAGAGAGAGAGAGAGAGAGAGAGAGAGAGAGAGAGAGAGAGAGAGAGAGAGAGAGAGAGAGAGAGAGAGAGAGAGAGAGAGAGAGAGGTACCTATCATGAGGAGGGCTACGGTGAGGTGGTGGGGGGCGGTGGCCCTGGTGGCCCCCAGGACGGTGCCGACGAGGGCGCAGCAGACCCCCACCGTCAGCAGCAGCAGCATCAGCCAGCGCAGCGACACCGCGGCGGGGCTGAGCAGGCCGCAGCAGGACTTGGGTCTGCTGTACTCTGTGTCTCTGTCAACAGTAAGCCACGCATTATCATCTATTTCTTACATGAGAAAGATCATTACAAGTTCAAAATATAAAAATATACAGGGCGAGGTGAGTACCTCTTAGTATAAAAAAAAAAACCCTGTGTAAAACTTGACCAAAAATGAAAAAAATGCAACGGACCTTACGTTTCTATTCGAATCCATTGCAGATATACGCTAAATCAAAGAGTTTTTTTAGGAAACCACGGTTTTTACCATAAAAGCTGTTATATATCGACTTTGTTTAAATATTTTACGAATTTTGTCCACATTTTCGGATTTAGCAAAAAATTTCCTATAAGAGCATAGTACATGTAACCTTGAATTTTAGTAACTTGTGACCTAAAGAACAGCATGATCTTCACCTTATTCAGGGAAGTTACAATGTCTTGAAATACTTCAACGCTCACCATTTTTCGAAAAAAACTATCCACAAAACTGCAAATCTTACAAAAACTTGCAAATTTAATCAGCTTTCGAATGATATCGCTTATGGGCAAGAAAAGTGACACAACTCAAAAACATCAAATTTTTCAGGAGAGTCAAAAGAAGTTTTAGAAGTTATTATAATAATATCGCTCATGGGCAAGAAAACCGTCCCAACTCAAAATATGATACTGTCTTTAACTCCCCGCACAAGTTACCTTTGTGTAGGTCAAGACAACTGAAATGTGTCACTGTTCCTGCTTCCACCGTTCGCCATCGTAACTTTGGATAAATGACAAATAACGCAATTTTGTGGCCGCCAGCTAAGATAAATTTATGAAACTTTTCCTGTTGGAAGGCAAACCAAAAACGATCATTGTTCTGAAATAAAACGTAAGATGAATTTTTTTGAGTTGTGTCACTTTTCTTGCCCATGAGCGATATGTTAAAAGTTACTTTTAAAACCGGAAAAACATAAATAGTTTTAATTTGGCATACGAATCAGATACTTGTGTAAATTCGTAAATAAGACATTATGATAATCGCTTGGTGAAAATATGTATTTTCAACATATTAAACTCTTCATTGGAATAAAAAGCAAAGAAAAAATTTATTGTTTAATAGAAAATAAAGGAAAACTTTCAATAAAGCGACACCAGATCAAAGGACCTTATGCCATTAAATTTATTTATTTAGGATTTATTTTATTAGATTTCCAACGTAAGGTTTAAAATTCAATGATAATAAACATTGACTTCAATCTTTACGATAGATAGCTTCTGAATATAGATGATGTCGACGAATACAAATTTTTGAGGAGAATTTTAAATCAGACTCATCTGTCCTTAAAATTAACCTCAAAAAGTGGTATTCTTCAACATCATCTACAATCAAAAGCCAACGGCAATCATAATGTCTTATTCTCACATGTAACTGATTTGTATGCCAAATAAAAACAACATGTTTTTCCGGTTGTAAAAATTAATATCTCCATGAAATCGATACGGATCGTTAATTTAATCATACCATATAAAAGCTGGTTAAGTTTTTGTGAGATTTGCAGTTTTGTGGATAGTTTTTTCGAAACACGGTGAGCGTTGAAGTATTATAACACATTATAACTTCCCTAAATAAGGTGAAGATCAAGCCGTTCTTTAGGTCACAAGTTTGCAAAATTCAAGGTTTCATGTACTCTTCTCTTAAAGCAAATTTAATGCTAAAGCCGAAAATGTGGCCAAAATTTGAAAAATATTAAAAAAAAATGGAGGTATTACAGCTTTTATGACTAACTATCGTATATCTGCAACGAATTGGAATAGAAAGGTAAGGTCTACTGCATTTTTCTTTATTTCTGATCTAGTTTCACCCAATTTTATTTTATTTTACACTAAGAGGTAACTCACCCTGTATAATTTCATACTAAGCTAATTTATAAATTAAGATCATGAGACATGTAAATACGGTTAATAGTAACTAAAATTATATAAAGAGCTTTCAGTAAATGTATTAACAAAAGAAGGAGAAATAAAGTAAAATAAAAATAACCATGAGAAAATAAGAAAATATATATACAGAAAAGAAACTATATCTATTATATACATATACACACATACATATACATATGAATTGTCAAGTAAAAATATGGTAAGTGAAGTAATTATTTCTTTGTATAGTAAAACTAACGATTAGAGTAAGTACAAATAAAGGTTTATTATTATCATGATATAAAAGACAAATGATAAATTAATTAATCGGGATTAGATTTATTGAATTTGATCAAAGTAAATATTAATTATTCTCATATTGGCAGGCGTCTGACTGGGATGTAAGGAGATATTGCAAAACGAATGTTTTAAATGAACTTATGTGTTTAAAATATGTCTATTTATAATGGGCTGCGTGTTACAGCTCCTAAAAAATCTCATATAATAGCGGACAGATGTTAATGTTCTCCTTGGATTACTCCAGCTGAATGCCCTCTAGTTTAGTAGCATGCATTGTCAATAGATTCTTCTGCTGCACTGCCGAACCCATCTGTTTTTGTATCATATCAAAATTAACTGTCGATTACTTTTCAAAATCGTTCTCAACTTTTTCCTTCTTTTGATCAATTTATATTTTAGAATTAAAATGATCAAATTACTTAAATTAATAACTAAATTACATTAACGATTAATGATTATTCGAATACAAAGTTGGGATAATACAAAGGCCGAAACTACTAACAATCTTCAGTCATCCCCCCTCTCATTTGGGCGATTAACCTTCGTTTCAGTGCTGATTATATTTTCTTTGATTCTTATAATCATCTATTAATCATCAAATCCTACAACGAACAGCCCATTTAAACCACCGGGGTGCTATTATCTGAACTATGCTTGATGCCTTCATAATTCTTCTGATCTTTTATTGAGAAGAAATACAGGTATATACTCTAAATAAGCTAGAGTTAAATTATTTTTCTTGTTTATAATGTTTAATATCAAATGAGGATAGTATAACAATTCTGACCACCGATTACTTGTTTATGATCTTCTCTCCTAGCTATATCAACTGTTCAGTAAATTTATGTTATCTTTTTTTCTTTTTAAATTATTTTTGGTTTAACTACCTTGGGCCCCTCCAAACCCTACCAGACCACCCATAGACCGAAAGGCCTCTAAGACAGCCTCCTCACAGTCACAGACGCAGACGCGGCCCCAACACAAATAGAAGAGGTACCGTTCCCAGGGAGACCAAACAGGCGGGCACAAAAAAAAAGCCTTCAATGGCCTGCCTCATTCTTCCTGTCAGTTATCTCTTCTCCTTATTCATCGGGTCACGGCTTCCGCCCTATCTCATCGCTCTATCTCTTCAGCGAGCCTTCTTATCTCTATCTTGTCAGGATCGAGCTATCAAGGCGTCTTCGATGGTCTTAAGACATGAAGGAAGGGTCGAAATTGGGAGTTTTATTATTACTTTAAAAAAAAAAAAAAATAAAAATAAAAATATTATTTTACTCTAAAGTGTGTTTAAATCCCCATCCCATCCCTCCTCTCTCTCTCCAACTCTTCTCTTATCTTTTATATATATATATATATATATATATATATATATATATATATATATATATATATATATATATATATATTTATCAAATTTCTATTTTTCGACCTTTAGAAATTATTTCAACAAGTATTTCAACTAACTAAATTATTTCAACGAGTCGGTGGGCTTACTTGCCTGGAGTTTCGGGGTGCCAATTTTTAGTATGTATCCCTCAAATTTTATGTTATTACTAACTGGATGAGTACCAATGCCAGGAAAGATGTTTATGATTTGTATTATTTTTTTCCAGTTCTGAAGAGGATCCCATTTGAGCAAGGGGATCCATACGTAAAGAAAGAAAAAAGTAACAAAGCAGATAGTGTTTAAATAAAATATTGTCAAACATAGGACCTATTATCCGATTATTATAAAATAGTTTGTTGAAATATATATAAATATCAGTGATGTGTCGGTGATAAAATTTTACGATTCTCGATACTGGCGATACTAGTTTGAAATTTCTATTTCAAAGAATGATCTTTATAAGAGCTAAAAAAACATTACTTGCAGTAGCAAGGGAGGTTTCTAAATTGAAAGAACCGACTTTGGTTTATCGATTTTCGGTATCGATTCTTCTCTTAATCGGATCGAGAATTATGTTATTATAAGATCTATGTTAAATAAAAATGAATTTGTTTATGTATTTATTATATAAGGAGATTAAGATATTAGTAAGGATAATGAGCAAAGTTGTCTCCCAAACTATTATTACTAATCAAACATATTTATAATCATATGGGCGATGTTTCATGGCTTTGCCATATTTTCAAACCCTAAAAACATGGATAATAATATCATAAAAACTGTATTATGACAATGTTAATATTTTTTTCTCGTTTATATATGGGGCGCCTAATTGCAAAACGTATCAAATCCACCAAAAATCGAAATTGAGTTTTATATACCGTTCGAACCAGCTTCTTGCCACGCAGAAGACTGACTAGGTTTTAGGTTTAAGAACGAAGGACAAACTGTTCAAATTTACAATTAAAAATCACGTACTGTAGCAAAATGGGGTAAAACCATGCCTATCACAGTACCAAAAGGGAGTATTTCACAGAATGGCTGCCATATTATGCGTATTATTTGTCAGATTTTGTTTCCACACAAACGAGGTGGAAGAAACAAAATTAGCTGTTTAGAAAAGTTACCTGTTATTGTGATCATAATTACTATTGACTAGACCATTTTTTTAATTTATATTCCATTTTTTTTTTGTTAAAATAAACTAATAAATGTTTTTAAACATTATAAAAAAGTTTTTAGATAGCTATTTGTGTTGAATTTTAAAGTTACCTACTAAAAAACACAGTCGATAATATTTTGATACTACTGCGTAGTTCAATATTTTATTGTTTTTATTTTGTTCTTCAATACTTTCAAAAATATTCGCATTTATGTATACAAATATTTTCTGATAAATTGTTTTTAACCATTTTCACAGAGGTTTTAATAAAAGTCTGTCTAGAAGTAAGATGAGTATGAATAATAATTTGTTGAGGAAAATGTGTATTGCGATAACAGACTAGTCCATGTATGTTCATATATCGTTTATTACTTTACAAGTAACATTTTTAGACGTAAATTAATTTTTTTTTCCATCATTTCAATTCTATAAATCAACTCAACACTTGTATTTATTTCATTATCAAAAAGGAGCATGTCTCAAACTGTTTCATAACTGAGTAAGTCCCCAAAACTGATGCAAAACGAAGTAAGTACAGAAGAAAAACCAATTTCAAAAAAAAAAAAAAAAAAAAGGTCAACAGGGGCCCTTATTATGCTAGCCCAACTAAAACCATTTATTTTTCTTCTAATTATACAAGAAAAAATACATTCATATCATTTGGGCATCATATTGCTATGGTTTTTGGCTTCTGGTGAAAAATTTAGAAATCTGGTTTTGCGACGATTTGCAATTGGACGCCTATATGGTAATTCATTAATTGTACATTTTAATTTGGGAGATATCATTGCTCATTATCCTTATATAATGAATTTTTATTAATTTATTTTATTAGAAATAATTAATAAATAATGTTGAATTTGATTTATAGGACTTTCATTTTCACACAGTTCGATAATTCATCATATTAAATTTTTAAAAATAAAATTTAATATTTTGTATGGTATATTTTCACTCTAATAAACTGATGAAGCCGCCTTGGCATTGATTTCACTAGTTTTATGGTTGTATATAGAGTTTTCTTGTGATACTGGGATTATTTTACTGATCCCCTTCAAAAAATAAAATATTTCTTTTATTCAACAATCAGCAATCCCTATTACATCTTTTAGTTAATATAGCATTAAATATAAATTTTTATAAAAAGGAAAAGGCAATGAACAGAGATGAAGTGTATGAACATGACTGTCACTGTATATCCCATCTTATCCAATTGACTTTTGATCCCAACCACCAAAACCATAACTCGAACCATCAATTGTAAAAAAACGCTTTCGATATTGCTGCGAAGAAAATGTGACAAGGTAATTCCGAAACACGGCTAGTTAGTATTGATGCAATTAGTAGATATTATAATGAGAGCTATCTAAAGAATGGAATCTGACAGCCGCCATCTTGTGCAGAATACGCTACGCACCATCCATCACCCATCACTCTGCTCCTACACGTACTATCGGCCGATTCAATGACTTTAATAATAACTAATGCTACAAATATATACAATAAATATATATATTAGTGAATAAATATACTAAGATATGTATAATCTTAATTAGTATTATGAATCCTTGAAGATTTAAGTTACGAGTACATTAAACGTCCGCTGTTTAACGATAATGTGGCTGGGGGTAAACATATTTTTTTACAATTGTGGTCCACTTTATGTTAATATTGTTAAAAAATTAATTATTACTTTAAAATAAGAAATAAATTATGTTGGTATTCACCAAAGGAGGCAAAATGGAAAGATATAATGACCTACTGAATAAACAGATAATTGTAAAGGTCTAAATTTAAAAATCAGGAAGGACGGTTTATTAATTTAATCTTAAGAGCATACAACAATAAGTCGATGAATTCCAACTTCTCTTTTCATTTGAATGAAAATAACAATAAATTCAACTAAGGCTCGGGAATGAAACTATAACATCAATCAAAATAGCCTAAAATTAAATATGACTTTTTGTTTAAATAACCAAGTAAATATTTCCAATAGTCCTATTTTAAATCTCCAATAGAAGTGGAAATAAAAAAAACCAACTAGTCAAAGGGAAACCGCCCTACTTGACTTTTACATTCAGACCTTTAAACCTATCTTTATATTCAGTCTCATCTAGGTCTTCATATCTGTGAGATGCCCTTTTCATTTTGCTTTCTTAGGTGAGCAACTGAGCTGCCGATTGGGGGGAAATTTTCCCCCTGGGAGAAATTTTAGAAGCCTTTGCACCCAAATAGGGAAATGTTTTTTGGGGGTAATTCAGGGGATATTCGAGCAATTATTGGATCTCTGGAGCTTACACGTTATCAGCAATGTGTGATAACCAAAAAGGAAGAGTGGACTTTCCACTGCCTCGTTCACTTTATAATCGCTTTTATTTTTCAGTATTTTTATTCAGGGGACATTTTGATTTATAATTTTTATTGAATAACAATATTTCGTAATTTTCATTTTTATAACAAGCGGTTACAAATCCATTGAACACCTCACCTACTGGTAAGTTTTTTAATTACTCATATATTTTTTGTCTGCTCGTGTGTCAATACTTTATTTTTGTTATAATCGAAAAATTTGCAAATAAAAGTTTATAACCATATATTTTGCCATTTTTTACTAAACAAATGTCAGTTCGACCCAGTAGCGTAGATTTTGGCTATAAAAAGTATTAACAAAATTATTTATTATTTCATTATTCATGGCATTCACTCCTCTTTATTATTAATAAATCATGTTATATGTTTCGGGAACAACAATGTCCCATCCTCAGACTGAAACAGTATTTCATTATAATTGCACTACAATATTATTTTTAACATCAAACCAATAAATTCTTAATTTAATTTACACTTTATATATCATTATAATTTTACCTTTAAAATTTTTTTCTTGGTGTTAACACACCGTGTCAGTTCCATTTACATATCTAAATAATAACTCTTCAACCTTATGGGTACAAGGGTTAATCACAAACTAACTATTGTTATTAGTCCTTAGTTGGTCAATCTATAATATTAATTTATTAATTATACCTGCATATATTGTTCCTATTTTATCAGTGTCTGTTTTGTAGTTAACTGCATTATTGATTGTTTTATTTATGTATATTGCTTCTTTTATTTTTCTATTATGTGTTTTTCTTAGATTGACCAACTGGGGACTAATAACAATAGTTAGTTTGTGATTAACCCTTGTACCCATAAGGTTGAAGAGTTATTATTTAGATATGTAAATGGAACTGACACGGTGTGTTAACACCAAGAAAAACATTTTTAAAGGTAAAATTATAATGATATATAAAGTGTAAATTAAATTAAGAATTTATTGGTTTGATGTTAAAAATAATATTGTAGTGCAATTATAATGAAATACTGTTTCAGTCTGAGGATGGGACATTGTTGTTCCCGAAACATGTAACATGATTTATTAATAATAAAGAGGAGTGAATGCCATGAATAATGAAATAATTTCAATATATGTAACTCCTTCATTGAAGAATTGATTAAAATTATTTATTTTTATTTCATAACAATACCTAATTACATAAATTATATTACATATACGAATTATATCATAATTTCTAATTGAGATATAAAGACATTTATAAACTTAATTTCTCATTATTAAATTTGAAATGTAACATCATTTGTCATTCGGGGGAAATCGGGAAGAAGTTTTGAAATGGCTGAGGGGAAACGGCGGAAATTTTGCAGCTACCCGGGGGAAATTTGTTATGTTGGAATCGGCAGCACTGGCGAGTACTAGTATATTAGATATCTTCTCTTACATTAAGAATAAAAAATAATATATATAATCTATGCATCAAAGTGCAGATGCTTTCAAATGTTTGTATGTTTCAGGACTGATGATGAATGTTTAACGTTCGAAACTATTTTACAAATAAAAAGGAATTCCATCTGAAGTGGTAAATAATTCATCAATTCTAATTGTATTTAAGATTTTTTTTAAACGTATTCGGTTTTCTGTTTAAGTTAGAGTCGAGATATTGGAGACTGGTTGTGGGAGCATCTGTAATAATCAAAGTATATGAATATGTATACTAAATATTTATATACCTATATACAATTTTATTCATATTAAATACGAATCCTTGACGTGAAGGTTGTTATGCGGCATGGAATACCTGGTGCGCCTACCATACTCAGAAGTAAAACTAAACATATAAAATATTACTATACGTTTTATTTCACCTGTATTATGATAATATAATAAAACAAAAATATTGAACAGAACATTGTCCTCTCCTCTGCAAAGTAGAGCTGTTGTAGTTTCAAACCTAAACCAACCCCGAGCTGGCCCGTTGGACTCATACATATTGAACTGTTCATTGTAAGGCCACGGCTAACCTCCCTCTGTCCACGATCCGATTACAATACGACAAAGCTTGTAATATTTATTCATGGATCAATATCCCTACCATCCGTCATCTAATTTATAACAAAAGAATTTTCTCTGTGCAATAAAATAGAAAATTTAGAATAGAGATTAAGAGGAGAGATGTATATTGATTATTTCTTGCCTTTCAATGAGAGGTTTCTTTACAAATGTTTGAATATTCGGAAGTAAATATACCCATAAAATTTCTTTCTCCCAAAGTTAAAAGAAACCATATTCACTTTTTAGTTCTATACAGTGCTACTGAGCTCTAGGCCCAGCAACTAATGAAGGCATACATTGAGATCAACTCCACGTCCACACAGTCTCTATAAAGGGGTACACTTAGGGAAAATCCAGGCGGATGAATAGGATCCTGGCCTAATCACTTCTCCATGCATGAAACATCGCAACCTAAATGCTGTAAAAGCTCACTAATCCGCCTCCCACTAGTCTGACTTTCCGGATAATCCGACCCTGCCGACGTGTCCGAGGGCAATATTTTCGTGGAATCCCTAATTGTATATTTTTTGTGTGCGAAAGGTTGGGTAGTATTGATTTATTTATCGCTATTTGTTAGCGTCAAAGCGGATCATCCAGTCGTACAAACACCTCTTCAATTAAAACTATATTTTCTCCAATTTGAGCAGAAAATTCGTTCTAGGGATATCATGCCATGTATCTCACCAGTACGCAACATTAAAATGGTCATTTCCCTTCTTTTCAAGACAAAACTTCCTTGGTTCGTTCCTTTACAATTCACTTTCTTTTCAATCACCTCCCTATATCCTCAAAGCATTAACATTAAAGTCATCAGTGAGCTCCCGCAAAACCAGATCCCGTCTCACGGACCTTTACCTAAATCCTTCAAACGCTCCATCATTTCCAGAGCATCTAACCTCTAGAACTCCCTCCTTTCCAACATTCGCCATTCCTCTAGGGAATTTAAGCCACTCATAATGGCTTTAAATCCCGACTTTTCTTTACTTGTTAGGTGTTGAAGCCAACAGTTAAAATTAAATATGAATATTTACAAAATAATATTAATTTTGTTCAGTATTATTTTTTTACTATTGCACTAATTTTCAATTATTGTTTTTGACATATCTTATATTATAAGATACATTTATATATCTGGATAAGAAATGATTTTAGCTTCGTCAACTGTATAATTTTCATTGATTTTTCCCCGTTATTTTTTGTTTTATTATTCTTAATTCTTAACCTTAAGATATAATTTGTTTTTCGTGTAATATTTATAACACGTAATATTACTTTTTATACTGTAATTTAATTGTATGATATCCTTACTTTTTGCCATTATATTGTACATTATAATTCTCTGGTGTTCGGTAAAAAGGGCTTAAGTCATCATTTTTATGAAAACAAAAATTAATAAACATTTTAGTTTATTTAGTTTATTAGTTTTTATTTTACTATAATGAATAGTCCCTTATGATATAATATAGTGATTCATGAAATGAGAAATACTTAGGCAGGATTAAAAAGAAGTTTCCAAACCTTTGGAAAATTGTCTTGTAATCTTCACATACCAAGACTTAAGCCCTTTTGACCGCACATCAGAGAATTATTCTTAAGAGGTAACTTATTTTTTTTTGGAAACTCTTGTTCAGTTTCGTCAAAAACAGATCCATGATTAATGCAAATAAGACTTGAGCAACGAAAAAGAGAACATTTTGAACTAAAATTATTTTGACTGTTCACCATTTTCCTCCTCGTCTTTACAACTCCTTGTTTCATTAATTTACTACTTAAGTTAAGATAATAAATAAAGATGGTGAAGAACTGTCTTCATGAGACTATTTCTGATTACCATTTTCTTATAATATATTTTATAATTAAGTATATATAAATAAAGGAGGAGGGATGTAGCAGGACAGCTGAAGAAGCAAGGTACTGGGTGGAGGTAGAGCCGGCAACACCGCGGCAGCCCCCAATTCCTGGACCTCCGTTAGATCTCACCATCAGCCGCTCCTGGGGACTTCAACGCTGGGATAGGAAGGCAACAAATGAGTTAGGTGGGACAGGAGTAACTATAATTTCTCCCTTGGCTATTTAAGGTAGAATTTTATAAAGAAGTAAATATTTCTTGTATGAAGCGGAAAATTCCAAATCCAAGTTCATTTTTGAAAAACGTTCCCAGCTGGTTGATAAAAATCGTTTATTGCTGTTATCACAGGCCTTATTTTTGTATGGCAATTTTAAATGTGATTTATCTACTATTGGGAGAAAATCTTCCACCTTAAAGATAATCTAGTAGAAAAATTATTTAAAAAAATAAAAATCTGGAAATTGGACTGGACTGATTTGGAATTGTACGCCTCATATATAAGTCAAACCTTTTCAAATCTATTAGTTTTCATCTTGTTTGTTTATTTCGTTTAACGTCACTTTATGCTGCTATGGCTAATCGGACGATGCTACGGTGGGAGTCCTAAATTTTGCCTATCCAGGTATAATTAGGATAGGGATCTTTAACGAGTACCTGACATCGCACAGGCTCGGGACCCCCATTTTACGTCCCTTCCGAAGGACGGCATAGCTAAGGATTTTTTACTCCCTTTAAAAAATCCTAAGGTCATCTGCCGGGCTGCGAACCCGCGATCTTGGGTTTAGTAGGTTGCTATGCTAACCACTACACCACAGGTGACCCCTAGTTTTCATCTTGATCGTGGAATCAACACATCAGCATTAAACTGACACAGACATATGCCAGGCAGGCAATGCTGTGTCCCCTCTAAATCCTGCCCTAAGTCATTTACAACTATACTAACTTACAAAATACTCAGATCATTATAAATATACTTGAAGAGCTGCGTTAAATGACTGGATGAGTTATGTAAAGTAGGTTGTTGAGAGAGTCCAGTCCAAAAAATAAGAAATGTTTGAGATTAACAAAACATATTTCTAGTTTGCCAACTTTTGGGCTATATTTTTGAATGCTTTGAAGGCAGATGGAAAATTAAGATATATTCCATTTTAAAATATTAAAATTATTTTTATTTTATATTTGCTCTGATGATGGCCATCAAAGATATAGCCGAAACGCTGAAAAATCTTAAATATTGCTTATTTTTTTTTTATTGAATTGATCCTTCTCAACAATCTACTTTGTGCTATAAATGTACGGTTGTGATATATGAGGTGGAGCAAAATGAACAAAAAGGGAAAAAAAAAATTACAAAACTATCAAAATAAGGTCCTAATGATCTATTAATTAATTATTAATGGTTTAATGATTTATTAATTAATATTAATTATAAATCCAATTCATCTCGTATCCAATCCTTGCAATCCAAAATCCTTCGAAAATGTTCCTTATGTTGCTGATTTAGCCCAGACCAGATACCTATCCTTCCATAATAAGCTCCATAACCACTCCAAACCACTAGTCTCCCAACTTGCTTCCCACTCCATTCCCGATTATCCTCCGAGGCATCTGAAAAGAAGATGGCCAAGAGACCTTTAAGTGTAGATTTTTATTGAGGTGCTACTATTGAGTAGTTCTTCACAAGTTATTTACATGCCGTTGTAATCACTATCAACACATTTACTTGATGTATAAAAGTTTGTACAGTTGTAAATACCATTAAATGAAAAAAATAAATATTAATGATTTATATATAAAAAAAGGCGGGAAAGAACACATTAAAACGCAGAAATAAACATAAAAATGAACTAAGAGCTCCAATAATACACTATATCACACAGATAATTATTATTTCAATAACGCACACAGCTATTCGCCTTTTACTTGAATTCACAACCAAAACTCAACAACCAATTAACCTGCTGAGCCAAAAACTGTTATATGTATAAACTAACACCAGCAGGTGACCAAAAACTATAGATAGGTTATCGAATGTCGGTAACTTCATATTGCTGTTTGAATCATTACCATTATTATATTTAATATAAACATTTGCGTCTACTATATTTGTCAAATCAATCAATATTGCTATTTATTATTTTTTTATAATTAAGTTTGATTCTTATTGTCGAGTATTATTAAAAAGCGCGATGGCAGGGCAGGAAACAATACCTAGATTTAAAGGAGACTTTCGATTCCGTTTGACACCAGAAGATGAATTTTTTTTAACAAGAGATGTATTTGTATAAATACATAAAATTTAATATAAAAAATATAACAGACATGGCAACCACTGTGTGGAACGATTTAGTTTTCAGTCATGCAACCGATTACGTGGCACCTTAACGACTTAGTGCTAGTTCTTTTTTTTTATTTTTTTAATAATAGTGAAAGTGAAAATATAATATATTTTACTTAATGGGAGACATCCAAGTTGATCTCGAGACATATTACTCATACTAATGGTTATATTATTAGCACGTAAGTATTAGTAACTACATGAAGAAATTATGTAAATTATTAATTACGTTAATAACAAAAGAATTATAACAACGACGCCTGGAAGATATAGAGACAGTGCAGACACGAAGTCGTATAATAGACCCGGAACTGAACTTTCTATATCGAACAAGGCTACACCACACCTTGCGATGTTCCCACGGAATCGGCATCATCAGCTCAACGTCCAAGGCCTCCTTGATATAACAAGCGCCTCCGAGTCAAAAGGTGATGGTAAGTAGAATCGATAGTTTAATCGATTCCAATCTTATGTGAAAAACTAGACCTTGATCTAGAACATGTAGGCTTCATAAAGAGATCTAAGAACACTATGCGTTAATTTTGTATAGGATTCTTTATTACATAATTTGTTCGTAATAATATTTACAACTCGGAACTACTTACTATGTTTTATTAATTTGAATATTTATTGAAATTTTCAATTGTATAAAGAAAAACTTACATAGTTTAGAAGTGTTAATAACATGACAATTGCTTGTGAAGCAACTACCCACATCAATAAAAGTTATATATGAGAAGCTCCTGAGGCCATCTTCTATTTGCCTCGGAGGATTGTCGGGAAAAGAATGGGAAGCAAGTTTAGAGACTAGTGGATATGAATCGTTATGAAGTTTACTATGAAAGGATGTGTTTGGGTTAAATCAGCAACAAACAAAACATTAAGGTCTTTATGGATAAGTTTATTTGTGAGATTAAGCATTTTCGAAGAATTTTGTAATGCTAGGTTTGGATACTAGATTAATTTTATGGTTTAATGGAGCCCCAAAGCTCAATGTTTCCAAACAGGTATAAATACTATTAAGTAAATGAGTCTTTTGTAGTTAATATTGGAGCGTTTTTCTAGTAAATGTTGAAGCAATCGAGAACGAAGAGCAATTTCTCGTCTTTTTAGAAATGTATGTGGATTCCAAGTTAAATGTTTAACCAGATGGAGTCCTAGGTAGCTGATCTATTTAAGAGAGGATTAGTGGAATATTATGAAAGGAAACTGTTGGATAAGAAGTCGTAAGTTTACGGCTAATTTAAGCATAATAATATTAACTTCTAAGCTATATACATATATGTTAAAGCTAATATTATTATTATATATAATTGTTATATTAGTTTTTTTAACAGATGAGGAGGTGATAAATTAGAGTTGTTTTTTTTAAGGGCTTAAAACTTTTACCGACATCCAAAGATGGCTGTTTATACAATCATAAGAGCCATGGATTATTTGTTTACGTTCACACGGTAAATCTCTGTTTATGACATCTGGAGATTGGAAAAAATATAAACATATATTTACATACAGGGTTAGGCAGTAACTACGTAACTAAAAATTTTTCTTAAGCACAGCTGAACTATAAAATATATCAAATTTCATTCCAATCCGTTCGGTGGTTTCTGAGATTTCGTGTTAAATGAGTGAGTGGTATTTGACAAATATATAGTAGATTACTATCGTAAATTTACCAAATCATGAGATTTTATTAAGTTCATAATTTTTTATTCTAATTAATTTTCAGAAATTTTTAATTGTTATGTTCTCGATTGAACAACGATAATAGATTTCTGTTCAATTAAAAAATATATATTGTTTTGATAGTTCAGCTTTAAAGAAAAAGTTTAAGTTACGTAGTTACTGCCCAACCCTGCCTGTAAATATATGAATGTATTGTTTTGAGGATGAATGTTAAAATAAAAGAAAAAAATAATAGCGCACTAGGTTAAAAGGTCTAAGATGTAATGAAAAATGTTCAGTACGTTTTCATTTCTTACTTCAAAATACCAATTGCAGTAACCAAAATTTACTTTCACCAAACAGGAGTAAACAGAATCAGAATTTCAAAATAGTTCTTTGCTTTAAATTCACCAGCTGGCTTTCTGTCAACTGTTTGCTTGCGTAAGAATGATGGCGGAATCTTAGAGGACGATTTTATCCGATAAGATTTAGAAAGTGATCCGAGAACTGTCGAAATTCACGGCGAAATATCAAAGGTAAGGTTTCTCGCAGGCACGAGGGTATAAAAAATTATCATGAATAAAAATTTCTCAGACACAACTGATTATAGGTGTTTGATATGTTATATATTGAATTGAGACCTTCACAACTACAGCCCATAGAGGCTCTTGCTCAAATTAAGTGAGTTGATCTACACTAGGCATATGAATTATGAATTCCTTAGCACTGACCCCCAACATATACCAAATTGTTATTCATTTTATCATTTAAGGACTGTGAATTATATGCAATAAAACTGAAAAATGTGCACATATATATGCAAATATATTGGGCAAAATATGCATTGTCTCATCGTTTTGAAAAATACTGTGTGACAGGAAATATAAAAATTAATAAAAAAAAAAAAAAAAAAAAAATTAAGGTATTGAACTGCGTTGCTCCTTGCAATAAACAAAATTATTCTTGCTGATAACCCACGGTATGAAATGGTTTAAAATTTTGAAAGTAAACAAACCGGAGCACGTATTGTTTACTAGTTGATTTGCCATATTATTTACGTTTTTCTAGTCACAAAAAGTAGTCAAAATGCCAACAAATCAAAAATAGGGTTATGAGCAAAATTACTGAAGGTAGAGAGCCCTCGTGTGCGTTGTAGGCTAGAACAATCATCACACGGAAATGCAAAAGGGAGGGAGAGAAAGAAGATTACCTCATTGATAAAACTAACAGTGCTCTTCGGCAACACAAATCAAATAAATACAAAAAATTAAACATATTTCAGTGCTACCTGTCGAACGGTCAGTATAAAGTGGTCAATCAGCCCTGAAACCAAATGGATTCAAAGACCCATATTGTTCCTTTGATATCTTTCTGACCAAAACACGGGCGAGTAGAGAGCTGGGTGACTCAGAAGCGGATAGTCCAGTTCTAACTATAATTAGCCAGGTCCAGTTCAACTATTATCTTCAGGAACCTGTTCCTCCAAGGTGAAGATGTCACTTTCGTCTTCCGGTTTAGGGGTCTGACCATTCGGAGTGGGTTAAGTACGGTCAGAGTTCTATGTCTTACAAAGAAATCGAAAAACTTAAGTGATAATTTTATCCATCTATTTATAAGCAAAAATTCCACCCAATTGAATTTTTCATCTTCTCGGCTAAGGGTTTCATTCCTTTTTAGGAGTTTACGATCACATGTACTTTAGCCAGGGCATACGAGACGTATTAGGAATATTATAAAAATAATTCAATTAAAGCAAATAGATTACCAAGCAATTTTAAATTTACGAACTTTTTGATTAACAAGGATAACATCCACCCTTTACGTCACATTACGACTAGAATTCGATGGGGGTATAGCTCTAAAGTGATTTTGATTACATTTTTGAGGGATATACCCTATCTAATGCAAAACTATAACAAATCATATTAATTGAAAATTACCTAATTTTATTTTTTCTTGATGTGCTGCTTGCTTTTATTTAATTAAGGTTTTTAATATTTCTAATACATCTCATAGGCTATGGCTAAAGAATATGAGGACGTAAAAATCTAAAGAAAAATGAAACTATAAGTCGATAAAATGAAAAATAAAAATATTAGAGGATTTTTTTGTATATCATGGGGTATAGTTAACGTATATACTATTACGATTAAATAAGCTGTTAATAAAATTTTTGAATGCGTGATTTTGTATAATAATAATAATAATTTTTAAAAAAAATTAATAAACTTAATACGTTTTTTTAATAATAAGTTTTTTTTTTTTTTACTAAACATTGAATATTTTAAACAATTATTTAAAATAAAATAATCATTAGCTAAATAAAACACAAAAATCACACTAAACGAGTGAACAACGATTATATATATAGGTACATAGTTCAAATTAATAAATAAACTCGAGAAACATCAATAATCAAGAAATTATGTAACTTCCATTTCGATAGATACATTTCGTAGTTAGCGAATAAAATACGATTATAAAAAAAAAAAATATTTATATTACAAGTGTGGAAATTTTCATATGAATTACTTGGGTACCGTTATAATATAATTACTTTCTAAGGAGAACACGAGGTGAAAAGTGTGACCATCACCACTTTTACAGTCCATCACATGTGCCCTGCCAAGGATAAACTTAGATAAATAGGCTTAGATTATTCGGAAGAAATATCTTTCTAATTGGGAGGGTTTCCTTTGGCACCTGATCTGTCAGCGGTAACGAGCTGGCTCGACTTCTGAAGAATGTCCGAGATGTCACTTATTTCGAGGAAGTGGTAATGTTTGGGAGAAGGGTCACGATGGGAAATTAAGGGTCGAAATACGGTTCTCTGGCCCTAATTTGGATGTGGAAGATGAAAGATGTCCATGAAGTCATTTCATTGATTTATATCCTTGGTTTCTTTTTTAAATCAGTAAAGCAGAAAAACACACACAAAAAACACTAGTTCTGAAACTTTATGTGTTTCAAATTCAGCGGTCAAATAATCAAATTCAGTAAAGGTAAGGAACTGTTATTGGTCCTCTTTAGAGCATGTTATATTTTTTTTATGATTGGATAGTTTTAATATAAGGACATGTGGGGAACAGTGTAACAAAAAAGACAATTTATTTTTAGAGAAAAAAACGTATATCGGCTTCTATTTATTTAATATAAACTGAATAATATGTGTTTAACCTCCATATTAAACTTGAAATAACATCAAAATTATGCTTAGAAGCTACTTATTTTTTTAAATAACTGAAATCACAAATTTACAACTGTGTGGCCCAGTGGTGGGGTGCAGGGCAACAGCCATAGGTGTAGACTAAACATACATTAAACGAAATAAAATATGAAAAATACAAACATTTTTAACCTCTATTATATATATTTTGTTCTTTAATGTCATTAGCATTATGCATAGCAATGTCCGTCTTTCTTTTCCTATTCTGAACTATATTCAAAGTAACATACCTAGAAAAAAGAAATGTATAGTCAAGGGAGGTACAATATATCCTATCTTACATAGTGGCGCAGAAAAACGATTCGCACACAACGAATAATTGATTTTTCCCCCTTGATCGTAAAGTTCGATACGAAAGGCCAGAACTGAGTATGTTTACATTTGGCATCAAGAGGTGGGAGGGTGGGGGCAGGTGGAGGAGATCTGGGTCAGAGGAGCTTTCAAAATGGCGCACGTCTTATGCAAGCCGTTGTCCTACTCGCTCGTTAAAGTCTCCCACGACTGCAGCCTGTGTGGCAGTTAAAAAAAAAATCGATTCAGAGATAATATCGATCCAATAGAATCATTCCATTTTAATTTATTTCCTATTTTATAATAATATAAGAATAATGCCCATTTTCCATAACTGTGACAAATCTCCTGATGTTTAGCATTGGTTCACATATGATGATTTTTAGAGATGCGCTGTTAATTCAGTGAGTAATCAGTTATTAGCATATTTCAGTAGTATAAAGCTTTCGATATTTTCCAATCACTCATCGTTTTTATTAAAACCAGAATATTTTTTATATATTATTTCACTCGCAATACTTAAAGTAACTTTTTAAATCCACGGAGAACAT
The DNA here is from genome assembly GCA_003667255.2 of Euschistus heros. Classification (NCBI taxonomy): domain Eukaryota; kingdom Metazoa; phylum Arthropoda; class Insecta; order Hemiptera; family Pentatomidae; genus Euschistus; species Euschistus heros. Next base: position 739,528 of record RCWM02000353.1, read on the forward strand.
AGACAATAGACTATTTCAGCGATAAACTAGTTCAGGTTTTCAACGAGCCAAACGGATATAAAATAGTTTTATATGATAGTATTTCTATTTTATTTTTTTTGCCGTATTCATAAAAGCACGAATATACCAGTTTAAACTCAATAAATAAGAGAAAGTAACAAGATTTTAACGCGTTTTCATTTGGATCATTATTTTTGCAATTCCGTTTCGAAACCAAATGACTGACTGTTTTTACTATCGGTAACATGTCAGTAAAAAAAAAAAGTCAGTCCTTCAGTGATAAATCTTAACGAATGCAGTTCCTTATCAATTGGGCAGTGACAAGGCGTGGACAAATCTTTTCTAATGTCAATAGAAGACTGATAGATGACTCTATGATGATAAGAAGGGTAAACTACACTTTTGGGGAGTGTTTGACATATCTCTTTATCAATGTCGTTAAACATATATGTATGTGAGTGTACATTTAATGAAATAGGTACCTATATAATTATTAGGCACCATTAATCTATTGGACTTGATTGTTAATAGCAATATAGAAAAATCTTTGGATAGGCAAACTACGTAGCTATCTCATATATAAATACATAGTTGATTCTAATGTAAATGTATAATATGAAGGGTTCTAAATCAAAAATACAGAAAGCTTTCAAAGTAAAGATTTTAATCATGAAATTTATAATTAACAATTGTATAGGCATTGAAAGGACCACTTCGTAATAACAATATTATTTATTTTTTTTTTGGGAGGGGGGCTTAACGTCCTTATGTACTCCGACTAGGGCAGGAAGGTCGGGTTATCCTACAGGTTACCAACCTATTCTAACCAGGGTGGGAAAATCAAGATTCCTTTCGTGGGTCTGCCACGAAATACATTTTAGCCCGTTCATGAGGGATTCCTTACATTTTCAAAATTTCAAATAAAGATAAATGTATTTTGTAGGTATGGGTTGACATGAATATAATTAGGCTTGATCCCTCTATACCATCACGCGTACCTCTAGTTATATGAATATGATCTTCTGAGATACCGTCTAATTGTAGCATGCTAGTAATTTATATATCGAATGAAGGTTGCAGAGTGATTGTATTTATAAATATCTGAAAAAAAAATTATGACATTGGTTGTGAACCGGTTTCTCTAAAAATATGGTATTACTTATAATCAGTTATTAAAATTAAAAATATGTTTATAAATAATTTAGTATTCAATATATCATCATTCAACCATCTGTTTTTATATTATATTTTTTTATAGGCTTGATTTATTTTGGTTGGATTGATTACAGTTTTGAGTTCTTGAAAAATCCCAGACGATGAAGTCTTCAGTTTCAACAGGTATCAGCGGAACATATGTTAGTATACCTACAATTATTGCATAAAAGTACACTTTTTATTATTTTGTAACCTATAAATGTTCTTACTAAGAAGCCGGAATGAAGTAATAAAGGAAGACTAATGTTTCTGGCAATTTCAACAAAAAACATTTATATAATTTCTGCATCTTCCATGCAGCTTCCGGCGGGAAGTTCCTATTCCTATATAGTTTCCCTTCACTTCCGGTATATTAAGTATTATTATAACAGAGCCACTGGAATTCAACCGGGTTGCATCCTTTTTTATACAAATATACAGTTTAAATAAAACACTACCATTAAAATGAGACTTCATTTTGTTTTTAAAATCAAAGATTGAAATAAATATAATTTTAAAAATAGACGTACCCAAGGACAAAAAAAAAAAAAAAAAAAAAAAAAAAAAAAAAAAAAAAATCCTAAATTTAACGACGGTAAAAATAATTTTTTATTAATTGTTACCTTCTAATGGTTTATTTCGATGTTTTCATTGCTCCTTTTTTGGGGGAAGGTTATTCCCTTCATTTTTACCCAAACACTAGATCAATCTTCAAACTAAGGTTGACTTCTGTTACACCTTCTCATATTAAAATGAGAAATAAGAACATAATTATATGAATTATGTGATAATGAGAAAATATCAATGTAGAAAAAAACTAATCAATGTCGAAAGTATTGTTTTTATGTTCTGATAAACATTCACACGTTATGGAAATAAAATATCAAACTTCTGATAAACTTAAAAAAGTAGAAATAGCAAAATATAAATATATAAAGCACTAAAGCCAAGTAGAAAGTGATGCTTTTAACATTTTTTACACCTTCTTACTTTGAGAAGACGAATTGAGAAATTATAAATTTATAAAACATTAAACAATACAATCCACATTGAAAGTATAGGAATTAAACTTCACAGTTGAGGTAATCGGAAAGAGCTATCAATATATCGCTCATTTGCTGCAACAATGATATAACTCAAAAACAGGCTTTTGTGTTATGCCGAGGTTTTGGATGTATAATGAACCATTCACCTAGGTAGTTTTAATCGGTAGACATTTATATTTGAGCTTCAACTATTCACTAAGAGAGAGCAGGATATGTCACCATTGTATGTCTACATATCGTCCTGTACTTTATTCACGAGTTATGTCGTTGTTGCAGCAAATGAACGATATGTGTGAAGCAAATGAACTCGAAGTGAAGCGTTTTGAGAAAGTAATCTGAAAAAGTAATGCAATATTCACCAATTTTGTGGAGCAGTGGTTCGATGTCGTAAGCTTAGCGACTTAATATTTTGCTTTTAATTAATTTTAGTAATTCTATAAATAACATGATGTTTAACATTGAAGGCTATCCTGATTTCTGATAAAAAATAACGGCCTTATTATTGAGAGACAGTTTCAATATTTCTATCGATGACGGCTACTCCACGGCGGTGTGACCACAAACAACTGAAAAAGGAAACGACCTAATAGCTCTGTGCAAACAAAAACAGCTGGACCGCATCGGAATTTCCTCCCAGCGGTGAGCCCCCCTTCATTGCCAACCAGCCCTCGGACCCTATTACCATATCTATCTTCCTCCACTGAATCACTGGCCAAATATCTCAATTCCATGGGGGCTGATAGCTCATCGTGTTCCTCCTATTCCATTAGAGGATAAGTGCAGATCACGCGCCCAAGCTGGAATTTCGACTTGAATTTCACTCAATTGTCTTCTCTAAGAGGGTTCTGAATCTAAGAGGGATTTTTTAAAATTATATATTGTACTAATTCTGAGTAGCATTAAATACCTTGGACAACTGGTATCACTTGAAGATAAAAATATGGAAACAAGCAAGAGATGTTCTGCTGCCTATGAAGCTCTACTTAGAAACAAGCTGTTCTTCAGATCCCCAAACACCCCCCCCCCCCCCCCCTCCCGGAAATGAAGAAGAAATTATGGGAAAGTACGGTCCTACCAACTTTAACATATGCTTGCGAAACTTGGCCAATAAATCAATCGTCAGGAAACTACGAGTAACGGTAAGGGGAATGGAACGTTATTCCTTACAGATCACAAAAAGGGACAAAAAACAAGAAAGGCTTATTAAGACTTATTAATTAAGATAAGGCTTAAAACGAAATTCCCAGATATAGCCCAGATAATTAACAAAAGAAAAGGGATTCGGGCAGGACACCTCGTATATGGTACATTTAGATTGTTATGCATAAGTTCATTTGTGCCATAATAAGAGCATTTAGGATTTTAGGAAGGATTTTGGATTGTAAGGATGGGATACGAGGAGAATTGGAAGGTTTAGTGGATCCAGAATGCTCAACTCCGCATGTCGAAATGGATCTAATTACTGTCATGTAAATGAGTCTTTTGTAATTAATTGGGAGCTTTGAATCTTGTCTAGTGAATGCTAGAGTATTCAAAAATGACGAGCTTTTTCTAGTCTTTTAATTCTCGTATGTGTGCATTAAGTAAGTGAATTACAATGTTAGTAAATTAACAAACATTGTTAAAATAAAATTTTATTAAAAATGAAAGGTTAATAAATAAAATAATGCTCTTGTTTATAAATATGTTATGCTATTGGAGAACAAATATAAAAAAAGGTGGAAAATGTATTTAAAAAACCTACTTTTTCAGAATTTATTTTTTTCTTAAAAGGCTGAGGAATCACAAATCGGATAAACCACCCGCGGATTATCAGGAATTTATTTACAATGTGTTCCGAAGAGTTTAAATTCCATATTATCTCGTTTCTACAGTTATGAGTAAAGGGGTTAAACGGGAAGAAATAATGTTCTTTAAAAAAACGAAAACACTTAATCAAATTTCAAAATAACAATTATTATTATTCGGCTGTCAAGTATCGTTAGATCCTGGTATATCTCGAAATAGTATCCTTAGATGTCCTGTAAAAAGTATTAAACGAAATAAGAGAGTGTCCTTCAAAAAAAAAAAAAAAAAGATTTAATAATTTCTTAAAAGCAATGCCGGAATATCATGCGGCAGCCAAGAACAGTCATATCTCGGCAGATCTGAAAATAGTATCTTTAGGTGTCCTGCGAAATGGATTAAAAGGAAAGAGAGGGTTCTGTTAAAAGACTAAAATATTTGATAAATTTTCAAAAGGACGAAAATTAATTTATCGTGAAGAAGTAGCAAAGGATATCATTTGGCCGTTAAAAATTGTTAAATCCTGGCAGATATGATAACCAGTATTCTTCAGTGTCTCTGAGTAAATAATATTTCACGATTAGCAATATTTCACTAAAGACCAGGATATAGCGTGACCTCTTATTTTTTTTTTTATAATCTAATCAATTAAACCAGCCACAATACACTAATGTCAATGAAAATAAACTTCTTTAACGCTACCTTAAAGAGTACTTAATGTTTGAGTAACAAACAGTTGGCCGACAGGTAGCGCCCGCGCACATATATGCACCGCTTCCTTCCAATAGCGATTAAAATTCAGGACAGAGTCCTGTTCTTCGGGTGGGAAGTGCCAAGACGGATCCTCTGACGCATTGGCAGATAAGCCAGGGGCTTTAAGGAGGAGAGAAATTAAGTAGGAGGAAATAATGAAACTTTACTTATCCTCGGCTGGGCTTCATTTGAATTAATTTGCAAGTATATCTCGACATCTTCTGCTACCTTTTCCAAGGAGCGAAATAAAAAAAAAGAACTGAAATTTACGATTCTCACTTATTTATGGAAGGAAACAAAGAAATTTACGGTTTCAAAGAAAAAAAAATATACAGGTCCCTAGAGAAAACTAAAAAGAAAGCTAGAAAGAACCAGTATTTTCAATCAACATTTTTAGAACTGAAAATAATTATAGAGAAATAAATAAAAATAATAATTTTCATAAAAAATAAATTACAAGCTTTCAAAAGACTATAATCTCCTGCAATTTATAATTTATCAAAATATCGATTTTCTGATCGAGTTATAAGATATTTCAATTTTTGAAAGATGAATGACATATAACCCATATATTAAACAAGACACTTTAAATAAATATTACGTCCATCTTCTCTCTGCAACAAAGAAGATTATTACTCAAATTAAGGCAACGGCTGAATACATACACTTACTGAATCACATTTAAATGTAAATAGATTTATGTGATAGACAAAAGCTCAAATAAACAAACCATAAACATTCCAATTTTATACACTGCTACCAATAAGAACACTGCATTCCAACGTACTATCCACTTTACCAGGTTATCGCAATTAAACAACCTAAAGAATATATAACGACAAACTTTATGACCCATCAAACTAACTTATACAAAAAGTTGACACGACAATAAATACCAAAGAGTGAAAAAACTTTGATGGGTGGAGAATTGAAAAATGGATACTGGTCTCAGTCACGCCTTATTTCCTATTTTTATTTATTTTTTTTATTTTAATGTATTTAGCTAAATCACTAGCTGTTTTAAGATTAAAGGTGTTTTTGAATTAAAATATTATGATTAAACCTATTATGATTGAAATACAAAATGAGAAATCAACTCAATTCAAAACCGGAAAAACAAAAAACCTTATAAATAAATTTTAGAAAATGAAAAGGAGGAAAAAATCAACAAAAAATGTAATGTTCCCATGGGATTGGAAGGAAATGGAACAAATATCAACTTTTGGCGATATCCGCCTTCCCATGCTCTTAATCTACTGACCGGCTTTTGTTTGGCAGTTCCAAATTTATCAATATCATTGTTGTATTCTTCCAATAGTTTAATCAAGAATCATTCTGCTGACCGGCTACCGGGAAACTAGTTCAGGAGAGCAAGGCAATTAGGAACGATAAAATGAAATGAAATAATTTTTTTGACTTGTTTTAAAATATTTTTTTCTTGTTTTATTTATTTGATTTTTTTTTATGTAATCCTTTTATTGGAATATCATAAAGAATTTTCCACGCTTCATTAAACCTTTTTTTGGCGCCCGGTCCCGAATTGACCACATATTTTCCAACGAAACATAAAATAAAATTCTAAAAATGACCAAATTGCCTTTAATAGGGGGTAGAAAGTAAAAACTATTGTAAAAATAGTTTGGAAAATAAAAGTGACAATCTAAAAATTAACAGTTGCTAATTAGAATTTTTGTTTCAACCTAAAATATTTTAAATTTCAAGATATTATCTATTACGGAATATGTTAATCTTATTTTCGATTTCAATATTATTATATTTAGTTATAATTATAATACAATTACGAAAATGACTGAATAGAAAGTAGCTGAATGACTTTTCCAAAAAATAAATAATGACTCAAATACCAAACAATTTTTTTTTCCAGATACATTCTTGGATTCATCTCATTAAGTTTGTCTCAGCTCTTATGCCAAAACGAGACTTTTTTTTATTTTTTTTTTTTGAACGATTTCGCAATCTATATTAGCCTTGCAATGTAGAAATGTTCAGAGAACGAAAGGCCTTAGGCGAAACTGAAAAATTATGTTGACTAACTCATTAGTGAAAGACCTTTTGGCGAATCTGATTAACAAACTTTGTATGTATTTATTTTTTTTTTTTTTGGGAGGGGGAAGAGGAACTGGTCCTGTTTCTTTGACTGAATGGAAATTAATATTTTATAATGCCGCGCGATTTATTTATTTTATATCTCTTCAAATGAAACAAAACAATAATTTACTAACCTATTTGAATATTATCTCATCAAACATTTGAGATTAAAAAAAATTAAGCTGTTAATCGAAGTTCAAAACTATACTAAACAAAATATAACTAGTTAATGAGAGAATATTGATATAATCACGCGCTAATGACTTTTAGAGAAATATCCATTGCTAGTAATTTTAATAAAAAAATAAAATAAAATAAATGCTCTATATTATCTTGTTTTCTGAGGTAGTGGAGAGATAAGGGAATCTATTGGGAAGCAAATTTAGGAACTAGTGGGCTTGAGTACACGACTGTATGGAACAAATCAACAACATTTAGGTCAATAAGATCATTATAGATAAATTTATTTGTTTAATAGTGAAGCGCATAGAAATTTTTTAGAATGATATTAGAGTCTAGGGATTGGATAAGAGATGCATTCATTAGTTTTTTGAACCCCAAATCTCAATCCTATTTTCAAACAGGTCCGATTATCATCATGTAGGAGAGTCTTTTGTAATTTAATGGCGTAGTAACGTTTGTACAGTAAATTTTGAAATAATCAAAGACTACAACTCGTTTTGTGTTATTTCAGTGATGAAAATACGTATTTGTATTGCAAAGTAAGACGTTTGTCTAAATGTAATCCTAAGTAGCGGATTTGTTCAACAGGGACTAGTGGGATATCATAAAACTATACTATATGGCAAAAAGTAGAAAATTTACGAAGACATCAAAAAAGTGAATTATTAAAATAGTAAAATGGATTAATGAAATATTGAAGGATTAATGAATCCAAAGTTTAGAAGAAGCCAGATTTATTATATGAGGTGTCGACTTCCAAAATGGGATAACTGCAAATCTTAAAACGTTTCAGGAAATACAAAAAACGGCATAACTAGAATAATTTCAATAGTTAAAAAATGCATTGCATACCATAATACAAATTCCCTTGTCATAAATGAATCAACATGAATTTCCAAAAAAAAAAAAAAAAAAAAAAATAAATAGTTTTACTGAGTGAAAACCTGAAAAATAAAATCGATTAGTTCTCTTTTAAAAGGCGTTAGGGAATTAACCAAAGATAAAAAAGATAGAATGAACATATTTATGAAAGTCCTAATATTAAAAAATTAAAAATGACAGTTTAAAAAAAATATAACAATTATTTAATCATAGTTTCCTTATTATTAATTATTTAATAATTTACCAGTTAAATAAACATATTTTCTTCAACGTCACATTAGGATCCTTCTTGTTCATCCTGGTCAAGATCAAGAATTACATTGTTTGTTATTTAGCAAGTGATAGAGGAGAAAAAACTTTGACATATAGAAGATTTATCCCATTTAGAAAGTCGACGCCTCATTTATGGAATAAAAATCTAATCCAGCTATACTTAAATCTTTCCAGAGTGTCAAACTTAAAGTACCACACTCATCATTCCGTAGTTTCTAGACCGCGCTCCAAAGCTAGTCTCCAACTAATCAAGGAAGAAGTATTCAATCTAATAAGGCCCAGAGGAAGACATAGCGGTCCACGTCGCTTCTTAGAACTGATTCTAAACAAGTCACTGGCTACTCATCTGTACTGGTCACTACTGACACAGTAATTCTACCATTAATTGAATAGAACAGTAAGTAATATGTATGAAACAGTTATACGCATATTAAAAAGTCAAATTATTAATAAAGGGTTCGTATAAAGCCGACCTGGATACTTTATCTAAAATTTCAAAATTAAAAAAAAATATATATGACGTTTTATTAACAATAAATAATAATCAATAATGTAACAACTGATAATGGAAGCTTTGTGTATTTTTTCAACGCAAATCGTTTTGCTGTTTTTTTACTATCAGGCATACGATATTAACGGTCATTGTAAAATCATATAAAATAATTAACGTGGGAAGTGTCTTAGTACATACTGGATTATTTTCCTTAAAGATTCAATATCAGTATTCAATGAAATACCCTGTTCATCCTTTCATGTTACAATCTATACTACAATATAAAAAGACAAAACATTTTTCGTTTGTGATCGCTAACCACGAAAACTACTGAACCATTCTGGACTAAATTTTACCCACACCATCTTCATAGTTTTAGGAATGTTTAGCAATTATAAAATCAACTGTTTTTCAATTAATTTATTATTAAAAAAGCGATAATATGTGGATAACAGTAAAGTTTAAACAATAATCGATAGCTGGCCAGCGTTATTCTATCTGAGAGTTTAAAAGGTATTAAGGTGTTATATAGAGCTTGAAATTGATAATAAAATTTACTTATATTCAATTTTTTTTTTTCATTTATTGATATTTACAACTGTACAAAGCAATATACAAGTAAATGTGTTGACAGTGAATACAATGGCATGTAAATAACTTGTGAAGAACTACTCAGTTGCACTTCAATAAAATCTACACTAAAAGGTTTCTAAGCCATCTTCTTTTCAGACGATTATCATGGATGGAGGAGGAAGCAAGTTGGGAGATTAGTGGATTGGAGTGGTTATGGAGCTTACTATGGAAGGATAGGTATCTGGTTTGGGCTAACTCAGCAACATATGGAACATTAAGGTCTTTATGGATAAGCTTATTGGTGACAAAGTAAGGGGCATTTAGGATTTTTCGAAGGATTTTGGATTGTACGGATTGGATACGAGATGAATTGGATGGTTTAGTTGAGCCCCAAAGCTCAACTCCGTACGTCCAAATAGGTCTAATAACAGTCATGTAAATAAGTCTTTTGTAATGAATTGGGAGGTTTGATCGTTTGTCTAGTAAATGTTGAAGTAGTCTGTAACGACGAGCAGTTTCTTGTCGGTTTAGTCTAGTAAACTTATTTTTAAGTTCGTTTTTATAATTGGAGTCCTAGGTAGCGGATCTGTTCGACAGGGATTAGTGGAATATCATTGAAGGATACTGTTGGACAGGAAGTCGTAGGCTAACGACGAAGGGTAAAGGTTATTTGGTCAGATTTGTTTGGGTTTATTTTGATTCTCCATTTTTGACACCATTCTTGAATGTTTAGGATATGGGGTTGGAGTGTTTGGGAGGCAATGAAGGGATCATTATTTACGGATAATACACATGTGTCATCAGCATAAGTGGTGAGGACAGTGGTAGGATGAGTTGGGATGTCAGCTGTATAGACCGTGTAGAATATTCAATTAAATTATTAAAAAAGATTTAAATATGTTGTGCGACAAGTAGATCCCAGAAAAGTTTTAAAATCATATCGGTCGATTTAGATCGAACTGATATAGTTGGCACCCTTCCACAATAGAGTTTATAATGGTAAAACTACTGAACTCATTTGTAACAAATCTTAACATCATCTTCATAGTTCAAGGAAGGTTTAAGAATAATAACAATTTACATGTACAACGTTGAGTGGCAGAAACGAGGTTTTCCACACTGCCATACATTTGTATGTTTAGACAATAATATCCAACCAGAAGAATCAAATAAATTATTACTAAATTAAAATTCTTTGTTTTTTGTTATTGTGTATAGAAATATGATCCATGGTTCTATAGTTGTCAGTCCATTATCCGCAACAGGTTCCTAACAGTCACTGTCCATTTGGATTTCAACTTGTATTTTAAAATTATTCGATGTCCAATTATGTTTTTACGTATTCTTCAAACAAATAGTAGTATCAGTGCTTTTTTAACGAGGTTAAAAATTAATGCTATAAGTAGATTATTAAAGAAATAATACTCATTGATATTTATATGTATAAACAAATAAATTATTAGTTAAAATTATTTAAGCTCTTTACTTATGAGAACGGGCGAAGCCTCGAAGGAAGATTCTAATAGAACATAAAATCATAATTTTGTCCATGAATTAGTTTTTGTACTCGGTCTGAATTATAATTAATTTAAATATTATGATGTATATTTGCTTTTTCTTAATCTATTCATTGAACAGTTAATGTTTTTTAATAAATTTGGTTTGTTTTTTAGCTCTCATACGGATTATCATTTTGTACCAAACATTAATTTTTAAACCGAGGTATCGTAATCGAGAATCGATTTTTCTGTGCCTGTACCGATATCGATTATAAAAAGAAACCATCTATAAAAAATATCTTTGCTACTGTTTTTAATCATGTCTTTAAATAACCTTGATATAAATTAATAAGAAAACTCTTAAGACAAATTACAACCCAAGGCTAAAAAAGGACTTGAAACTAGATCGCAGGATGTTTGTGCATATCAAAAACAAGTTGACTGAGGTTAAAATAAAAATAAAAACAAGTTCACCGCAATCCGCCCTCGCGAACCAGAAAAATTCAAGTTTCCGATTTCGGTGAGCACTCCCACCTGGTCAGAGAAGTTTTAACTACGTTCAACTGTTCTACAACGTTTTGTAAAGAAACCAAAGGTAAAGAGTCCAGACTGAGTTCGAAAGGGATTGGCTGGATAGATACTTAAAATGAATTAACTGAGACTCGTAAGGTTGTTGAACCTTATGTCATATAAATAAATACCACTCATCTTATTGAAGACAATTTTATTTATTTATTTATTTTCTTCTTCATACATAAAATTGTATAAATGTATACAATAAATACAAAAAGTGAATGTGCAGAAAAATGATTTCAATGGCACATCAATAATTTGTGAAGAACAACTCACTAGTCACATTTCAATAAATGTTCTACATTAGAAAGTCATTAGGCCATCTTGTCAGACGTCTCGGAGGGTTATTGGGAATTGAGTGTGAGTAGTGGATTTGAATGGTCATGAAGTTTACTATGAAATGATAGGTATCTGGTTTGGGCTAAATCAGCAACATATGGTACATTAAGATCTTAATAGATAAGTTCATTTGTGGCGTAAATATTTTACGAAGGATTTTGGATAGCCAGGAATGGGATACGAGAGGAACTGGAAGGTTTAGTGGAGCCCCAAAGCTCAACTCAATAGTTTGTAAATTCAGTTATTTTTCACTTATTTTTAAGTAAGTTTCTTTTCTCTATAAAATGAGCTTTATCGTTCAATGAAATTTTTTAAATTCAAAATTTGATGATCTTTCAAATCCAAGAAAAGTGCTTCACTCTCTTGAGTTTTTTTTTCCTCATAATGATGAATTTTCTTTTTTTAAACTATGATATTTACAACTGTATACATTATATACAACAAATAAATTTTAGGAAAATGATAGGAATGACTTGACATGTGAAGAACTACTCTCTAGTAGCACTTCAATAGTTCTAGGTTAGAACTATCTTCTTATCAGGCTCTTCGGACTGTTATTGGGAATCGTTTAAGAGGCAAATTGGTATACTAGTGGATTCGAATGGGTACGTAGCTCTTCTTTGCAGGATGGTATCTTATTTGGGCCAAATATGCGACACATTTAAGTCGTTAAGAACAAGTTTGTTTGTGACATAAGAAGAATTTTTGGATTGTGGGGATTGGATTAGAGATGAACTGGAAGGTATAGTGGAGCCTCAAGTCTAATTGGCTCTAATTACTGTTATGTTAATAAGTCTTATGTGATAAATTGGGAGCTCTAAACGCTGGTCTGGTAAATGTTAGAATGACGAGCAATATCTTGTCTTTGAAGTGATTGAGGAAAACTGAATAGTTATTTGAATAGATGTCGTTTTGTAAGTAGTACAAATCTTGCACTTTTGCAATTCTTTCATATAAAAGCCAGTCCTCACTAGATGGTGAAATATATGCTGATATATCGTTTATGTCACTGCAGTTCTCTAAAAGGCGATAGTATTCTTTCCCTGTAGTGCTGAGTAACCAAGAGGCAGATAGAAGTCTTTTATTCCCCTACTCCTGTAGATCACCGTTCAGTTTCGCCCAGTCATTGCTGAGCCTACCTGGTGGCATATCCTAGCCCGAGTTCTACCAAACCATACTCTCTTTGCAGAAGGCCTTTCTCCTTTTGGCCGCAGGAGGAGAGACCGCAGGGGTTCGGTATTTTTTTTTTTTCTAGCTAGGGGATGGGAAAAGTTTAAGGAAAAACAGTGAAAACGTAATGTGACCGATTGGGTTGGTTCCATCTATAGTGAAAATAGAAATTTTGAGAGTGCTTTGATACCATTTAAAAACCTGAACTGCTAATGATTATGTTTATCTGTAAACCAGGCGAATATGTGCAAAGGAAAAGATTTCAAAGTTTGATAACATTTCAAAAATCTACGGCTGTAATTTCGTATGTTTCTCGAAATAAAGATTATATTTATAATATAAAAAATCTCAACTCAATGGTCTCTATATTAATTTTAAAAATGAGTGAGATACACTCCATTTAAAAAACGATGTGAACATTTCAATTTGATTTAAAAATTCAAGCTGAAGGATATCACATATGCCTCCATGTGTTATTTGAATCCTCCTGGAGCGGGTTCGCCCGTTCTTATTAATAAAAGAACTTAGATAATTTTAACTAATAATTGAATAAATTTTATTTGTTAATCGATAAAAATCTTGTATTGTAGCATGCAATTAAGCATTATTTCCTCAATGATACTTTCACGCAAAACAGTCATTTTAAACCTTGTTAATAATGCACTGATTAGGTGGTTGAAGATTACGTATAAACATGATAAGACATCCAATTTTTAATTTTAATCTATGAGTTAGTAATCTAGAAAATCAAAGACAATTAAGAAATTCTTGCGGATAATGGATGCATTATGAGTACTTACTACAAAAGGCCCATAAATCATAGATTTACACAATATAAAGGGTTGACATGTTGATATGATAATAATTTTTATTCGACAGAAATAATTTTATCAATATCAAGTATAAGACAGTATGGCAAACCTTGTTTCTACGACTCAAATTGAGCATTTAAATTCTAACTATCGTAAATTTTAATATCGCTAAACCTACCTAAAACTATGAAAATGATGTAGTTAAAATTTCGTATCGAAAGGTTTAGTAGTTTTACCATTGTAAACTCAATTGCGGAATGGCGCTGACCACTTATCGCTCGATTTTAAACTTCCCTGGGATTAACATGTTTTACTACATATTTAAAATTGTTTAATACTTTAATTGAACATTTTATTATCAATCTTAAGCACTATACAACAACCGTAGTTTTGTAATCACTCATGTAGAGTGGTGCTCGCGAACGGTCAATTTTCAAACTTCACTGTTATCCACATATTATCAATGTTTTAATAAAAAATAAATTGAATGTGAGTAGATTTTACTATTGCAAAACCTTCCTGGAGCTATAAAGATGAAGTGGTTAAAATTTGGTACAAATTCGTTCCGTAGTTTTCGTGGTTATTGATCACAAACGAAAAATGGCTTGTCCTTTTAAATAATAGTATAGATTATTATAATCATTTATAAGTTAATTTTATAATTTTTCATCTTCCACGTAACAAATTTTTCTTCTTCATTTTAATTTAAGTAAATAAATTTAAAATAATGAAGTAATTTATTACACGGCCACAATTGAAGCCAAAGGTGGAAGAAATGTGTTACCTCACTTTTATTAAAATGTTCAAGAGAAGCATTTTCACATTTTAGGTTTGGAACTTTTCCAAGAGTATTTTCTTAATCAAATTATTTCTATTTATCAATAATTGTTTATTTTGCTCATATGGCTAACCTTTCTCTATTGTTATTACACAAATGTGTTGAAGACTCGTTGGTAAAGAAAAAAAATCATTTTCTTGAGTTGACCCATCTTTTAATTTGCAATTCAAGCTAATTCGCTGATCTAGTGACATTCTTGTGCACTAAAACGATGAATGCAGGGAAGGAAACATTAATAAACAAAAAAAAAGAAACGATTTTTGAAAAAAAAATTAGTTAACACCTTCTTCCACCTATCGCTTCCATTCCTGTATACATAAACTTGTACTTACATCCCAAAATCTAAAAATTGAATGAATCCATTAAGTGTGATCAAATAATAAATAAATAAACATTCTTCTCCAGTTTTACAAGCAAATAATATTGTAATTATTAAAAAGAAAATATATATAGGAAATGTGCTACTTCCTAGTTTTGGCAGCCCTTCCTACTCTAGAATTCGGTCCACGATAGCATGCTAATCAGTAAAATACTTAAGGCTTGCTGCATTATTTGGTGTATATCAAAAGGATACTAAATCCAATAAAAATCAATAAATAAATAAATATAATGCTGTTTATTCAATTATAGGTAATACGAATAAAAGTTATTTACAAAAATGAGCACCGAAAAGTTTTCATGATGAATCAAAAAGAAGAAAAGTTCTACTGACCTTCACGGAGCAGTAGATCACGCTAAGGGTTCACGCACGACTGTCTACCAAGTAATTGCTTCGTCCTAACTTGTATCTTAGAGTGAGTGATATTTTTCTCTTCTCCTGTCTTCTGATTCTTTTAGTATCTCATATTAAAAAAGTTATCGTAAATATTTAAATACCCTTGAATCATTCAGATCCACACACCGAAACACAAAGTAATCGTCCGCTGCTAAATTGGTGAGTTTGAAAAAAATACAAAACAGTCACTAAGGGTTAGATTTAATACTACATCAATTTTTTTCGGTACATTATCTAAAATGTGTTAGGTAGCTTTATTTTGTTAGAAATTTCAATTTTTTTTTTGTTATGGATCAACCAAACAATCAATTGATATAACTTTATTTACATATTAAAAATTAAGAATTTCATTTAAGCATATATGTTCCAGTATACATCCTCTACATGAATAATATAGTTTTATTCAATACTAAAAAAGTTTTACAATTTACAGTCGATCTCTAAACCGCAGCAAAAATTAGGAAAACCCCACATAACAAAAATAAAAATAACTAATATTATACATGAGAACATATTTTGTTCTTTTGTATGAATATATTTTGTTGTAATTACAGATTTCTCGGACTATCGAATTTTCTGAAGTTTTTGTTTTTTCAATGTATGTTTTAATTTGGTCATAGACGTTAAGTTGGATAGGCATGAGATTGAGATAATTTATGGATAATTTAGTTTAAATTGGAGTGGATCAAGGTGTTATGTTACAAATTTAAAATAACATCATTTCAAAGCCATTACTCCTTCATCCACTTAGAAATATTGTTTAAAAAGAATCTGGGGTGCGCTACATCCTCCTTTGTACAAAAATAAAAAAATATATTTGGTAAACTTGAGTAATTAGATACAAAATATATACATATTTTTATAATACAAAAGTTTATTTTTAAGAGTTACCAGCCAATTTTTTTATTGAAATATAAAATAAAATGTTAATAAAACCAAACTTAATTTATAGGGCAGCATTTCGATTATTAATTTTATGGCAATCATAAGGGCTGAAAAATTAAATAAATAGAATTTAACAATAAACTATTAATGATTTTATTTACTATTTATAAAATTTTAAATATTCTAGATATTATAATATAATATATTACACGGTTTAAAATAGACCAATCACTGCCTCTAATAAACACTAGCAACAACAGGAAAGAGAATGCACCTCAGAAGAATCGTGTCCTGGAGTAGAAAGTAAGTTTCGGTTTGCTAAAGTTCATGGGTAGGAGTGAGAAATCAACCCAACAATAGGGACGCGAAAGCTGTTATACTCTCGAAAACGCTTCGGACAAGGGTAGGAGGTAGGAGTATTTTGTTGTTGTTTTTTTTGCGCATCGTTATCGCATCGAAAACGGCACGAAACAAAGCAAAATTATCGGCCATTGGAGGTGGCCAATGAACCCTAATAACAGAAGACGGCTGACTAACGACGCCCGACATCGACAGCCCTACTAATATCGATAATTTATTGGCCGGTTTATCGATTGCAACACGCCATTTGGAGAGGGGGAGGGCAAGTCCGAAGGGAACAGATGGCAACTGAAACATCACATTGATTATCACGGTTAATTTTCCACGCATCTGTTAATTAAGTTACGCTTATACTTCTTATGTTTTTTTTTTACTATGTTATTTTTTTTTGGGATGTTGTTGATTTCACAAAACTAGAGTAAAGATCCAACTACTGCCCCACTCCATTACATCTTTCCTTCATGAGATTATGTCGTACAACTTTCTCATTTTAAATCTTCATCAGTATAAGTTTTAGGTATAAC
Source organism: Euschistus heros (assembly GCA_003667255.2). Lineage (NCBI taxonomy): Eukaryota > Metazoa > Arthropoda > Insecta > Hemiptera > Pentatomidae > Euschistus > Euschistus heros. Next base: position 756,594 of record RCWM02000353.1, read on the forward strand.
TTGCCGGATCAAAATATTTCTAATATACTTTTTAGATTGGTGGTCCGATAATATGTCCTATAATCTTTTCATAACGAGTATTTTAAGAGCTGTGAACTACTCCCGCTAAGACAAAGTATGAGGCTAGCCGCGTCTTTTGTCCTTTTATTTTTGATTGTTTAGCGTAAACCAGTTACCTGCCCTTTCATAGTAAACTCCATAACCACTGGAATCCTCTAGTCTCCCAACTTGCTTGCCATTCTATTCCCGATGACCCTCTGAGACGTCTGAAAAGAAGACCAGTGAGTTGTTGCTTTACAAGCCTCCTCAATATGTCTTCTATCACCATCTCGGTCCGCGGTCTTGCGGCGCCACCCTCTCACTCCTGCCTGACGGAGACCTTGCTTCACGCCATCTAGCCATCTCAATCGTGGCCGCACTCGAATTCTAAAACCTTCTGGCTTTTCTTTTAGTTATTTTCGAGGTAATCTCTCAGCAGGCATCCTCTCCACGAGTCCCAAACATCTAAACCTTGCCTTCTTTATTTGGGTGACTATAAAGATTTTATTATCATATTGAGGAGCAATAATTAATGAAAATTATTATTTATAAATTAAACTGAAATATTAATTATGTTACAAACAAAAGTTTGACATAATTTACTTATAAGAAATAATAATTTACTAAAACCACACACTTCATCTCAAATAAAAATAACAGTAATCAGGATAAAGACACTGAACTTTTAATCAACATGGATATGACTGGCTTAATTAGCATTAAAGGAATAGAAAGCAAAAAGATTACTTAAGTACTAACTTCGACAAGAAACTGCTCGTCGTTTGAATAGACCACTTCAACATTTAGCAAACGTTCAAAGCTCCCAATTAATTACAAAATACCCATATACATGACTGTGATTAGACCTACTTGGAGGTACGTAGTTGAGCTTTGGGGCTCCACTAAACCATTTAATTCATCTCGTATTTAATCCTTACAATCCAAAATCCTTCGAAAAATCCTCAATGCTCCTTACTTTGTCACCAATAAACTTAGCCATAAAGATCTTAATGTTCCATATGTTGCTGATTTAGCCCACACCAGATACCTATCCTTTCATAGTAAGCTCCATAACCACTCAAATCCGTTAGTTTCTCAACTTACTTCACACACCATTCCTGATAATCCTCCGAGGCGTCTGAAACGAAGATGGCCTAGAGACCTTCTAGTGCAGAATTTTTAATAAAGAGCTACTGTACAGTAGTTCTTTTCAAGTTTTAACATGTTATTGTAATCGTTGTCAATATATTTACTTGAGGTATATATTTTGTACCGTTGTAAATTTCAATAAATGTATATAAAAAAAAAAAAAAAATTACTAACTTAAGACCCTTTATATATATGCAGTTATTCTATAACTAATTCGTAACTATTTCCATTTTATAATTTATCAAATCTTCATTGCAATATAAATAGTATAAAAGTATAATATTATTTAGCAAGAGATATACAAACATTTATGAATATATAACTGTGTTTAATTTAAAAAAATGTTAGACACACAAATAATAGTCCCAACTAAATAACAATTGAAACCCTCTTTTTTCGAAGCAGATATATATATATATATATATATATATATATATATATATATATATATATATATATATATATATATATATATATTGACCATTTTAACGTGTAAATAGTAAAATATATACCTCTTTAGCTGCTTATTATCCGATCTAAATGCACGGACAAAACAGAACAATACCAGTGGAATAAACTTTTGATTTTGTAAATATTAATAAGGCTGGGTGAATATCTTATTCAAGAAGGCAATGGGTTCCTGAATGTTGGCCTCAGCTCTAACAGATTGGAAATCCATTAGTGATGGCCAGTGCTTCTCCTAGAAGCGGAGTCTGTCAATGTTTGCCGGACTTCATGAGGAAATACAGTTTATGTTCTTGTAAAATACTCATATAGGAATTTATATTGAGATTTCATCATTAAAAAAAAAAAGAAAAAACCATCGACCTATTACTTTGCAGTTTCAAGCTTGTGTGAATACTGCTTTGAAGCATGCCTTTTAATATTTTAATAAAAAAAAAAATAAATAAATAATAGTTTGGGTGAGCGTTATATTATCTAGTATAAAACACTCCCCCAAATTATATATATATTTATTAAATAAGGTTTATTTTAATATGCATGATAATTGTTGATAAGATCAGCAGTCATACGCATTTATAGAATAACTGGTGAATATATTTTTAATACATTTTGTAACTTATAAATAAATGTATAAATATTTTTGAAATAGAAGATTTTCTATATTACATTTATACACTATGTTATGCAAATTGTAATACGTTATACAAAACAAAACTACATCAATAAACCTTACAAAAAAAAAAAAAAAATGCCTATCATATCGGAAGAAATTATCCTAAGTAACATTCAAATTTCCTGGTGAAAAACTGACACCTACCTCGCTCAGGAATTAGATACAAAATTAATAATTACATCTCATATAAATAAGAAATATCGTAGGTCAAAGAATTATTCAGTATAATGGCTCCATATTTCCGAAGAAAATCTCCACTGTCTAGTAAAAACAATATTATTTTATATAAATCAGTCATAACAAACAAATCTAGATAAATTAGGATAAATTTAATAAGTAAGAATATTTACTAAATTTAATTAATAAGGCATTACCTAATTGAATCATTAGTTTAGAATCAAAGTAGTATATAAGTTAATTTTTAAATGTGATGTTATGCGGAGATTTTCTTCGGAAATATGGGGCCATTTTACTGATTAGTCTTTGGTTTACGATATTTGTTATTTATATGAGATGTAATTGTTAATTTTTTATCTAGTTCCAGACCGAGGTAGGTGTCAGTTTTTTCCTAGAAAAATTTGAAGATTATTCAGGATAGTATGTTCCGATATGATAGGCCTTCTTTTATTATACAAAATTCATTTATTTTACTTCCAAGAATGTACTTATTTCATTTTTATTATAATTTTTTTTCTATTTTGTGTAGGTTTTTTTATTTAATTTATTTTTTTACGTTATGACTGGACAAACAAGCAGTTTCTAATATTTACAAATACTGAGGTTCAAGGGCGGTGAGAGATAGATCCTGATCCATGGTTTATGGCTCGGAGTCAGCTGGCAGGCTAAGATCCATACCTCTTACCTGAACACAGTCCGTTGTGGAACCGATTAGCATAGCTGATACACATCACTCCTACACATGGTCGGTGTGGGTTGCCTTAAGTAGGATGATGGGTTTCACTTAGCCGACAACAGTTAGGATAACCACCGAAGAATCCCGGACAACTTAGCCTTCCTTGAATAGTGGTCACGAGGGATGGGTATCAAAATGCGATGTATCGAAATATTGACATTTTTCCTTGATAATCTTATTCCTTGATATTTATTTTTTTCCCTATATTTTAAAAACAAAACTATACAGGGTGAGTACCTCTTCGTGTAAAAAAAAAAAAATTTAGTGATACTAGATCAAAAATGTAGAAAAATGCCGCAAACCTCACCTTTCTATTCCAATCCATTGCAGATATAAGATAAAATAAAGACTTTCTTGAGGAAACCACATTTTTTACCATAAAAGCTGTGATATCTCTATTTTGTTTAAATATTGTTCAAACTTTTACAACATTTTCAGATTTAGCATTCAATTTTCTATATGAGCAGAGTACATGTGATCTTGAATTTAAAAACTTGTGACCTATAGAACAGCTTGATCTTCACTTTATTTAGGAAAATTACAATGTCTTATATTACTTCAACGCTCACCGTTTTTCGAAAACACTAACCACAAAACGTCAAATCTCACAAAAACTTGCAACTTTAATCAGCTATCAAATATGTTAAAAGTTATGATTACGTTTCAATTTCAAGGAGAAATTTACTTTTAAAACCAAAAAACAAGGTGTTCTCATTTGGCATACAAATCAGTTTATTGTGTAAATAAAACATTATGACAATCCCTTAATGAAAATGTGCATTTTAAATGTAAAAAACTCTTCATTGGAATAAAAGGCATAGAAAAAAGTTATTGTTTAATTAAAAATAAATGAAAACTGCCAAAAAGCGAAACCAGACCAAAGGATCTTATGTTATTACATTTATTTATTTATTATTATTATTTAGGATTGATATTATTAGATTTTCAATGTAAGGTTTAAAACCAGATGGTAATGAACATAGACCTCAATTTTGCAGCTAGTTTCTGAATGCAGGTTGTGTTGAAGAATACCAATTTTGAGGTGAATTTTATAGGCAAATGAATCTATTTTACAGGGGAAGGCATTTCTACCTACCCATTTATATCGTTGGTTTACTTTTGAATTGCTTTCGAATAATGTGGAGGAGCACCATGATGTTGGAAAATCATATTTGTATATATTTTTAAAAAAAGTGACAAAACCGTATAAAATTGGTTTAAATAAAATTGGTTTTTAATAAAGGAAAGTTTTCAATGTATGAGGCAGTGAACAGTTGGCAAGACTTGCACTTGTTGCATCGCTGCTATTTTATTATTTGTGGTTCTGTTGTTTATGAGCTGAATGTCTTGAGTTAGTACAAAAAACAAAATATACTATGAAAATTTCTTTAGGTTAAGTGGAAATAACAAAATATAAATAAAATCCCTGTCAAAAGTATTGCAACACACATAATTCTTGAGACTTTCCTGATTTTTACCTTAATCAATACTTAGTTTATATTCATATTATTTATTAAATGTGAGACATCAGGGATTAGAGACATCAATGTTTTTCCCTGTTAATGACAAACGATTGAATTTTAGACTATTTTTTCTTTCAAATTTTCTTCAGTCCATGTATATAATTCTTTTCGTTATTTACAAGTATGCCCAGACTAGTGGAAGCAGTCATTCAAGCCAGAGAGGGCAATATGTCTTATTAAATATAAATTAAAAATTTTAAAGTTAAAATTGTAAAAATAAAGTTTTCTAACTTTTTGTTTTTTGGACGAAATATTGTAATTTATTTTAATAAAAATTGTTTATGTCTACTTTAGGAATATTCATTACAGAATTCAGAACCTTTCTTTATTATTGAAACAAAAATACGTTTTTATAAAATTCAAATATTTCAAAGTGTAGCGATACTTTTGACGGGGAGTTAATATATAATACATAATCATGTAGAAAGTAATGTTGTTAACTTGTGATACACTTTCTCATATTGGAAGTGAGAAAATGTAAAAATATTAATGCGTAAAAGACTAAATAAACGTCGAAACTGATGTAAAATTATCTCAAATCTTCTTTTTACATTTTGGAAGAGGCCAATAGGTTGGTTTCACCATTTGACAACACGATTGCACAAAATATAACAATCAGTCCGGTAATAGTAAGACCACTAATTGCTTCGTTGTGGACCTACTGAGTTCAATCGGCCATGAAATAGGCACTGCTATTGCGATATTGACTCCTGACTGACAATAGTTCAGCGCTGTATTGAGAAGAAAAGGTCGATTTTAATTACAGTTCGATATCTGAGGCATTGAATATGTCGTATTAAAAGGCGGTTTGTAATTGCTTTTTAATGTTTATGTAATATTGCCCAATTTTATTTTCCTATTCATATCATTTACAAAATGGTGGAAATAAGTGAATTTTGCTTATGAGATACATATGAGTTAAGTGGCTTGATTGAAATGAGGGGAGAGTTGTACAGAACAGTGCTTACTCCTGGTATGATAATATGAACTATAGAATATAATTATTAAAATAAAGAAATAAAAGAAAACAAAAAAAATGTCCAAATTCTCTAGAGATATAGAGTATCCTTCTTTTCAGCCATCTTGGATTGTTTGCAGTATGTCAATCGTGATCATGTCTAGTATGTTATTTATATTTATATTATTGATTAATAATAGGATTTATATGTCCATAAACTAACTATAGGTTTGTGCAGAATTTAACGAAATAAATAGTTTGCAATGTTCAGGTTGATTCCGCGTAAAGTAGTTTTATTGGAATATTTGTATTTCTTAGGAAACATATTTTTCGCGGTCCAGTATATTTGAGCTGTCGGTGTTTTAGTATATTTCTTAGGACGAAGTTTTTTTTTTGATTTTATACTAAGACTGAAGTAATTAATTTTGTAAGTTTGTGTAATGGTTTGATTTTCGACGAAGACAAGCGCACAAAGTAGCAGGGTGCTAACCTCAAGGTTAAGTGATTCATTGTAATTAGGTGTAGCCAAATTAGCACCTTACGAAGAAAAATTAATATTTGCCCAACTTAAAAACCAAATATTTGTATTCTAAAGCTACTAATATTTAACAGAACAACCCAATTCAAAGGATTCGAAATGTCAGCATTCCTCTAAAAGTTTTTTTACTTGGACGTGTTTTTTCTTACTCTTTACTGCATCCCAGAACATCTTCTCATTACTATTATTTGGAGAAATTAATTCGAACATTTAAAAATTTCTCAATGATCAATTTCGACTATTAAATTACTCCAAAACTCTTACCATATCCCTCTCCAAACAAAACATTGACTTCCATTCTTATTCTTTATAGTCTAAAATTAGACATCTATGCTATTATATGATCACTAACCGCGAAAACTAATGAACCAATCTGTACTAAATTTTAACCACACCATCTTTATAGTTTAAGGAAGGTTTGGCAATAATAAAATTTAAAGATTTTCAATTATATTGTCATACAAAATCGATAAATATGAGGTGCGCAGTGAAGTTTGATAATCGACCGTTAGTCAAATGAAATTCAAATATTAGTTAGAATATTCTCAGTTCTTTATTTATAAGAGCGGGTGAAGTCGTGACGTTGTATGCTAGTAAACAATATATTATTAAATTTAATTGTTAAAACCAATGCTATGATTGGACTATTCCCTATTATTTCAAAACATATTCAGCATTCTTCGGAAGCTAGCCACTTTACCATCCTTGCTTTACAGTCTATGGAGTGCTTGTTGGGAACTGGGGCAGATGGAGCTCGGGCAGCGATCAGCCGAAGCCAGGCTGACTGGACCCACCTGGATCGACTTTCTCCCAAAGGTCCAGCTCAGATGATACTGGAGACACTTTCTTTTTTAACCTTCTCCAGAACGAAAAGGGAAAGTAGAGTGGAAGTTTGTTTAGGCAGGCGGTGCCAAGATGACTGTGTGTAATATTAAAATGGCCACATCTTTAGGGGTATTGAAGTACTGCCACTTCGAATGAAACGTACCAGCGTCAGCAAGGTAATTTTGGATTGTAAGGATTGGATACGAGAAGAATTAGAAGGTTAAGTTGAGCCCCAAAGCTCAACTCCATATGTCCAAATAGGTCTGATAACTGTTATGTACATAAGTCTTTTGTAGTTAATCGGAAGGTTTGAACGTTTGTCTAGTATATGTTGAAGAAATCGAAAATGACGAGCAGTTTCCTGTCGTTTTAGTCTTGTATGTGGATATTTTAATATAAAAAATATTTGTTTTATTTTTAATTATTTATTTAAATTTACAATTGCATATACAATATAAAAATATAGTGCATCAAGTAAAAATGGCACGTCACTTGTTTTTAAAGCAACTACCCATTGATAGCACTCATAAAGGGTCTATATAATGAAGTACTACAATAGAAGGTCCCGAGGCCATCTTCTCTTCAGACGCCTCGGAGGGATATCTGGAATGGAATGAGAAGCAAGTTATGACACTATTGGAGTTTGCTATAAAAGGATTGATATCTGGTTAGAGCTAAGTCAGAAACGTAAGGCATATTAAGATCTTTGTGGATAAATTTGTGACGAAGCAAGGAGCATTTAATATTTTCTAAGGATTGGATACGAGATGAATTGGATGGTTTGTTTGTTTGTTATTGTTTATAGGCGTAAAACTACAAAGGTCATAAACGCCTGCGGATTTTTATAAACTTTTAGCTATTTATTTTATTATTTCTCTTTTCTTTTTTTCCACTTAAATTTTTTTTTTTTGGTGGGTCTATATTTTACTAAGTAAATTTTGTGCTTTTAAAAAGGTGAATAGAGCTTTTAAATTTTTTTCATTATCTCCAAGAATTTGAATAATGCCGGGTGTAAGTCCTAGATTTTTTAGTTGCATTATATAGTATGGACATTCTTGGAATATATGACTAACCGTGATTATCTCACCGCAGTATTGGCATTTTGGCGGTGGCTGCTTGTTTATTAGATGCGAGTGTGTAAGGTTAGTGTGACCAATCCTTAGCCTGCACAAGACTACTTCCTCTCTACGGTTTGATCGAACGGATGTGGTCCATGGTTTGACTGATTTTTTGATGTTTTTCAGTTTACTAGGTGGGCTCTCGTTCAACATGGACTGCCACCGATCATGAACTTCAATTTTTAAAGGAGAGCTAATATCTTGTGGAGTCAAGATGGCTGTTCCTCTGCCTGGGAGTGCAAGGGCTTCTTTAGCAGCTATATCAGCGAGCTCGTTGCCCACAATTCCCACGTGACTCGGTACCCAAATAAAGTAAACTGTTTTGTCTAAGTTGTGTAACATATTTAGGTATCTATGAATTTTCTGTATAGTAGGATGAATTGAGTACATGTTGTTTAGACCTTTTAGTGAGCTCAATGAATCAGTTATGATTATTATTGTTTTTTTGATTAATTGACATAGAGAAGTGGAGAGCTGAGGATATTGCATGTAGTTCGGCTGTATATATATTACATAGTTTGTGCAATTTAAATTTGTACGTTGAATTAAGGGTGACGAAAGAACAGGCTGTTGCATTATCCGATCTGGATCCGTCAGTGTAGATCACAAAAGGATTTTGAAAGTTTTGGAGCATACAGGAGAGTCTGGTTTGGAAGTCGATCGGAGGGGTATTGTTTTTGGATAACTTAGTAAGGTTAAGCATTGTTTTTGGAGGATTTGCGTCCAGGGAGGGTTTTCGTTTTCTTCTGTATATAAAGTTATTTCTTTTAGAGCTATTGTTGCTGGATAGATTCTTTCAACTAATGGAAGAGTTGACTTGGTATTGTTCTGAAAGGCTCCATGAAATTTTGGTTTAAATATGTATTTGTACGTTGGGTGTTGGGTCTGTGAGTATAGTTTTGATATATAATTTATTGCTAGTTTTTGTCTTCTGAATGAAAGTGGGGGAGAAGCAGCCTCAGAACATATGCTGAGGATCGGGCTAGTTCTGAAAGCGCCGGTTGCAATCCGGATTCCAGTGTTGTGGATTGAGTCTAGCTTAGTAAGTATTGGATATCGAGCGGATCCATAAATGAAAGAGCCATAATCGAGCTTGGAGCATATCAAGCAGTTATATAATTTTAACATCGTATGTCTGTCTGCACCCCAAGAAGTTTTACTAAGAAATCTTAGTATATTTAGTTTTTTTGTAGCATTTATTTTTAATGTGGAGATATGTGATTCCCAATTTAATTTTTTATCGAACATTAAACCCAGAAATTTATGACTATTTGTGTACGGAATCAGAAAATTATCGAGATAAAGTTCAGGAGAGTGGGGAGTATTTCTCTTTAGGTTAAAGTGGATGGATTTGGTTTTTTCAGTTGAAAAATTGAGACCAGTGGAGAGTCACCATTTAGTTATTCGTCCTATAGCTTCCTGTAATTTGTTTTTTTATTATGTCAGTGTTCTCGGATCTACAAACTATGGCTAAGTTATCCGCGAATAGTAGCGGCTTAACACCTCTTGGTAAAGTGATCCCTAGATCATTTATCGCCAGGCAAAATAAGGTAGGGCTTAAGACACAACCCTGTGGGACTCCTTTGAGTTGTTTGTGATTTTCTGACAGTTCACAACCTATTTGAACCCTAAAGCTTCGATTTATTAGAAATTGTCTAATGTAGATAAGCATATTACCTTTGATTCCGACGGATGGTTTAGTAGAGCCAAAAAGCACAACTTCAAAAAGCACAACTTAATATGTCCAAATTAGTCTAACTGCTGTTATAAATGAGTCTTTTGCAATTAATTGGGATTAAAATATTTGAATATCTTTGAATATGTATGAAAAATGCAAACGTTTTTATTTGCAATTACAGCAATAAACATGCTTATCGAACCCAAGGTTCAAAGACGACACCACCAATTTCTAGCCAAACACCTTCATTCAACCCACCTCATTAAAACCCAAATCTCTAAGATCAGCCATAACATAATATTGCCATAAACGTCTCGGCCTTCTCCTCACCCAACGCATCAAAACTGATTACCTTTTTTGGGATTCGGTTAACAAAAACTGCAAATGGCCATTTTAACAGTCGTGGTAGTATTACCTCAACTATACCCACCGAATAAAATTCCCCATCACATCATTGTTGAGCACCAGAACATATTCACTGTGTTCATTCTTTTTGGGCCAAAGATTCTACACACTCCCAAACAGTCATTTAAAATTACGGTAATGAAAACTTTGAGAGAGAAATACTTTATCGATTGATGCTACCCATATAAAAAGAATTAAAACATTTTATGGAGCGTGCTAATTATTTAAGCAAACATGTGGTAATACATAAACGAAACTATTCATAATTGACTATTTTAGGACTTTTAAAATCTATTTGTTGTTCAGAAAACTATGAATCATCCTCAGGTGAATTATGGACTCATCTATGCCCATCTATAAATATAAAACTTTATTTCACTTTTTTATTTTTAACACTAGAATAATTTAAGTCTTTAGGTATACAACTGAACGTTACAGAGAAACTTTTTTTTTTTTATGAGGAAGAGTCTGGGATGTAATCAAGAGTAAGAAAAAATATGCCCAAGTTAAAAATTCTTTTTATGAAGTTCCGATGTTTCGTCCTGTTTTGCAAATGAAAAAAATGAAGAAAAACTGGATGTGTCCAAATAATAAATTAATAAATTCACTAAATTAAATTATAAATGAACATAAAATTTAAAAAAATAAGTATGAAATAGTTATCATGATTTAGCAAAATAATACAATTTTTAATAATTATTGTGCAATAGCAATAATAATCTTCTTCATAAAATGTATCCTACAGTTAAACATTCTATTTTTATCGTTAAAGAGAAACATACTGGCCCATTAATTAAAAGAATTTAACACAAAGTATGTTTATTAACCCAATATTTTATTTTTAAACTGTATACAGTAAATAATTTTTTTAAATATTTTGTTTGACGATTTGTTTAATTTTTCAGCCTTTTTGCGGATAAACTATACAAAATAGTAATGCGTAAAGATTGAAACAAAGCCTGGCAGCCAGATATGACATCAAGCCAGAAAGAGGATCAAAGAGAAAAAATAAAGAAGACAGTAGATAAAAGATAGGGGCAAACCAAGACTCAAATGATTAAGTAGTAGCGTCGCATAATCAATATCATAGATATATAAACGAAGGTATATAATGTGAAGGAAAGATATATAAATGGAAATATAAAATTTTAAAAAAATGGTTAGGTGCTTGGCATTCGACCTTTGTTTCCCATCGGAAAAAGAATTACAAATATATAACGAAAAACAACATTATATAATTTGAATAGTTTTTTTTTTTTTAACGAAAACTGTTAGAGGAATCAAGTTATGGAAGCTATAAATAACTAATAAAGGCCACAATAAGATGGATATAGATAGGCCTGACCCAACCAGTCATATCCTTAGCAATAATGAATACAGACCAAAGACGATAAAGTTAATGCGGAATGAGATACGAGCGGAAGTGCCCTACATTGTGTGACACTGTGACCTCTAAGCCCACTGTCAGCTATGTCTCGGTGCCGTTTGTCTTACGACTCGTCTAGTTAGTGTCCGGTTGTCTAGTAGTCCCCGACCGAACGAAAGGGTTATAGTTGAAGGTAATAGGAGTGAGAAAGCGCCTATCAATAAATCAGTAAAATTAACAAACCAATCGTAGTTACTAAATTTCAAAATTTGGAGACTGTATATTCAAATATAACTTCAACATGTAACTATTCATGTAAATTTGTCGCTAATAGTTTTTATTTTAGAATAGTTGAAGCAGAGAGTAGACAAGGATGGAGTAAAAATAACAAACACTTCCAAGTTAAAAAACCTTTAAGACAGTGTCAACGTTTCGGCCAGTTATATAGGCCTTCTTTCGGACTATAAAATGTAATGTGATAAAAAAGGGATAACTAACAAAATAAATAGGGAAATATTATAAATATTAAAGAAATGATAAAAAATATAGCAATAAAATAAATTCATGACTATAAGATTATATTCATACTAAAAGTATAATAAATGAAAAATAAATAAATAATAAAAAAAAAAATAAAAAAAGAGTAAATAATAATAAAATAATGGTACACCTAATCTAATAATTAAGATTCAACTTCTTTTTTTTTTTTTAAATCCTTAATGCTCCTCACTTAGTAACATATAAACTTATCCATAAAGATCTTAACGTTCCATATGTTGCTGATTAAGCTCAAACCTGTTACTTAACCTTTCATAGTAAACTCTTTAACCATTTAAATCCACAAATCTCTTAACTTGCTTCCCATTCTATTTCTAACAACTCTCCGAGGCGTATGAAAAAAAGATGGCACGGGACCTTCTCAAACAGAACTTTTATTATAAGTGCTTCCAGAGGGTAGTTGCTTCACAAGCAATTGTCTTTTTATTTTATTCATGTTATTATCAATTTTACTAGATGTATGTTTTTTATGTACAGTTGTAAATTTAAATATATAAAAAGAACAAAAAAAAAACAACACTTATTTTATTGTAATTCGCTCTTTTTTTGTTTAAATTTCTTTTTAATTCAATACATTATATATTTAATAACACTGTTTGTACTCATCTCAAAGTCTTGATTTAATTTAATTTTAACATTTTCTTAATTATTCTTTTTTCGTCGCATAATATTATTTTGTTATTTATAGCCCTGAAGAAAACCTCCAACGTCTGCACTTCATTAAAAGTTAGTTGTGTTTCTTTTGACAACCTTTCAGTATCTCTGGATTATTTCCTTCACCAAATAATTTTTTTTTTAATTCCATATCGTAAATTTTAACTAAGTTTAATTTATATAAGAAATTCTATCTCAACATACGATAAATGCTTCTATCTAAACCCACTTCGATGGATACCATGATCTACTATAGCTATATACTGGCTAGCCTAGTAAGCAGTCTACAGTAAGCAGTCTACAGTAAGCAGACAAAAGCTTACAGTTCTATTCAATCCCGACAACTGTGCACTCCATTCTGTAAAATACGATTGAACGTGTCCATTACTTTAGTACTTCGGACTCAAAAACGTACCAATATCAAAACGTGATTGAAGCCAAGAGTACTCACAAGTGTCAAAATGAAAAAGAAAACTAGACTTCCAGTACACAAAAGTAGGTCGAAATATGTGATGATCAAAATTTGTCACTTGCACATTAAAAATTAATTTGTAAATTTAATATCTATTGATTATGTCCTATCACCTCGATATAAATGGTTTTATATTCCAGTAGTGTCCAGAAAATCATTAAACACTGGTAGGAAATAATCGCTTCATTTTCTTTGGACAATTTCCTGAAGATGCATTTGATAAAAGGAAATCAATAACAAACGTTTATACCATGCCTGAAGAATCAGTTCCAGTACTGATTTAAATATTGTTGCTAACTTTAAAAAATCTCATATCATTAGATAGTAAGTTGAAGCAAACAAAAAGATGAAAATTTGTTCAGAGATTGGCAGGTTCATTGAATAACCAACCGAGGAGATTCCAATACAATATAAGGAATTTGGTGATTTACATCATACTTGAAAAATATAAATAATGAAATTATAAATAACGATGATTGCTTGGATTCAACTTAAATAACATTATTCTAGACATTATATAAAGTATTTTAAACTGTTTTGGTAAAATATAGCACCAATGTAAATTTTAAACACGGTTGAATCCAATAGTTCACAATGAAATGTATATTATTTATAGTTTTAATTTTTTTATTTTTATTTTTATATTATCGTAACCTCAGTCTTCAAAATTTATAACAAAAGGGATAAACTAGAGTAGAGGCACTACTATTTTCAACAAAATTATAGCCTGATATGTGCTAGTGTTAAAAGCTCTGTGACAACAAACTGAAAAAAAAACTTATATGTATCTAATTTAATAACCCTTTCTTTTCTGAACTCATCAAAAACTATTCATGTATAAGAGTGTAAAGTACCAATTAATAATAAATATTTATAATTACTTGTTATAGCTACACTTTACTTGCTTTAGACATGTATCTGTTCAAAGTAAACTAAGGACAGCTCACCTGAAACGAAAAGAAAAAAAAATCATTAGGAAACAGAAAAATTAATTTTTATTAAAAAGAATATACCTATGAATATATTTAAAAAAAATTAATATATTCATAGGTATGCAAATTATTTTTAGTTTAAAAATCATTAGAATTTTCTGATCACCTATCTCAGATGTAATATTTAAAAAAAAAAAAAAATTCTTAGTTATATAACAATCAAACGCAGTAGTGTCTGAAGTCTGTTTTCGGCAATTACCAAATTATAACCATGAAGTAATAACAATTTACTTTTTATTTTACAGGCAGAGAAATTTCTTTCCACTTCCTCAAAGATAGAGGAAGTACAGTGTAATATAATAATTCGACGTTTAATTTTTTTAAATATGGCTTGGTTTTGCCGTCATAGGGCATTCCAGTCAAAAAAAGTAATTTAAAAACAAAAAAAGTTCCGGCTCAGCCATTCACAATTCGATAACCCCCTTGTATTATGTTAATTTACAAAACTTAAAATTAGAAAGATTCTACTAAACGGATAAAATATGAAAACAATTGGACTAATTTTCTCTACATCCAGAAAATGCGAAAATATATGGAACTCCTTTTTCACTACTACATTTGGAACCCCCTTTTTTTTTTTTTCAATACTTTTTGAATAATTTGATATTAATTTTAAAATAAATACTTACAATTTGATTATCTTTTTCTTTTTTTTTTTGTATAGCTGGAAAGTTTCTGTTTTTTATAAAAACACCTTTATTTCTGAAATAAAATTTTTTAAATTAAAAATTTGATGATAAATCCTCAAAAAATAAAGCACTTAAACAAGTGATTGACTCTCGATTTTTTCGATTAACATGTACAGAACTACTCACTAGTAGCAACTTCAATAGAATTTCTACATCAGAAGGTCTCTTGGCCCTCTTCTTTTCAGACACCTCGAAGGAATATCGGGAATTGAGTGTGATGCAAGTTGGGAGACTAGAAGATTCGAATGGGCATGGAATTTACTATGAACTAATAGGTATCTGGTTTGGGCCGAATCAGCAACTTATGAAACATTAAGAACATTTATGGATAAGTTTGTTTTGTACAAAATGAAGAGCATTGAGGATTTTACGAAGGATTTTGGATTGTTAGAATTAGGTTTATTGGACCCCCTAAGCTCAACTCGGTATTTCCAAATGGGTGTAATTATTTTCATGTAAATAAGTCTATTGTAATTTATTAGGAGATCTGAACGCTTGTCTAGTCTAGTGAATGGTAAAGTAGTCAAGAATGACGAAGAGGTTCTTGTCTATTAAGTCTGGTAAGTGATGAATGTATGGTTAGGTTTAAGATGAGACATGCTCAATTAAGTAACCTGATTAAACAGCCATAAAGGTTGCTAAAATTTGATGCTTATACGTAATATATGTAATCTAAATATTAAAAAGACCCACGTAGGATATTTACTTTAAACTTGCTAATTATATATATATATATATATATATATATATATATATATATATATATATATATATATATATAGATAGATAGATATATATATATATATATAGATATATGGATAAATTTCTTGACTGTTGCTATTAGATGTTAAGTAAAGTTCTTGAGGTTCAGTCAATAAATAAAAACAACTATTTTGGCGACGTTTCGAGATTATATTGTTTTCATAACCATGCCCTACAGTGAAAAAACAGGTTACAATAAAATATATAAGTTATACAAGTTATTTCCAAACATAAAGTTAGCTTCAATATAAATATACAACAACATGCGTTAAAATAATTAAATACATATAATTACAAAACATGGAGGAATAGGAAACTACTTACAATGTTACTGGTGGATATGCTATTGGTATCTACTACTAAATTATAACAGTTCTAGTACACAACTGACCTGGGGAATTTTGAAAAAAAGGTAAAGGTTGGGAGGGATTTTCCAAAACTGGTGGTATTCCCAGATGCAGGTACAAAAAGGGATTTCCGTATTTCAGTGTAATATATGAATAGAAAAAGGATTTATATGAAAATATATTAATGTAAATGTATATTATTGGCCGAAATGTATTAAATTGGAATAACAGGTGTTGAGATTTATAACGACTGATTGTTTGTTTATTCCGAGATTTTTAAATAACTTATATAACTTCTATATTTTATTGTAACCTGTATTTTCACTGTAGGGCATGATTATGAGAACAATATAGTCTCGAAACATCGCCAAAATAGTTGTTTTTATTTATTGACTGAACCTCAAGAACCTTACTGAACATTTAATAGTGAAAGTCAATAAATTTATCCATATATATAAAAAATATAATACAAAATTCAACAATAAGCCACTTTATTCAAATATGCTGATTGATATAATTAGTTTTCCGCAGTATTCTATAAAAAAAATACAAAAAAGAAATCTATGCTATTACGATTGAAAACGTGTTAAGGAAGTCGTAAAACCCAAACAAATTGCAGCAAACATAAACACGTACACATGACCTAGAGTCCATGACCAGGTGATATCATGATCCTGAGGATTACCAACGCCGCGAGGTCGTGTGCACTGGAGATCAGTTGAAGATGAGAACCTTGAATGATCACGACTAAAAGGAGTATACCAAGGAGGAAGTTGTGACGCAGGAGTGAACAATAAAACAATTCTTTTATAGTCACTGAAAGGATCCAAGACTTGAGTCGTTTTATTGCCAGATAATTAGGGCCAGGTCCTTAGAGGACTGGGTCCCGAGGGGGTTTATCTCTTATTTCATTTATTTTTAAGGTCCTCGACATTCGTCCTTTCCGGAACAGATTAGGTATTTCCTTAGCTTCTAATAATAAAGGGAAGAACTGATTTTGCTAAGATATCTTATAAATAACAAAATTTAAAAATAAAAAATTATTAACAATGAGATTATAACAGTAGTCACTGGCAGAACATAGAATATTAGAAGAAGGAAAAAAAGTAGACGTTCATTAGAGATGGGCCAACTAGTAGGCGATTAATCGACAAAAAGCGCCGACTAGTCGGCCATTTTATTTATTTATATTTCTACGATTAAATATAGGTTGATTGAAATGAAAACGTGGTCTTTATTGATTATAATTTTTACTTTAGATTCATCGTTACAATTTACAATTAATTTACAATCTAGCTATAGGAACTATTTTCTTAAATTTAATTTTTTTTTATTTACAGTGCAACCTCGTTAAGTCGGACTAGCCGGGACCGCGGCCGATCCGACATAACGAAAATCCGGGTTAAACGGAGAATGTTGAAAAAATAAAAAACAACATGTCGCACATCAAGAATGAAAGGGGCTTAACTCAAAAAGTGCCAATTTTGAGATAGTAGCATTGTACTATTCACGGGTACGATTTTTTATATTTGCAGCTTACAGCACTTTTTCTAGTGTGAGCGTTTACCGCTAGTAATGCAAAAAGGCAAAACTCAAAACTAAAAAAAAAAAAAAATTAAAATTCTGTTTCTAGTCGTTGAAAAAGATTGGAGAGAGGATAATATTAAACTAGAGTTATTAAGAAATAAAAAAATCGTAAAAAAAAAGTTCGAATGCAGACTAAATGTGTAGTTCTTCTTGAGTTGCCCCTTTTCCATTCTGGATGTGCGATGTACAAACAATACATTTTTTTTTTTTTTTATTGTGGAAAAACACCTAACGATAAACTAAAATACAGTATATAAAGTTTAATTTTTCTGCAACAATTTTGTTAATTTGAGTTGTGTCAGCTTTGAATGCCGTGCGGCCACGTATCCTCTTCAACATGAGAAGCTCGGCCGATGTGTACCGATCCGGGTTACCCGGAGATCCGACATAAAGGGTTCGACTAAACGAGGTTTTACTGTATTTTTAAAAAAATCGATTGTCGAATTTAAAGAAAGATCATGATATTAACAAAAAATAGATTCGATTATACATTACTGAATAAAGAACCTACTATTTTTTTTAAATCACAGTTTTTGTGTTTTGTCATAATAAGAAATTTTTAATTCATAATTGAAATGTATTATAAAATTGGAATACGAAAAGGAAATTACTATTTTAGCAATTTATTAAGATGTTTTCGCGTTACATATATAAGTATATAAACACGGTATCGTTTATGGCATGGTTGAATTCCAAATTTCATAATAAACTACTTTTCATTAAAATTAAGTTTAAAAAAAATCTACAACCAATAATTTTAGACTTAAACACACAGATTCTTGGAAATAATATTTGTTCTATTCTCTGAAACATCCCCCTTAATAGACATACGCAAGCTATATCTACAATAGTTTGGTTTCAGTACGACCTTCCAAAACCACAGAATCAAACGCAACGTGTCACACACGCGATCCTTGATAATCGAGTAGGAAATTACAGACTGGAAGTATTTTCTTTGGTACTGTATCCTTTGTGACGGCCAGTTCGCGGACGCGGGAGAAACCCCCCCAGAAGCACGGGAGAAAGCCACCGCCTCTGTAATTACTCGGACGGGTACACAGACAATAGCCTGGCGGAAGTGAGGTACAAAAAGAACAACGACACGCGAAGGCAGAGTTATATCCTGGAGGCTTTTGTTGCTCCTCGCTTCGACCTCTCCGAGGGTTCGCTCCGACCTTGCCTTCGCTTTGTGGTCATTGTGGTGCTACTGGAAGGTCAAAGGGTGGCTCCTGAGGAATATTGATTATCGGGGAGGAATCGAAACTGATGTGTGGTTATATAGCACATGGTAAACCTCAAATATGTAAATGATAACAAAAAGTCTGATAAATAATAATTGTTATTAAAAAAAGACAATTCAGAGAGCAATTAAATAAAAGGTTTTTGGTTTTTTTATGATTACAAAATAGGGCTTTACGTTAGAATATTATAATTGTTAGTAATTTGAGTTACTTTGACTGACATAGATAATTCAAATAGCCGGTTCATTCAATATTTCCGCCAATGACGAAAATATCACAAATTTTGCTAATAGGTAGATCAAGGAACCTAACCTTATAGGTGTAGAGAACCTAGTTAAATAAGATAGTATATTTTAGATTACTAGTAGAATAGGAAGATGATAAATTTATTCTGTGACCACTGGCCCCAGAAGAGTAACATAATGGTACAATTTAAAGAGTATTCGTCTTGCTAGATAATTATTTATGAATAAATCTATATGTTATACAAATATTTTGTAATTTCCTAGGAAGATTGATATTTTAGAAGGTGAAGAATTTTCATAAGAAGACAATTCGATTTCCAATAATATATAATTACTTACTTAACTGAAGCTTTAGGAAATCTGTCCATCTTCACGCACTTCTAGTTTAAATATTCTAAACTTATTTTTATTATTTTTTTTCTGGTGATATCAAATTATTTCCTTTCATCTTCAATTCATATTATAACATTGTACTTTAAGAGAAAAAAATAAAGAAAGATATAATCATGTTTTGTTGTATATAACATGTATATATAAGCGTCGTTTCTATGGATTTCAACATTCAGCACTAGGAAATAGTAACTTTTTTTGCCTTCTATAAAATCATATAATTCAAATAAGTAATTATTAGATTGTCTATGCATAAAAATAAAATAAAGATACATAATTGTAACATTGCACAAAAATATAATATTGTACAATATTACAATTAATTACCAATTAAAACATTTATCTAAAGAAAAAACTTCAATTTCTATCCAATTACAAAAAAACATATAATAAAACATTAGTTCACCCTAAAAACAAATTTATTGTTTTAAAGCCAGTGTGAAGAGTATCTGGAATAATACGAAACTAGTCGCATTTATTTTATTCGTAAATAATGGGAAAAATCCATTCTGTCTTTTTTAAAATCATGATTTTTCATTAAACAATTTTGATTATAAACCCAAGGATTGCAGACTCATTCTTGAACGACTAAACAACTGTTTATAATATACCACAAAGATCTTAATGGCATAATTACAAGATCTTATCTGAGGGAAGACAATACATAGTTAGGGGGCGTGGAGGGTCCATCAACGAAATTGTCCTCTTGAGATCATCAGCGGACTGCCGCTGGCTCGGGCTGCGATAGCATCAGGAAGGACATGGTCTAAAATATATGTAGTTATTATATATATATATATATATATATATAATTATAATATATAGATAAATAAAGCATTTGATTCTGCTAACAACTATCGGCAATCAATGATTAAATCGGCTGAAAATGATAACTAATATAATTCGAAGGACAATTCAATCAGGTTTTATCCTTTCCAATGATTTTTTCTAAGGACATCACTTCAACAACGTGATTCGTTATTTTTATCAAGTGGAAATTAGGTATACGTGTGTGTAAGTTCGTGATACTGCTTTCGTTTTTAAGGTTCGTGTTTTACTATTTTTTTCAAAACATAGTAAACACCTTTTCTTTACCTTAATAAGTCGATGTACACATTCTAAACAAAGAAAAAAAATCAAAATGTTTGTTGTTTTATTCGCAATCTGAGAGTGACTTGGCTGATAGGATCTAATCATGAACTCAACACATATTCATGTCACAGAGCTTCTGTTTCGAATTCTTCTGACTCTCCTTTACTATTTATATTCTTCGTTACTTGGCTACTCAGTTTTCGTCATTGCGGAGAGGATAACAACATCGAAACCACAACAGGTCACGAAGATTAGGGTTACAGTTCCATCCAGAGTCAACAGTGAACAAAATACAAAACCAATATTAATTTATATTGTAAAAAATAAAAAAAGCATCTCCTCTCGTGGCTTCGTCCGCACATATAAGTAAAGAAACTAGATAGTTTTAACTAATAATTGAAGTTTTATTTCTTTATCGATAAAAATCTTGCATTGTAACATGCAATTAATGAGCATAATTTCCTAAATAATATTTTTGGGCATAGCAGTCATTTTTGACTTAGTTAAAATTGCACTGATTAGGTGGTTAAATGTTACGTAAAAGTATAATTAGACATCCAATTTTTAATTTTGAACCATGAGTTAGTAATCCAGGAGGACCGAGACTATGAAGAACTCATATTCAAAGAAAGTGCTTACAACAAAAGGCAAAAAAACATAGGATCGACATTTTTATTTGGTAATAATATTTATTCGGCAGAAATAATTTTATTGTTTTCACCTATTAGGATTTTATTTTCTTACCATAAGAGCGCACCTCATACTTGCCCCCTTTTTTTAACAACAATTTAATAACAATATGCTAGTTTTATTTCTGCTAAACCTTCCTTGAACAATGAAGATGATGTAGTTAAAATTTGGATTGGTTCAGTAGTTTTCGCGGTTAGTGATCACAAACGAAAAATGGCTTCTCCTTTTATATAATGGTATAGATTTAAATGTGGTTTGACAATTTCTTGCAAAACAGGCAACGCATCTTTACTGATTAGTTGAGGTACACATGGTGGTGTAGAGGAATCAATACAATTAGAACTCATGAATTATATGCCACTTCAAATGAAGCGTTTTTTTATGCGATAATTGGTTTCGAATGTTAAACATTCATAACCAATTCTGAAAACACAAATATTTCAAAACATCAGAACTTTGCTACATAGAGTATATATATATTATTTGTTTTTGAAACGTAAATCAAGAAATTAACCCTTATCTGGGCAACACAATTTTCAAAAGAAAAAAAATCCAAGTAAAATTCCTTTAAGCGAGATTAAAAAATACATTGATATGAGAACATTTTTTTTTTTTAAACTATTAATTGGTATCTCCAGAGGATACTAAACCAAGGTTGAGGAGGTTTTCAGTCACTTAGAGTATCTCAGTGATAGTGAAATATTGGTAAGGAACCTACAAATACATTAGAATATGCCTGAAATTTGTAAAAAACGTTTACAACAGGATGGTATCTGAAGGGTTAAATATGTTGGTACTCGCATAAGGAGGCAAATGAATAGAACTTCTAGAAGATATCAGGATCTAGAAGAGAATATCTTGAAAATTTGCACGTGTCAAGGTCTAATGACAATACAATAATTCTACAACTTTTTTTTAATGTTCTTACTTAGTCCAGTCGAAATACCCCTAACAATGCCTTGCAAATGGTAGAGTAGTAGATTTTACGTTTTTATATGGTCCAGATAAGTTTAATGTTTGGGGGGAAAAAAAAACCCAACATTTTTCATATCTTTGCAAAAAACATACAAAAATGCTTTAGATCGAAAACTGTGTTATTTACAATATAACGGTATATTAAATTGCGCTTCTAAAGACATCTCTTAAGCTGAATTTGATTTAGGCGATTAGCCACAATTGACTGTCGAAAATCGACGAATTTCTCAAAAAGTTAGTTTTGGTCATGTTTAAGAGCCTATAACACAAAAATGGCTAATCCAATCAAGAGATGTTATATACTAATAGTTTTATATCATTAGATTTTTAGAGATTCCAATCGCTACTCCGAGATTTGTCAATAAAACCAAAAATTGTTGGTTGATTTTACACTGTATTACTGAAATTGCAAACAAATCACTAATAGTACTAGGAAATTAGCTTCGAACCTATAATAGGAGAAAAATAATAAGATCTGACTGCTGGACATTGTTCAACACCCTTAACTTAAGTTTTACTTTAATTTTATTCCATATGAATTAATCATAATTAATTGTCTGGCTTTCTATTGCCATAACACAAACTTTCATGAAATAAAAATTATTTTCTTATTTTTAGTTCGGTTCGCTATAAAAGCGTGTATTTTTAGTTTTTTAAACTATAATTTAATTAGAATAAATAACGCCAATAAAAATAATGTAAATTAAAAACTAAAAACCAAATCTTTGACAAGACAATAAATATAAATTAGAGATTCTGTAAGTAACTCCGTAGCATAAATTAAGTGAGAAATCAAGAGCGTTTTTATCAAAAGAAATAGAGCGTGGCAATGGGAAATGTGCAGTTGTGGAGGCGGTGCATGGGAAAGGAGAAAGGTAACCAGCTATCCCGTAACCTGTTATCCAAGACAATAACTATGAAGGATGTTCCCACCGGACACTCCACGGCAGGAAACTACTGGTGGGTGTGTGCATGATAGAAATGTGGGCGTTGAGGACTCCCTAGGTGGTAACTTTATTGATTATAATGTCAATTACAAATCAATATAGATAAAATTGATTTTCATTAGGAGATTTATTATAAATAGAGATAAGGATCGAATTAATAATATTTAATTGGAACAATTAAAATGAGCAGATTTTATGTTAATGTACCCAACATTTTTTTTCCTGTTTGTTATTGTAATTGGATTGCATGTTATTTCTTTTATTAATATAACCACTAATATTAATCATATATATATTTTTTTATTGCCAGTATAAGTTTCTTTCTGAAGTTTTGAATTTTAAGAAGGCATTTGGCCATTATCATTCGTTACAGGTAAATAAAAATGAAATTTCAAATATCTTTTACTATTACTGTTGCTGTCTTCACCAAGTTGGCTAAACTACTGATACTGCTGAAAATCAAAAGTCAACAAATTTGTATTCCTTTTACTAAGAACTTTTTGTCTTAGTAATTATATTAGTGTTATATTTAGTAATCATGTTAATTTTGGAAAGATTTTGATAATATTAGAGATAAGTTTTTACACATTATAATAATTTAAGGTTTCAACGCAACATATTTAAATATATGATCATTATATATATTTTTTAATAGTGACAGGAAAATAACACATTTATAGGTAACAAGTTAAAATATTATTATAACATAGATAGATAGATAGATAATCATTTTATTTATAAAAGACAATTCTCGTACAAATGGGAGTCTGGTACATACTCAGACAATTCTAAATTTATTTACATAATGGGAAAGAATATGAAATAAAAATACACTTTTTACATACAAATACATGAATTAACCTAATATTGAATTATAGAAAAAATAAATATAAGGAGTTCTCTTGGTTAACTATTCAAGTCCATTAATGAGCTGATAAGTTTATACAAATTTGTATGGATACATATAAAAATTTTAAATATTGGTTTTCATTTGTATAGATATTTTACAGATGTAATAATAAAAAATGTTTATTTTTTTAATATCAGGAATATTTAAAATATTTTCAACATTGGCAGTGTCATTGGTGTTCGTGATAAAGGTCTGCAAGTTAAAATATTATTATAACATAGGTGCACCTAATTATGTAGGTGACTAGACGCAGTAACTGATAGAGAGGCAACGGCGCAGCGGATACACAGCCCGCGAAGCACTGCCCTTGCGCTCTCGAGTCGCACATGTTATGCAATTCCATCATGATTTATGCATGTGCTATATGTGTCATGTCTATATGTGTTGTGTCTATATGTAGTACCAGTTTTATGTAATCTGAGAACTATATTAAGAGTTAGTAAATATGACCTGTGTACATAATGTCTAGAGCGTACAAAGGCATACAAAACATGCCAAACAAGTTAAAACAAGCAACATTTGTTAATGTGAAAATGTTTCATCAACATCAGCTTATACTAAAAAAAAAATACTTATTTTAACGTACATATACTTAGCCTTCCGATAGGTGCGCGTACCTTCAGATAAGTTTGTTTACTTTTCTTTTATCCTACATGGTTTTGCGGTTTTCACTCTTTCCTACCCTGATATTTTATTTCATTTAATTTTTTTTTTATAAACAAACCCATAAGCTATACCAATTAATATATCTCACTTTATTAACGTGTAGATAACATCGATATGGCGATTAAAAAGTCAGATATGCTTATTACAAACAAGTGGTATCTGTGAGATACGCTCGCCCATCCTTCTTGGTCTAAAATGCGCGGTCTAAAACTTAAATAGTGTTTTTTTAGATCATTAAATAAATACTTAAACTTAAATTTTGTTCCCTGAATTAAAAACTTAAATTATTTATGTATATAGTTGCTATTAAAAATCCTATGAAGAGAATGATCTGGGATGCACCCAGGAGAAAGAAAAAAAAAATATCCAAGTGAAACGTTTTTATGGAGTGCCGACGTTTTTAGTCATCGATCGTCTACTCTCCTGACTGGTTCAGTCGCCCTGAAAGGCAGGTCGAAGGTAGACAGCTTTTAGAATAGCATCTTTCAAAACACCTTCTCCACAAAAAACTACAAAACAACTTTGTCAGATACACCAAATTATATCAGTATCGTGAGGCCAAATAAAGCATTCATCCAACCAATCAGAGGACAGCTGCGAAACGGCTTCTGTTATTGGTCAACCGGTGACCCAACATCTGGCAAATTAATATTAGTATTCAAATAAATTCGTATCAGCTTTGGAATTCTAATATGTTCCATATACTATAGAACCATGACGAATCTTTTTTTTTACTCC
This sequence comes from Euschistus heros, assembly GCA_003667255.2. NCBI lineage: Eukaryota > Metazoa > Arthropoda > Insecta > Hemiptera > Pentatomidae > Euschistus > Euschistus heros. Next base: position 782,199 of record RCWM02000353.1, read on the forward strand.
AGTTATAATTTTTAATGCTTATATTAATGCTTATTATTAATATAATAATTACAATTAATGCTTATAAAGGAGCCCTGAGAATGAACGAGGCTGCCTTAATCGGATACTGAGATAAGTATATATAAAATTTGGCGAGAAATATGGATGAGAGCACTTATAACTAATGCATAGGTTTCCCGTTATTAACATAATAATTACAAGTCGTGAAAGCTAAGAAAAAAAAGTATCATTATACTCACTTTCCCTCTCGAAACTAATTAGTAATTCAGAGGACAAGCGGTTGTCGTTTTTAAAATTATAAAGAACGGACTGACTGTCATTAACAGTAAGTGTGCATGTTACGTTGACGCTTTCATATAATCTTGAGCAGATATGCACTTCTAGATCGAAAGTGAATTTTCATGTAAGAATAAGGAAATGCATATTCCATGTTTGTTTGTTTTTTTTAATGGAATAAAGATATTAATATAAATAGCTCTTGAAACTTCCGCGGTGTTAAGAAATAAATAAAGAAATCGCAGATAAAGCATATCACATCCTTTAAACCTAAAAAATTATATTAAAAAAAAAGGAATAAATTAGAAATTTTGTTAAAAACCTTGGGGTACTTTACTTATTAGTAGCACGATTATCAATAACTGAAACTGATACGTGAGGCATTAGTAACAGTCAATGAAATAAATTTTTTTAAAAATAAATTATATATATATATATATATATATATATATATATATATATATAATTCTTTCGATATTTAATTTTTACATTCATAACATAATTTATATTAATTATTATAAATGAGGAAAACTTTTGAATATTTTTTCAACTTAATCAGCAGCACCAACATCTTTATCATTTTTTAAGACAAGCATTATAATTGTAAACCTCAAAAACTTTTGTCAGACCACAGCAAAAAAACTTTTGATCTCTCTGGAAAAAATGGGACCAAATCATTTAGTTTTAAAAATAATGTATACCCTGGTTTAGGTGAAATTCTGATTGTGCCTCTTGGCGGTATTTACCCGCTCTAGGATACTGCCCGAGAAATATCATAGTACTTGGAAGTCTATATAACTCAATAAAAAAAAAAATTATCATCTTATAGTTCATAAAACTAATTTGACTAATTAAGTCAAATATTTACTACCACAAAAAATAACTCACAATTTAATAATTTTTTTAGGGTATACAGAGTTATATACACCAAAAATTTAGAAAAAAAATTCTTGTTCTATATCAATTTAAATAACGGTATTATCTTAGCCCATGATTGAGTATTCAGTAAATAAATGTTCTATAACCCAAGTTTTGTGTCAACTTTAAAGAATTATCTTGTTCTGTTGATAGCTTAAGGAATTATAGTGTTCTATAGACGGTTAGATTTCATTTTGTTGTTCTATATCTATAAAATAAACCAGAAACAACTCCAAAGTCAAGGAAGGCAAAACCGAAAGAGATAAAATAAATTATATACTAACACTTTATTTACATTTGCTTATTTTTACTTCTTTATTGCTTTTTTTTTAATAATAAAATTTATATAAAATAAAAGAGCTTTTATTACAATACACTGTCCCAATTATTAAAAAGAAATTATTGAAAAGAAATTAGTTCAAAGGGATATAGAACAATTTATTGATCTAAAAATGTTCTATATCCCGTATTTCTTTAAAGGTTGTGCAAAAATAGCCATTTTTGTTCTATATCCAAATGAAAAAAATCGTTTTAGTTTTATATCAATGCAGTCAGGATGTAATTTTGATGTAGTAAAATATTATCTAATATACTGGGAATATTTAACTGCAAATGCATTTACATATTATCACAAAATAAAAAATTACTTTAAGAAATAAACTTCAAATCCCATTTCCTAAAACAAGGGTTTTGGAACAAGGGTCCAGGATTTTATATACCTACATTAATAATATTTAGCTGCGCAATTTTAATAAAGAAAGCTTAATCAAATACGAACCGCTAACCGAATATTTAAACATCCAAAATTATAAAAAAACAATTTTAATTAGCATATAATGACAATCAATTGACAGGTTAATTATCCAGTTCTTGACTGGTTACAGGTGAGCCTCCTTGCAGCCTGTCAGCTACATCCTTTGTTCTCACTTCATCGATAATTATGTTTCCATTTTTTTTTAGCCGTCTCGTCTGTTTATCTGCTTTCGGCGAAATTATAAATCTAGAATGAAAATCAGTGATGTCATCAGCCCTGTAATTAATATTCATTCAAAATTGATGGAAAGATTCGTTCATTTTTCATTTCTGAAAATATATTCTGAAAAGGATCTGCAAATCTCAGTACATTATTAATAACGCTTTTCGTTGCCTCAAACCATTTATTTTTGTAAAGAACAGGTCGCTAAAGGAGCCTTTTGCAATAAAAGACTTGACATTTCGTGGTTGAGTAAGTAGTGTTTTATTTAGAAAAATATTGATTTTTTCTTAACAATATTTATATTTTATTATTCTACACTTGGCCTATTAGTTGACTTTTCTTTAAAAAAATACTAGAAAGTAGTTTTTTGAACCTTTAAATTGCAAATATCACATATATGGTAGACTACATCAGATTCTACGGAAATATGGAACAAATGAACTTTACAGACACAAAATCGGATGATTTGTTGAGAAAAGGAGGAATCTAAATTTTGTTATTTTTTACGTGGTGAACATTGGTCTTAACGCCTTAACGGTATATCGTATTTTTTTATCGTCAGAGACATCATTTTTATTTATCGTTTTAGTGTATTTAGGAACACCTCCATTCAACGACTGCTCTACCTTATTCGTTTAATCCGGATCACTCTTGGAGATATTCCGATAATTTATTTCCTGTTTCATATTCATCGATAGATCCTTCAAATAACTTAACCCGTAAAATTCAATTTCTATAGTTTCATGTTAGTGTGTTATATTGATATTGATAAGAGTAACACAAGTTAACAACATTACTTTATAAATCATGCTGTCGAATAGTGTTGAAAAATCGTTGTATATCGTTGGTTTATGGTTATGGTGCTCCATGGTGTTGGAAAATCATATTTTGCCGAACTTAAGGTGAATGAATGAAATGAATGAATGAATGAATGAATGAATGAAAATAAATTTTATTCTGGGGCCTTTGCCCCTTAAGAATAATTACAATGAACAACTAATGGCTAAGGTGGAATATCGTGATGAAGTTGTGGTAGGATATTTTGTAACAAATCTTAATAATTCTCATCATTCAATCTGTTGGGTAAACTATGATTTTTCAACACTATAGTTTACCCAACAGATTGAAAATCTAATAAAATAAATCCTAAATAATAATAAATAAATAAATGTAATAACATAAGATCCTCTGATCTGGTGTCACTTTTTTGACAGTTTTCCTTTATTTTGTATCCAAAAATAATTTTTTTCTTTGGTTTTTATTCCAATGTAGAGTTTATTATGTTTAAAATGCACATTTCCATTAAGGGATTATCGTGATGTTTTATTTAAACAAGTAACTTACTTTGTATGCCAAATAAGAACACCATGTTTTTTCGGTTTCAAAAGTGAATTTATCTATGAAATCAAAACAGAATCATTACATTTAACATATCATTCGAAAGCAGATTAAAGTTGCAAGTTTTTGTAAGATTTGACGTTTTGTGGATAGTTTTTTCGAAAAACAGTGAGCGTTGAATTAATAAAAGACATTCTTTCCCTAAATAAGGTGAAGATCAAGTTGTTCTTTAGGTCAATATTTTGTAAAATTCATGGTTACATGTAATCTGTTCTTATAGAAAATTTAATGCTAAATCAAAAATGAGGTCAAAGTTTGAAAAATAATTTTAAAAAATGAAGATATTGCAGTTTTTAGAGTAAAAAACGTGTTTTTCTCAAAAAAAACCCTTTGATTTATCGTATATCTGCAACAGATTGGAATAGAAAGGTGAGATCTGCGGCATTTTTCTAAATTTTTGATCTAGTTTCATCCAATTTTTTTTTTTTACACTAAGAGGTACTCACCCTATATATATATATATATATATATATATATATATATATATATATATATATATATATATATATATATATATAAATAAAAATAAAAGTATGTTGTATTTTTATAATATTGAGAAAATGATATATCGTAGCGGTATTACAAATATTTCAAAGAAAAATATCATTATTTCGATACCCATCCCTAGTTATAATCAATGACATCAATGTTGGCCTACAATTTTTAAATATATATTTAATTTGTATATAAATAATTTAATAATTATTTGTTAATTTTAATAATTTAATTGTAATTACAACCGATTATGACTAACGATACTAATGATACTGTTAGTAACAATAGTATAAAGGAATTAGTAAACCACTGTCCCTTTGGTGTATCTGAATAGCTAGTAATTAAACGCCAAGCTGTCTAGAGTTCTACAACGATATCAGGCTTCTAATGCAAATAAAATCTTTGTGAGGTGCCCTAGCATTATTTTTAGAAATCGGAATGCCTGAGTACTAATAATATCTTCTGATCTTACTGCTTTAAAGGAGTTTTCCATAAGAGTAGTTTATTTTATACTTTTGTAAACATCAATCTGCGTATACCGCCGCGTCGGTTTTATACTTTCTGTGTTTTTTCTCATACGATTCTTGTTTATAAATTGATATCTTGTTTCCTGCCTTAATTATCTTTCAATTTGATTTCCTTACAAGTAATTAAAGTAAGGATTGATCAGAAGTATGTAATACATGCTTATATAAACCAATATATTATTTTGGATCCTTTACTCAGATCATTAAAAACTAAAATCGAAAACAGATGCAAGGCGAGAAAAAAGTAGTAAGGTCTATAAGTTTCAAGCCGACCCTAAACTCTTAACTTCAAATCCATCGCCTGCACTTCCCATTTTTATCAGTCTGTATCTAATCAATAAGGAAACTTTGCATTATCACAATGTTCAAGATCGAATACCGAGCATTTATTAAATTATTTTATAAAGAGGGTGCAAATTGAAGAGCGCTTGTTTAGTTTGTATGAACTGTCCCTCAAATTTAAGTTACGCAGCCGATATAAAAATTTTTGGGATTACATATATATGAATACGGCTGATTGAGGTTAAGGAAAGCAACAGAACTGTAAATGGTAAGCACAATGCAGCCTTACTTAACTGCTTGTGAGTCGCTATGAAAGTTGGGAAAATTTGAGCAGAGGTGTTCGACTTCTTCGTGATGCCCTTGTATATCATTGATTCTCACCCACTCTACAGCCCAGACCTGGATTAATTGGTCTAACAAGATGAGGAAGAGCATTTTTCAAGCAAAGAAGAAAATTATTCTTTTTATGGACTACAAATGTCGCATAAGCGTTTTATTATATGTATTGATCGCAGAGAATATATTGAAAAAAAAATAACATAAATTATGTACATTTAAAAAGGAAAACACAATATTCTTCATTAGTAATCTTTCTGACTACAAATGGCTTCAGCTAATCGTAACTAAACATCAACATATCCGTCTGACTGTAACAAACAGGTCTTCTGGTTGTTTCATGTTTACAAACAACCCAACATTAAAAAAAAAAAATACATATATAACACAAGGACTAATACTATCTTTCGAGAATCCACATAATTAATTCCCACACTCATTTTATATACAATATATATGCATATACATACTCGTATAGATATAACAGAGTGAGTTACAAGGAGGTAGGTGTTCTTCGAGAAGGAGTCTCCGGCACGCAACAGAAACCAGTTTAAAAAACAAAAAGAAAAAAAGGACGAGTTGCCAGGGTTCAGTAATAGCGTGGGCTTATGGTTCAGTCACGATTCATTCATCAATCCAACGAGATAGTTTTAGATTTGGATGCCTGTGAAATTTCCTCTTTCAAATTCAAAAAGCTCTGTTATACACCACTAATGAAAGCATTAAATAATTCGATTCCGCTTGAATCGATTGGCCATATAAGTCGGCGAGAACCTATTTTTAAAATTGTTATAGATAAATATGTTGATATGAATAACATTGGTGCTTACCACTAGAGATAGTGATTATCAACGAAGTAGTAAATAACATAAAATATCTCTTCATAAGTTTATGAGTGATATTTTTACTAAAGTACTAAAAGTTACATGACACCCTACACTAACAACTAATGTCATAAATTATTAAGAATTTAACAATTAATTAATAAAAAGGCTTTAGTATCTTAAATAGCAGTTTATTACCAACCCATCAATACAATAAAATCTTGATAATCCGGCTTGTCATTGGTTCGATACACCCATTAATCCGTCACTCTCGCCCCTGCTGGCTTTGGTTTTACCGTATTATTCGAACTTTCATATTACCAAGAATTCATTTATATTGCTTTTTTAAGAAATACAAATTAAATACTTCTTGGCATGATTAAAAAATCAAAATCCTGCTCGGCCATCAAGACCCGTCTTAAGGTTAAAACCCTGTGGACTTTTCGATACAGAAATAACAATCCTTGATCATAGGATCATTGGAGGGTACTTATTAACCAATCAATACTGTTGGAATATTGAGATTTATTTATTTATTTAATTATCTGTTCGGCACACAACAGTCCTTAAAGCAGGACCAGGACCTCCTCAATAAGTCTTCTTTAACCATCTCGTTCTGCGGCCTTGCGGCGCCATCCTCTCACTCCTGCCTGGAAGAGATCTTCCTCTACGTCATCTAGCCATCTCAATCGTGACCGCCTTCAAATTCTGAAATCTTCTGGCTTTTCTTTTAGTAATGTTCGAAGTAATCTTTCTGCAGGCTTCCTTTCCACGTTTCTCAACCATCTTAACCTTGCCTTCTTTATTTCGGCGACTATATCTCGGTCTTAGTTCTTTATTTTTTCTTATCTTCCATTCGCTATTTAGACACTTAGGGCCAAATATTTTCCTCTTCCAAACCCCAAGTAGCTTTTCACTTCTTCTTTGTAAGCACCCATGTAATATTGTTATTACTGATATTGTTATTATTGACATTGTTAATATTGATATTTAAAAATCATTTGTGCTATACAGTATTAATCGCCAAAATAGTTATTTATACGATAGTAAATTTGATTCGTCCAACTTAGTAAATATATGCTTTATTAAATTGAATAAGAAAATTACCTATTAATATAACGCCTAAGTAATACTATCTTTAATAAAACCATTTTATTAATGTATGATTATCAGCGGTAGAGGAGATGGGAATATGATGATAGTGCTGCTAAATTACTTTATTAACTACTATTGAGAAGAATGAATTTGATCATTCAACATTCAAAATATGAACCAGTAGCCGAAGGCAGAAGTTATGACGATCCTCTGGTCAAAGATATCCTCCGACCTCGAAGATACGGTGGATAAGCTAATCGGTGAAGAAAGGAAAGTTTTCTAGGAAAAGCCTTGACCGCTGGGAAACCTGCCTCCCAGCTGACAATAGGGTATTGTCGGGGATGTCCTTTCCGATTTATTGCCGGCGCTCCTTCCAGGGTCCTTCCATCTGCACGCCGTATGGCTGTCTGAGTCCTCCGTCCGGGGGGTCCTTCGCAGAATGGGTACTTGTTGTTTACAAGTGTAACAACAGCCCTGCGGAAATATTTCATTAGTTGTTGCTCCCGTGTCATGATTTATTTGCCCTTATTCTGTTGTTAAGTGGCAGGAGATGGTAAACAAACCAATCGTACTGATCTCAACTGAGGACGCTCTGGGTTTTTAACAAACACTATTATAATACTAACACCTATTGTTATTATTTGTGGAAGCTAGGCTTCTAGTTGGGGTATCAAATTAAAGTCATTGTAGATGATTTTATTCTTCATATAATAAGGATCGATCGATTTACAAAGGATTTTGAATTCTAAGGATAGGATGTAAAAGCGATTCGATGGCTCAATAGATCCTCAAATCGCAATTCCGTATGTCCAAAATAAACTTGATTATTGCTTTTTTTTGTAAATAAATCAGTAAATCTCATTAATTTTGTAAATCAGTAAATTATAGGTAAATAAGAGCATCAAGAGATCTCAGCAATTCTTTACCTTGTCACTGGTTTATAAGCCAGTGGTGGTGGAATGTGAGTGCCGAATCCGCAAATACCGCAAACATGAAGACAATTCTCAAACGTTCGTTATACAATTTAACTTCATTTTTATTGATCCTGATATTTCTGTTGTTTAAACCTGCTGAGAGGAACTATTTAGACGTCGAAGACGAATTTATATTTAACAAGAATATTTGAAGGGTATTAGATTAGAAGGAGGAAAGTAAAAAAAAATCGAAACTGTGATTGCATCGCCCCCTGGTAGTTTGTCCCATGTACTATCATTTAAGGTGGTCTCAAAGAGGCAGGAAAGAGGATAGTCGAATGTTTTGGAGTTTAAGAACCCGTTTCCAATGATAAAGAATATAGACCTATGTAGTTTTCTTTTGCGATTTATTCAGAACTGTGGTTACCGGACTTTCCTCCTTCTAGCCTAACACCGTTTATTCGATGTTTAGTAATATATATTTATAATATAAAATATATTATAATATAAAATATATATTTTGTACTACGAAACGATTCAAAAGAACTTTGTTGGTAGAACCTCAAATTGGCAGGTACGATCATATCCGATATTATATTTTATTGTACATGAGGTATATAATTACTAAATATAGCAATAACCAGTATTTACATTGGTAATAAGTAATTTCATAGGATGTTGAAAACAAGGAAAAAAAAAAGTTTCTCCTGATTATTGCTCAATTCAATTTAATGTTTATCATATTCAACGTCGCAGTTAAGTTATGATTAATTTGTGGGAAATTATTCAATTATTTTATTTATTTATTTCCTGTATCTAATTACCTGTTAATCTTTGGAAGACCACTAATTGTGCGTTTATGATGAAATAGGGTGTCTGACTGGATTTTACTAAAGAAATGTTTTTAATATTAATAAATTAATTTTGGCTTATAAATAATTCTATTTATTTATTATAACTATATTTTTTTCGTATTTTCCTGCGCAAAAGCATGAACCTTGTGATATGGTTCATTCCCCCATTACATACGAATTTCTGTCCCGAAGCGATTGTGGTTTCTACATGAAGTTTCTTGTAACCCAACGGTAACAAGTAGCTGTAAGGTACTTATATCTTAAACATAAAGTAGTTTTCTCCTCATGTGTCTCATAACAGGAGTTGGTAATGTTAAAGGCGAATAAGTTCTCAATTCCTGAAAATATTAACTTACTTTTTTTTTCTTGTACATTTGATAAATTGAATATTGGACATCAATAACATGGAAAAAAAAAAAAAAAAAAAAAAAAAAAAAAAAAAAATTTAGATCGAATAAGCAAGCTAAAGTGCCATTGCGAACAACCTAAAAAGCGGGCTGAATGCCATGATCATTAATTAGTAATTAATTAAGCATTTAGCCCACTTTTCAGGCTTTTGGAAATGGCACTTAACTTGCTTTTTCGGGTATAACTCAATTTTCTTAGCACTTAGCCCGTTATTGAACTGAATAATTGAAACTGAGACCATTTGCTTACAATAAAAACAATGACTTCTAATGCCTCGGTTCTAGAGGCTCAATCTATTTCCCTCACATTTTTTTTTAAAAAGCCCGCCAAAACATAATCAAGATGTATTCCATTATATTTCAGGCTGCAGACGATTCCCATCAAACTGAGGGTAACCTAACAACTAATTTCCTCTCTAAGTTTTTCAAGTTTGTGTCACTTGGATTGTTCAAATCGTGCCTATTTTTCTCACATAGTGATTTTTCAAGGGAGGTAAGTTTGATTATTTTTTCGGTTTTGTTTTGAAATGCACGTGGTGTTGTTAATCTTAAATCAACATCAAAATTCTAATTCTCTATGTCTATTTCCCTCACAAAGAAGTGAAGTAAAAATATGTGAGGGAAATATATAAAAATATGATAATAATAATATTTTAAGACCTTTTATATATTTCCACAATTTATATTTATAAGCATTTGATTTCAAAGTTTAAATGTATATTATAATGCCTTACCATTTTAATTTTTTTTCTTTTAAGTTTTATGTTTAGATAATTTTTTAGTGTTATTCTAATATCTTCTAATCGACAAGTTGATCTATTACTCATTAACAATTCTTTTGTAATATAAATATTTTATTAAATGAATTTGTGTTTTTTATTTCCCTCACGCCCTCCCAGTTTCCCTCACTATCATGATCATAAAAGTACATATAGACTACATCTATGAAAGGGTTTCTCGCTAGAACAATTAGTAGAATATATAAAGATGTTTATGAGGAAAAACTTTTTTTTTTACATTACTCTTTTCAAATTGAATCGCCACGTCGAAATTCCGACAAAATGAGAGAATGACCCATATATGTATTATTGTTTTACCGCTATAGTTACACCAAAGACCACTATTTTGGGGCGTTCTGAGTACTTGAGGCAAATCACTTAGACCTGGATGACTTCTTGACAGGTAAATCTGTTGCAACTTACTTAAAGTACCTGCCCATCCCTTGTCAAGACGTTAATTAACTTGGCCAAAGATTTACCTGCTCTTCGGGGAACTGCTTCACTTAGAGTACGGTTAATGCTCATGTGCCAATCTTCTGTTTTCATCTTGTTTTAAGTGCACTGCTTCCTGAATCCCAAAATAGAAGGGGAAAAAATACTATATTTCATCTTCAGAAAGGATGACAAGTCAATTTGACTTCATAAGTTTCGATGTTCATTTACGACGATTTTGTGATAAGTTATTTCATAATCTATTATGAAGAAAACAGGTCCGAAAAATAATATTGATATTTTATGATTTTTTTTTTTTTTGGTGCTTATCTTGAGTAGGAATTTTAAAAAACTTTTTTTTTTTCAATTTATTTTCTCTTAAAGTTTTATTCAAGCTTGCTATAACAGTATTTTCTAAAATTAAAAAATGTATATACTTTTTAATGATTCAAAAGATATTCTAGAAAATAAATTGTTTAATTTTAAAATCTTTTCATCATGAAACAAGCAAATATGCTGTACAATTTTATTATAAATATGTTAAATTATTTATTTTAATCCGGTCATTTTGTTTTTTAAAATGACAAGTCAAAGTGTTAGTGTTGTATATATTGCTGTAGTAGGATACAATAGGTTAATCTGGTTTACAAAAAATATTTTATACTATGTGATGTATATTGCCAGAATTGTAATGCCTTTATAATAAAATGCTTGAAGTGTTTTATAGCGGAAAAATTTAATATTGTTTAAAAACCCATAAGCCCTCAGCTAAGATCTAATAAATGAGTTCCTCAAGTAACTACTTACGATATCTGGTACTATAAAATAGTCTTCTTATCAACTGGATTTCAATCTCTGATTTGTTGATACTTCGTTAACGCACAATGGTTCCTTGGAACAGCCATACTTTCCTCAATATGAACATATATTATGTTAAAATATACAGATACAACTTGTGAATAGTCTATTAAGTACATTTTGTGTGTTAAGGGTGTTTGTATGCTAAGTTATTTTTTCTCTTTATTTAAGTCAAATGGACTTTGGTAACAATCGACTTTTCTTCTAGTATGTTGTTCGCTCAAGTCGAATGAAACTTCATTAAGGAGTTAGTTATAAATTATAATATTTTTTAATAATCTCACAAAATCTTGTAAAAAATATATCATGATATACAATAATTTAAATATCATTGATATTTATATAATTCATCTTCAATAAACCGTTTATTGACCATGAATTCAAAGAGCAATATTTGGTACGTGCGATGGATATATAGAAAATCTTATTAGTACCCAGAGGGTGATTAATTAATAAGGAACTAAAAAAAATAAAAATAAAATAAAACGAAAATTTCTTTTAATATGTCTACTAAATTTTATATACATTATAATGATTTTAAAATATATGTAAATTCATATATTATCAGAAATAAATATTTATTTTAAACTAAAATAAGGCACATTTATACTCTGAAAGTAAATATTATTCCTGGCACAAATTCAACAGTTGGCTGGCCTGTTATGGTTTCCGAAAACAAAATAAAACGGAGCTAGAGGGGATGCCCCCGCCTGAGAAAACACCACAGTTAGACCCCCCCCCCTTCCATTCCAAGATTTAGAACCCCTAAAAAATTCCTTGCCTCGCCCTGGACCTCACCGGGGTGTGGCTACCGGGATAACTGTTTGCAGGTATACGTGGCTTATCTTTCTCCAGGGATCGGATATTTCATAGCTATCTTTTGTGGAAATTGGTTTCCCTCTCTCTGGACTCGTGGGATTCATAGGCTGGAAAATATTGTCAGATAGAGAAGCGTCGGACATCCGGGTGGCGTTGAGTGGACTGATGGAGTCCAATATTCGAATTCTATTCTAAAGGCTTTGCAGTAGATCGAAAAATATAAACTAAAAATTAACAGATAGCGTAACTAAAAAAAATAAAAATTATTATTATGAGGGATGTTTTTCAATCTAATTACATATATACACAAACAAGCACGCTAAATATGTGTTTTTGCAAAGTTTGAAGATTTTGACATTTTCAGTTAGGCGTATTACGGGATTTAATCAAAATTTCGTATAAGAGGCCTGATAGTAAATTTTACCAGATTTCAGTTCAAAAAAAGAAGTGCGATCCCTTAGAGTCTTAGAGTGCTGAAATGAGGAGTGACTTCACAGCTTCGTTAGGGGTAGTTAGAAGGTAAACATACTATAAGTACCCGCCTCTGGGGGAGAAAGTCCCATTTTTGGGTTTTTCGATTATATCTCGAATCCGGCGGACTCGAGAAAAATATGCTTCAAATCAAAATTAAAGCAAATTTAATTTTCTATAAAATTGTTTCTTTACATATTTGTCGAACAACCAACGGTTTTCGAGATATACATTATTAGAAATGGTAAATTTTCGAAAAAAGAATCATTTTTACCTCACTTTTTGTCAACATTTGCTTCAAGTGCTAGAAACGTATATATGAAATTTGAAAAAAATTTATTGCTCTACAACTATGATTTCGACTTATTTTTTTTTCTGAGAAACGATCGTGGAAGGCACTAGAAAGAAATGTTTGAAAAAAAAAAGGTGAAGTAAAAATTGTTTATTTCTCGAAAATGATCGATTTTCAATAGCGTATATCTTGAAAACGGAAATTTGACAAATATGTATAGAATCAATTTTATAGGAAATTAAATTAGCTTCAATTTTTATTTGAAACATGTTTTCGAGATATGGGACCTTCTCCCCTCCCCCCCACCATTAGCTCACCGGCGGGAACTTTTAGTATGCTTAACTTCTAACTACTCCTAACGAAGCTATGAAGTCAAAAACTTTCGTATATTTCATGTGCACTCTACAATAAGTTTATTTACTGGACTAATTCCATCGCATTAAACTACGTATAGTAAATACTCCATATTATGTTTCTAACAAAACACAACAAAATGATTTTAATATAACCTTCGTCCTTGGCAACTTACCCCTTAAATTTTCAAAATACTATAGAAACCATACTAACCCTCTATCGCACTCCTTACCCATTTCCACCTATCCTTATTACCCAGATACGGCAGTTACACCTAGACGTTTGGTAAAAATTTAGTTTTCCTTAGCGATTGTACCATATTACCCTCGCTCAGCCTCCACTGGATTTGTTACTAGTGACGCAGCGCTGTTATCTTCTGAGTGTGCCTTATTCTCTTATAAGGGGGGAGGGGTCGAGCTTGGTTCGAGATTTCCCGGGGAACTTGTTTTGACATATCGCTGAAAAGGATTCATTGTCATTCATATTACTCGTAGTTCTTGACTGAGGCAGGTAGCAATATTAATAATAAAATAATTGTTTGTGTATGTAAAGTTATCTCACTTAATGAATTCATAATTTTCTTCAACCATTGCAATATGTTTACTAATGTACGAACTTTATCCGACCTAGGTTGTACATATAAGTTACAATTTCGAAGGTAATCGTGCCCAGGACGTGCTACATGTTCACACGTCCTCGTAACGTGTTTGAGGACAATGTTACGATGGCACATATAAGAGTTGAGCAAGATCTATGATCGGATTACAGATTGTAAATTGGTTCATAGCTCCGCATTGTCAACACCCAGCCAATGAGGTTCTTGTCATGCATCAAGCATTCCTGTGACGAATGTAGGATTTTTGTACCTTTGTTTATTTAATATATTACTGTATGTAATTCAAGTTAAAAAAAAAAAATTAAAAACCTTAGTTATGTCTTTGTCATTAGTGTAATAATAAGTGGGAAAAAAAAAAAAAAAAAAAAAAAAAAAAAAAATTGCCGCTTAAACACTCCCATATCCTAAACCTTCAAGAATAGTGTCAAAGATGGCGAATCAAAATAAATCTTAACAAAACTCACCAAATAAACCTACAACTTCCTATCATACAATGTCTTTTAATGATATTCCACTAATCTCTGTAGAATAGATCTGCTACATTTGACTCACCCAGGAAAAACGTCTTACTTGGAAGACTAAAACGACATTTACTAGACAAACGTCCCAATTAATTACAAAAGACTTATTTACATGACTGTGATTAGACATATTTGGACGTACGAAGTTGAGCTTTGGGGCTCCACAAAACCATCCAATTCATCTCGTATCCAATCCTTACAATCCAAAATTCTTTGAAAAATCCCCAATGCTCCTTACTTTGTCACCAATAAACTTATCTATAAAGATTTTAATATTGCATATGTTGCTGATTTAGCCCAAACCAGAAACCAATCCTTCCATAGCAAGCTCCATAACCACTCAGATCCACTAGTTTCTCAACTTGATTCCAACTCCTTTCCGGATAATCCTCCGAGTCGTCTGAAAAGATGGCCTAGAGTTCTTCTAATGTAGAATTTTTATTGCAGTGCTACTGATAAGTAGTTCTTTTCACGTTTTGACATGTTGGTGTAATCGACATTAACACATTTACTTAATGTATATATTTGTACAGTTGTACATTTCAATAAATTGATAAAACAAAAAAATAAAATTTAAATATTTAATTATGATCAGATGCAGACTAGCGATAGTATTTACAGTACAGTCTCGATAATCCGACCAGTGGAGTGTCGGATTACCGAAAATGACGGCTTTCTAAATGTAAAGAAAAAGAACATTAAAAAAGACAAATTATTGAAATTTTAACGAATATTAAAAATCTAATTTGTGGGGCTGATATGGGCAGACGATATGAAAGTCAGACGATCTTTTGATAATTTTCTGCCAGGAGTGGAATCGTCATTCCTGTTAGAACAGATATAGTAGTTTTTCTCGTTAGTAGACTTATTTCGGGCCCAGTACTTGAATTTTATAAGCAAATTTATCTTGGAAAGACAGCTGAATATTCGCAGTTATTTCTACTCCAAACGTTATCCCAATACGACTTTTAAATTTACCTAGACATCCATTTCCAGTGATTTTACTGTAGCACAATTTAACTTTTTCATTTAAATTATCTCCGGAAATAGAAGCACCAAAACGGTAGGGCAGTAATACGGAAGAACCAAACTAATATATGAGTCAAAACTAATATTTTCTCATTTACATCTTTGTCCGCCACAAAGTTTTCCAATCCAACAGCTTTCAACAATAATTGTAATAATTGTGATAATTAAATCAGTTATTAATTTTGAAAAATGCTATTGCGTTTTGCGTTGCTGTCTAATATAACAATCTCTTCCTTAAAGACATTTTTTTTCCAAACCTTTTTAGTGAAAAAGATTGACTTTTCCTCCAAAAAAACCAACAACATATTACAAGAAAAGTAGACGGTTTTATGATATAGTTTTAAAATTCTCTAAAAAAAAAAAAAAAAATACAACAAATTATTTGAAAATTACCGTATTCAGAAAGTTAAAAAAATATCTGAATACATTATTAGCTTACCTTAAGAAGAGAAAAATGAAAGAGATCTTTCTTACCTGTAAATAAAAAAAAAAAGTTAAAAAAAGGTATAGTTTACAAAACTAAAAAAACACGCTTTAATAGAAAACCGAACTAAACCTATCATATGGTATACAAAATCTAATGATCTACAATATTAGTGTGTAACATTTTTTGATTGGAATTAGTCATTTTTGGGTTATAGACTCTTAAACATGACCAAAATTAACTATTTGAGAACGTTAGCGAAATTCTTCGATTTTTGACAATCGATTGTGGCTAAATGCCAAAATCAAATTAGGCTTGAGAGATGTCTTTAGACGCACAATTTAATAAACTTTAATTTTTTAAATTCACATTTTTTTGATTTAAAGCATTTTTGTACATGTTTTTTTTGTAAAAATATGAATAAAGTGCAAAAATGTTAGGTTTTTTTGACCTCCAAAATTTTCCCATTATAAGTCACATTTTTGATATTTAATTCTTAGGATCCGTCTGGACCATATTGAATCATAAGACCTAGTACTCCACCTTTCGCCAGGCAGACTCTCTTTTTGGGGGTATTTCTACTGGACTGAGTAATAATATTAAAACAAATTTGTACAATTATTGTATTTTCATTGTTCCTTGACACGTGCAAATTTTCAAGATCATTAGATAGCTGAAAAATGATGAAAATTACGATGCAAGATTCCGATAAATACGGTGAAGTTCATTAAAGCATATTAATAAATAAATTCACTAAAATCATTCTAACATTAACCAATAGGTTAAATATGTATCATGGTCAGCCCTTAATATTATTCCAAAATATTGATTTTAGTTTTGTAGATACAACTGACATTATTCAAGATAATCAGTCATCTCCTGAAAGGCTGAGAGAACCTCAGTCAAGTTTTAAAATCATCTAAAATTTTTTTATTGAGATGTTTATTGAATTGACATCGTGTTCCCCAATTCATAAGGCGGCGTAAATAAATATTTATTAATCAAACTGAATATAAATATCAATTTTTAAGATTATGACCAGATCTGTTATATATGATCATACTGAGTTAAACCTTGGGCTCCACAGAATCTTCTTGGAATACAAAAATTCTATCTATACATCCTCAATGCTCCTTACTTTGTCACAAATATAATTTAGTATACTTCATAACCACACAAGTCCACAGGTTTTTCAACTTGTTTTCCATTCATAACCCAAAGCTTTTGAATACAGAAGTTTTACTGAACCAATAAATTCAAAAGCAATTGGACGTGACTTCATCATTATTTTCTGAAATACTAGATGTATTATTTGTGTAAAGTTACAAATATCAATATATAAGTAATCAAAAATCTAGTAGATATAAAATAAACTCTTCAATCGGTGAATAAATTTGGGATATATGCGCACAGGTGGATTGGTTAGAAGAGATTAGATTAAAGTCGTAATGGATAAAATCGGCGGTTAAAAACTGAAAAAAAAAAAAAATTCTAAAAGAACACAGGACAATGTGAATCGACAAGAATCCGATACAAGGACGTGTCAGGAGTCTTTTCAAGGTCTCTTGAGGATTTTTTTTATTGAGACGAAAGAACTAAGATCATGGTGCAGAACTGTGAACTGGTTCTAACATCAATGGAAAAATTGATAGAAAAACGTATGGGCACAAGATATTAAAAAAAAAAAATTATTTAGGAGACTAGTGGATTCGAGTAGGTATGGAGTTTACTATGAAATAACAGCAAGGTTTCTTTTATTTCATAGTAAACTCCATACCAAATCAGCAACATATGGAACATTGAGATCTTTATGGATAAATTTATTGGTTACAAAGTAAGAAGCATTGCGGATTTTTCGAAGGAATATGGATTTTTGGATTGAATATTTAATATTTTATTAAATCATGTAAGATATAGGAGCAGTACAGAATTCAGTCGGTACTAAAATGAGCAAGTACGTTTGCATACACATGCACTATCGGACTCATCGTGAGCTAAAAGGTAAACATAAAAGGTTATTAATAAATTGAAGAATTAATGGATTAAAAAACAAAACAAACTATAAAGTTTTATAGTAATAAATGTTTCAAGTGTACGCCAAGTCCTTACAAATCTTCTTTTCTTTGAATGAAAAAACTAAAATCGGATATTCATGTCTACATTAAATGCGATACACCAGATTTTTTAGAGCCATTTCATGTTTATTTCCTTATTATTTTAATATAAAAAGTCCCTTTTTTTTAAAAAAAAAAAAAAAAAAAAAAAACTATAAAGAAAAAAAATGTTTTCTTTTCTCATGCCAATTAAGAATGAATAAACACACATGGAAGATTTGTATAATCATATAAGAATCTCACTTAAATGGTTTCGCTCAATCCGAGGTTCTCAGGAAGTAACTATTTTGGTTGAAAAAAATTACATTGTCAGATATCATCAGTGAACAGGGAAATGTTAAGTTACTTTAACTCGTTTAACTTTAATGAAAAAGCAAGAAATAAAAATTTCATCTTGAATCAGTTTTGTTTTTTTTGTAAGTTCTCTTCATCTGCCTTTTCATTGTTATTTCAGTCATTCAAACTGGCGATACTGGTTATTTCCTCTATAAAAATATTCGCACAAAATTCATCTCCTTCTTTTCATCATCCCTCCTACACACATACATTGTTTCCTAAAGAAAACTACTTAGGCTTGATCAAAATTAAAATAACACCGAAGATGTCATCTTTCAAGTATTTATCCTTTCTACTTAAGAAAAATTTTTGGAGATAGTAAAATTCAATATACCGATCAGCTCACTACAACACACATACACTGGTCGCGTAATATAAGTTATTTTACTATAAATATTGTGTGGTTTACATATACATATATATGTGTGTGTGTTTGTGTATAGTTTTTAAAATAATTATAGTTATTTACATTAATGTATGTTTCCTAATTGATTAGTATTATAAAGATTGGAAAACTTAAATGTTGTTATTGATGATATTTTATCCCAAAGTTCTTTTCTTTTTTTTGACACAATAATTGATATTAACAACTGTGTATTATCTACAAGTAAATTAGAGGATTATTACAATTATCCATTGTAAATTATTACAATGACTGGTCAACATGTAAAGAACCACACACTACTAGCAATTCTATTAAAGTTGTAAATTAGGAGGTCTCTCGGCCATCTTCTTTTCAGTCAATTCGGAGGGTTATCGGAAATGGAGTGTGAAGCAAGCTAGGAGACTCGTGGATTCGAGTGGGTATGGAGTTTACTATGAAATGATAGGTATCTGGTTTGGGTCTGGGATAAGTTTATGCGTGGCATAATAAGGGGGGGTTGAATATTTTACCAGGACTTTGGATTGTAAGCATTAGAAATAAGGAGAGTTGGAAGGTTTTGTGGAGCCTGAAAGCTCAATTCCATATGTCTAAACAGGTCTAATTACTGTCATATAAATGTGTATTTTGTAATTAATTGGAAGGTTTGAAAATTTGTTTAGAAATGTTGAAGGAGTCAAAAAACAAATTAATAAAAGGATCTTTGTTTATTTATACTCATAAACATTGAAAAGTATAAGTTTAAAAAAGTCTGTATTGTGAATACAATAATCAACGAAAGAAATGCAACTGAATGCAGAATTCCATAATTCTCTGATGGACCACTACAAAAAGTAAATAAATTCTTACCATTTTCAATAAGTGTTAGCAGGTCAGGGCCAATAGTGAAGACCTGAAGGTACTCAACTAAAAGGAGTAGAATTTACATTAACTTCAGGGTTACTTTTTGTTTGAGGTAACAGGCTGAATAAATATCCAGTTTCTATTTCTCTTTAAGATCCGATATCTTAAAATATTTAGCTAACCTCACAGAACTCTGAAATATATATTAATGGTATCATGTATTATGTAATAAAGGAGGGTTGATAAATAGATGATGAAATTCACGAAATATCCACGAATAAACAAAATATAGTTTAATGCTTCTAAATAGATAATATGACAACTACAAATACCCTATTTACCTAACTATAATTAATAAATAAAATAATTATAAATAATTTTTACTTCTGCAACAACTTAAAAAAAAAAAGTATATATAATAATTTTTCCTTAGATTTATATCAATTTACACTTCTAAAAAGTAAATATTCGTGTACATAAATAAAATATTGAACAATTCAGGCTTGGAGCTTGGAGAGAGATCAACAGAAAAATTCCTATCCGATTTAAAAGAATTATTACCAAAACGTATTTATGATTATATAGTAAACATAAACGTTTATAATGACCAGTGGTGTGATCAATTAAAAGAAAAAAATATCACACTACTATTTTACTTTGCCAAGGCAGTTAAGACAGTCTCCCCTCTGTATCCGGATCAAGGCCTACCTACGATGTGGGCCGAAACATAGGCATACATACAAAATATAGTTGTATTGTTGGTTATGAAACATTTTAACAGCCTCAGATCACTCCCATTTACATTAGATAACAACGGTTAATTAATCAGTTAAAACTAAAGATGAAGTGACAAAAAAAACAAAAAAAAACTATACATTAATATATTGCGCTTCTCCTTTATATATCAAATAAAAAAAATATTGTGTTTTAAGTAATTTAAAACTATTTTTATTTCCATAAATACATTATGAAATAGTAGAAATTAGTTTGAGCTGTTGGTTGTTGTGAAAAATAAAAAAAAAAATATAACAAAACAAATCATAAGTGAAACAGAATGTAGAGCTTGCCTTTTGCATTTGCAAGATATATATGTTTAAAAACCAAGAGAGTGTGACATTAAACTTGAAAGTGTCTCTTTCAAGTCACCTATGATCACGATATGTACGACACAGAGGTGGGCTGAAATGAAAAGAATTATGAATAGTATGGGCATGGAATAAGCCATTAATTTTTCAAATAGATTTTGATAACTTCAGACAGTATTTTAAATTTTAAAAAATATTTTATTAATTTCAGATTATTTTATGCATACAAGATTGACTATAGCTTTTGCTGAAAATGTATTTATTTACTTGTTCATATTATATTAGTAATTATTACCTAAAAACCAACTAATGAAATGTTAATCCTAAGTTAAAATAAAAATTATATAATTTCTATCTATGTTAAAGTATTATTCAAAGCATAGTAAGGACTTTAAATGATAATTTCAAGTTTCCAGTTTCCTCGAGACCAGCTGAAGCCATAACCATAGCGACAACAGACCAGACATGGCAAGCAGATGTGCAGCAGATGTCTCGTGGTTATGGTTGGACGGGGCTGCGCTTGAAGCACAGATTGTGGGGGATAACCTTGTAGCGCCTTCTATGATGTACTCATAATGTAATGTAACAAGCAATAATGAGGATCAACTTAACTTCATAAAAGCAAATTCCAAGCAGTTCCTTATAGGAAGATCTTAAAGAGGGGTAAATTAAAATCATAAAAAAATATATTGGATTTGAAAATAAAAAATTAAAAAAATTGATAGGGTCTATAACTTTTGTAAAGTTTTTTTACACTCAAAAATGTGACATTTTGACATGCTCCAATCAATAATTTAATGATAACATTTTTTGTAAGATAACATTTGCCACTAGAACCTACAGTTTGGGAGCTATAATTGACTGAATTAAAAAAGTCACGTTTAAAACCTCTATTATTTCTCAACTTTTTATTTCGAATAAGCATTAATTGTTAATTCAATTTGAGAAAAGCACTGGATTATAGATATATATACCCATCATCTATCATGATAGATGATCCGTGATCTCCAAGAACCGAGAAATAAATACTTAAAAAGTACATAGATGGAAACTCCGATATAAATGACACACAACACATTCTTTCAGTTGGAACTATTGATCATTTCAATGATAAATTTTTTTGTTTATATTCCATTATAATATTGTTTTAAATAATAATCGGAATTCAAATGCATTTATGTTTCTGGTAGTTTGGCTGTGGATTTGAACAATGAATAACATGATTATTTTATGTAGTCTATTTTTATTTATACTTTTGTTCGTTATTAACATTTGCCATATTGTAAACTATTTTGTCAATTTCTTCTAAAATACCAGGCCCAAGGATAAAAGTCTTGTAATGATGTATATAAAAAATTGTGTACAAGAATTTTTTTTAACGAATAAACATTTATTATAATTATTATATCCATGATCTATTTTTTTACTACGTATATCAGGAATTGATTTTTTTTTTTATAATTTCCAGGGTTATATGATTTTGTGCGGATTTCCACAGTTTTTGGATTATAAGGACTGGTAGTGTTGTAGATTTTACATTTTCTATAATTGGAATTAACAAAGTCAGACATTAGTAATATTTATTATACAATTGTGTTAGTTGTGCCCCTGAAAAGATTTTTCGTCACTTTATGGATAGAATACACTGTATGATCAAAACGCTTAGCTTGAAGTTTATCACTTTATAACGATATTTCTGTAGTATTTAAAATTAATACTCGTTCCATTTTCTCCCTGATTAGTTTTTAGTTCATCTCTCACTGGTTCATACCTTAAGACGTGTTCAAATTTTCAATATTTTATCGTTCGTATATCACGATGCAGGGACCGAAGCAATGTTATTCTAATAAATCATTCGATATTATATAATCGCAGGTTTAGATGATACACGAAGCAACCGATCGCTGATGCCAGGACAAGAAATATAGGAGACAATACCATCCCTTGAGTTCAGGGTTGGCTGCACCCGCCTCTGGTCGGTCACGGTAGGTTGTGCAAGCTCAGCTGCTTCTGATTTCGTGGACTGTTACACCTCTCTTACTAAATCCATCGCTATAAATATTCTCACCTGTTCTTATATTCAATATCTGTTCCTAATTATAAATGATAAAATGGTAATTTAATGGTGTGAAGCCTGTTCCTGTCACGAATTCCAAGTAAATTATTACGAAGCGTATATATTCATGCTAAAAAAAAACATAACAAAGAATGATATCGTTCATTGCCATTAAGGAAGGACACTAAGGAAGAATTTCATCCTAAATAGCAGTTTAAGACTGAAGGTGTTTGGTCATCCGATTTAGCTTTATGGTATGATGTAAGGGATTTAAGTAAGGAAAGGCCGATGCCTATACTTTTTTTGAAATAAATTCAAATTGAAATAAATATTTCCCTTCAATTTCAAAGTAATTGTAACGGAACGTTTAGCCAGACAAGCTAAAAACGAAGTGATCATATGTTCTAATATACCGATAATTCCGGCGTAAGAAAGAAGGAATGATAAATATTTTCTGTGTGTTAATGTATGTTACACTCACCTATATGTCTATGTTTACAAAAAATATAAAATGTGAGTTCTGTTTCGAAGATCGAATGTATTTTAAAATACTTAAAAAGTTACTAAAAACACCTACAAAACACTAGGTATAACTAGTTAAAAAAAAAATGTTTTCTCCTTTATACTACCAGGGTAGAATTTTATTGGCAAATATAATACGATATAACATAATTTGGTTTAAAATAGGTTTAGGACCTAGCTCACGACTGCTTACTAGAATGAAACCTCTTTAATTCGAATGGCAATAAAGAATGTAGAGTAAATAAAATCGTACTTTATAGTAAATAACCAACATAATAGTATAACACAATTTATCAGTTTTTCTTCCCACTTTCATCTTCTTTCAATTTATAACAGATTCACTTTCGAATGTTATTGAGTATACGTGAAAACTCAGAGAACGGAACACCCGAAACGACCACATCAATCGATAAGTGAACCCATCACACGGAGAAGTGGAGGATGGGCATTAACGGGGAAACTGAGGAAATTCACAGAGGCGTGCGAAAAGAAAGCGATCGGAGAAATGTACTAGGACAAAACAGAAGGACGAAGTGTCTAAAGTTTATGTCATTCGGAACGTACGTGTTGTTAGCGACCTTCCGCAAAGACCTAGGGGCGGAAGCCGCCGCGTGAAGACGTAGGAAATGATTGGTAGATTTCTGGAGACCAGATGGGAAGGATCATATATCCACTTGATTAGTATCTTGACATGTGTCGCTAACTAGCAGTGACATGTCTCGTTTTGGCGTGTCATCATATTTCACGATAATTTCCCCATTAAGACCCCACGTCCTATCGTTGAGGTTTTAAAGATTTCACTTTCATAAGTTGTTTATGAACAAACAACAGATGGGTTAGGACTTATTAAGTCAGGCAAATTGAGCTTGAGCCAATGGCCAATGGCCAAGAGCACACAAAAAAAAAAAATATATCACAAAAGATACGGACGATTTAATCACTAACTCTGCCACTCATTACACCAGATGCATACTCAATAGCACGAAGACTTAAAAGTGACATAGTATACTAGATCATATTGAATCGATATACGAATGACAATAAAAAATACGTTGAAGCACAAATGACGAGACAAATTGTTAAAATAATATTCACTTTCAAATAATGTCTAAGAAAGAATTAAACTTGAATAAGAATTAGAAAATTGAAATTAAGCAACTTCAAAGACCTTGAAGACATGAAACGGTCCATGGTTCATGATTTCGTTAGCAGGAAATTTTCACAGGATTTGACACTAGTTGGTGATAATTTTGTTTGGGAATAAGATAAAATTGGGTATATATGAGGCTAGAAATCATGATACAAAATGCCTTGAAGATAGTGTTTTAGGCTAAAAAGGTCGCAGTAAAACTGAACCTTGGAATTCACTCAGGTTTAATCATGTAAAAAGCTTGCTGGAGTTAGCCGTAGGTTATCCATGCCATAAAGCCCGAGAGAGAAAGAGGAACAATTTACAGTCGCCATCGCTCAGGGCCGCTTGATATTCACGACGTCGTGGAGTATTTTAATCCTGGACAAAAGAAAGAGGTCCTGCCTGGAGAGGATATTACGCTCCACGTCACGGAGGCTGGCCATTCGGAGCTCCTTGAGGACTTATCCTTATTAGAGAAAGGATAAAAAAAAAAAATAAAAAAAAAAATAAGCAAATCTGAAATTCTGTTTTGCTCATTCTGACATTATGTTTGCAGTAGATCTTTCATGAAAAACCTTATAGTGAAAAATTCTAAGCAACTGAAAATAAATAAATAAGAAATTGACGAGTTATTTGCCATTTCTTTAGAGTTTATTTTATTAAAATCATACCCAATCACATTAACCATAGATTAAGAGGATAGATTAGTTATATTATCAGGTAAATGGACAATCATTTAGGTGATGCCTATGACAGGTAGGTTTTTCAGAAACAGATTTAAAATAGAAGAATCGAAAAAATTTATAAGATCATTTAAACAAAAATTTGGATTGGTTTTCAACGATTTTATAGTCTATAGTGAATAGTAAATATTTAATTTAAAAAAGAAAAAAAAATTCAAACTATTTATTTTGTTTATGAACTAATCGATTTATGTTTATTTTCACTTACATGAATTGCGAAGTTGGAGTTCTGAATATTATTATTGTGTGCCGATATATCTTCCTTAATTCTTTGATTTAGTGGGTGTAAAGTACACAATCATGGGAGTGTAGTTCGTACTCTCCGTTTTTTTTTTAAAACTATATTTTATTTTTAATTGAAGGGAAACATATTTTTTTTTTTCTATTTTAATTGTGGGGTTTAATTCTAAATGAATTCAATTTGACATCTAAATCTGCAATGCGACCTCTTCTCACCAAGTCTCATAGAGTTGTTTGACTGCAGTATAGCCAAGAACAAATATGTTTGTTTGTAGATGATTTCAGCTGTCTACCATGCACAAACCAGTCATAAACTTTAAGTAGATGATGACTATGTCACTTATTGTATATTGTAAGTCATGGAAAAATATTCCTTTACACGACCTCAACCCTTGACTCATAATGGGTCGTGGTGGTACAGATTTATTATTTATTGCAAGCAAATAATACCAAACAGTCTAAACTCATTAAAATAATATCTAATTCTTCAAAATGTTTCCGTACAAAGGCGAAATATATTAATGTGGAAAAGTTACCAACTTTTACTTTACAAAAGTAAGCGTAGCGTACTTGCATATTATATAGGAATTACACAGGCCAACAAAAAAAATGTTATTGAAAACTATGTTTACTGTAATAGCTGATGTTTATAGATTTTTGTGTGCTGAATCCAAATCTGGTCTTAGTTTTTTTGTATCACTTATAATTTTTGAGAAATTTGCTTTTTTTATATAATTTAAAATCTGTACGGTATATGGTAAAATTAATGATTAATGATGCCTAACTTTATATGTAGAGGTGGTAAGAGAATGATTCTTGGATCTACAAGGTTTTTGCGGAGAATGTTCCTCTCGCCGGGTTTTAAAGACTCCCTCACAGGCCAGTTCTTTCTGCACCAATGTTGATCCCTTGCTCTACTGCCCCATTCACACAAAAAACATGGAAATGTGGTAAAACCGCCTTGCTGACCAAGAAGCATGCATGTTACTTTCAAGTCACCACATATCATCCAATCATGATCCGAATAGCCAATTTTATTTAACACTATTTCTAGGTTTCCATAGCTCTCTTTCATATGTACAGAATGGCAAACAGGTATAGATGCATAAGTGCTACTATTGTGTAATAAAACAGCTTTTAAACTAGTTTTTGAAGAATCAATAAACAGCCTCCAGCCTTCTTTTTTGTATTCAACACCAAAATCTTTGATCAGATCTGGAATGTCTGAGCAGTACACTAAATCACCTTTTTGTTCAAAAAATTTCGAAAACTGCTGTTCTCTGTTCCTTTACACATATATGCTAGTTCCAACTGCCAACAAGTTCTTTTCTTTTAGTCTAGAACCAAGCAATTCAGCTTTTTCTTCTGTTAACCCAAGATCCCTAACTAAGACGTTAAGCTCAATCTGAGTAAACAGTTTAGGCTCTATATTTGCTGTAGCACATTGGAACTCTTCATCATCTTGCTCATCTTTATTTATGTCTGCAGTGCTGCCAACTCTTCTACATCCAGCACAAATTATTTTACAATTTTATTGTAGTATATAAAAGCTGTTAAATTCTGTAATAAATCAAAAAAAACTAATTTATTGATGTAAAAAAAAAGATGAAAAAATGGTAGGTGATACGGCTTAATACTCGTAAGTGTCATATTTGGAATTAGCACCCTAAAAACTTAAATTAAGTGTTGTATGCTTGCATATTTTATAGGAATTATTGTGGTTCAAAACCTCCTGATTTTTTTATTTAAATTGTAGAGAGACCTTCGCAGGGCGGATCCATTAAGTAAGTGGTTGCGGATGGGAAAAGGCTTGAGTCAAATCAGCAACCTTGGCTCTTCCTAAAAGGTCCCCTGGAATAGGAATTGACTTTTCCTTTACTTACTCAGTAACTTATGGTCCCACGCTCCATTTGACCAATATAAGTGTGTATTTTATTCAATTTAAGCTCTATATCTAATCATAGCATTATACAAAATGAATTTTTTTAATTTTCCACTTATAAATCAGCAACCTTACATAATATATTTGTCCATCCCACCAGACCAACCACTAAATATAATTAATACAGATATTGTAGAAATATAAATTCCTGGCTGTCATGAAGAAGTGGATAAGTCAAAATACTTACTTACTAATAAAATACGTATAAAAATACTTATTAAATACTTTTCATTAGAGCATTTTTGATCGTTTTCCAAAATCCTGTAATTACTATAAAAATACGATTGGCGCTAAAAAAGATACTTTAAGGCCTCATTAAAAAGCACAACTTGAAACAATTTTTCTGAAAATATATATTAAAAATCCTGATTAAGAGTTAATTCGTTTGAATTGTAATTTGACTTAACAGCTTTTTCAAGACAACCACCAAAATGTGTAAGAAAAAGTAACTCTTTGAAAATTATAAAGCCACGGCGAATAATCGTTATTAAATAATCGTTTAAATTAAATTAAATTAACGAATAATCGTTAATAAATAATCGTTAGTTTCACTATAATGATGGCTGGTGATCAGGTTAGGTTAGAAGATTCCAAATTTTTTTAATCAATTGGTTTTAGTTCGGGATCTGTCAATTCCAAGGAATCGATCAATACTGCCGATGTTGACAATTGTTTTGTGATACCAAATGTTTAGGATATGTATCCTGAGTTTTAAATCTATGCTATTATAAAAAAAGGACAAACCATTATTCGTTTGTGATCACTAACCTCGAAAAATATAGAACCAATCTGTTCCAAATGTTAACCACACCATCTTCGAGTTCAATGAAGGTTTGGTAATAATAACATTCAAAGATTTTTAATTATATTGCCATGAAAAAGCGATAAATATGTGGTGCGCAGAGAAGTTTGATAATCGAGCGATAGGTGACGAGTACTATTCGAGAGAGGTTACGGTAGGATGTTATATAGAACTAGAAATTTGAGTTAAAATCTCCTTATTTTCAATTCAATTGTTATTAAAACAAGTTATAAATAAATGGAGCGACATGAGGATTTCCAGTGCAGTTTAAAAATCGACCGATATGTGGCCACTCTGCAACAGAGTTTGCAATTGTGAAAGTATTATACCCAACTGTATCAAATTTTAACTACATCTTCATAGTTCTAAGAAGCTTTATAATAATAAATTTTACTATAATAATAATAATTAAAATGTACAGTCTTTTATAGTTAGATATTAAAATCCAACCATCGATACTATTTCTGCCAACTAGGATCTCAAGTTACGCTTTTTACGTACTCTTCAAACACCTAATCAATGCAATTTTAACCACGTATAAAATGACTGAAAAATCATTGAAGAAATAATGCTAAATTCCATACTTCAATACAAGATTTTTATCGATAAACAAATGAAATTCAATTATTAGTTGAAATAATCTAAGGTCTTTATTTATGAGAGCGGGCGAAGCCGCGAAGGGGGTATGCTAGTAAATAGATAAAACCAAAATAAACCTCGGCAATGGATATATTAAAAAAAAATCAAATTATATCCAGATTCCATCATAACTTATGTATAATAATGATTTATTGCCAACTTATCAGAGGCCACATCGGTGGATTAGTATTTGATTTCCCTTGAATAAGGTATCTTTAGATCCACTTTCAGGGAGAAGTTATAATAATTTAATAACTATTATATATTACAGTAAAAAGATAAGGAGAGGTACGCACTTCCGTAAGTGCGGGAAAGGTACTATACTCCAATCTTAGAGTTAAGCTGGCTGCAGATAATTTATTTTCAGTTATTTTTGACTTATGGGTATAATGAATAAAACCCACCCGATGCATATCCAACTTCTATAAAGTGAGTACCTTTAAATTGGTGGAAATACCTGGCAGTTGAGCTAGATTGCTGACCACATTACTTCTTTGAACAACAGCTGGTTTCTAAACATTACTTTATTACCTTACCTAATAACTGAAACCAACAAACCCTTCATACATGTTTATATATTATCGCACGTTTAAATCGTATTTAGAATCTAGATAACAGGACATACAGTTATAAAAAAAAAACATTGATTCATGGACTGCCAATACGGAATCGATACATGCTAATGTTGAAGAATGATTTCGAATAATGAACCCTTCATTTTTTTTTTATTTTAAGGACATGTTTGGGGTGCGGTCAGTGGAAACTCGATATGTGATTAATTTATTCTGCACACGTTTCGGCTTATTTTTTAAACATAAATTAAAAAAAAAAACAAAGATATTATTAAGTTTATACTGAATACATAGCAACGAACTCTTCTGTCATAACATTAATATATGAACAATATGGAACTGAACCCCGTTAAACGAATCACCAATCCGTCCAGGTTAAATAGAATTTTTTCTTCAGCTTAGTTTTATTATCAATAATACATACTGTATTGGCATGTAGGTATAAGATTCCGCTTTATAAACTATGATAAAGTTAAGAAAAAAAAAATATTTGTATTTGATTTTCCAAATTTATTTGTGGTAAAACAGGTGCTACAAAATGAATATAAGCATGCAAAAGGAAACAGTAAGGGTTTTAAAAACGAAAAAATGTAAAACTTTAAGAAGGACCATCCAATAAAACATTATAAGGTACGTTATGGAAACCATATTTTAAATTATTAAAACGATATTCTGTAAACTTACAGAAAAAAACCAGTAATCTTTTGCATTAATGAGACCGGTGTCGATTTACCGCATGATCTTAAAGTTTTAATTTTAAACTTATTTGTAAATATATATAATAATTAAAGTTAAATTTCAATAATATATTTTTTAATCCTGCCCGAATTAAACTAATGTTCGGATAAGCGGTATTCTTTTATTTATAAAATATTTTAAAAATGAAAAACCGATAAAAAATATTATAAACTATCATGAAAATTTTGTTCCCATATACAAACAATATTTTCATAAGTTTCTGATTCGTGCTATTTTGCACGCAGACCTGAATGGTGTATACAGAGACAATCTACAATTTCTTTTCTTTCAATTGTTTTTTTAATAATAATTTCCCTCGACCCGGTGACCTTTCAAAGAACTGTTCATATCATCAGACCGCAATAGCGAGGAAACTGGAAAGCGCGGTGCTTAGAAAGTTCACGAATGACTCACTCGCGGGGCAAGGAAATTGTGAAAGATTGGATTTCACTTGGAAAGGGGCATATAACATGACCAGGGCATTAGCATAATTATAGGGGAAGGTGGGGGGAGAGGATGCCGATATCTGGAACTGCACAGGGGTCGGAAAACCAGGTTATCAAAGCAAGTAGCCTACGAGAATGTAGCACGCCATCCCATCCAATCGAGAAGAACACCAAGATCGGACACACAAAGCATCTCATCGTAGAACACTATTAGAATAAACAATAGAAGAAACAAAAGGAGTTTAGCACTGACCCGCAGTTGAGACATATTTGTTAAAGACCTCCTAGTAACGACCTCGCTAACTGAGCCAAGGGTAAGACGCCGATATGGTTAGCAGCTATTACCTCACTGGTATTGCCGCAATGGAGGCCTAGCACCATCGCGGATGATGAGTTGTGAAACCTAGGTTGACTATAAGAATGCCTTCCGAACTCTAATAGGTCTAGAGTATGATGTCAAGGTGGGTATTGGGTACCCACAGGTAGTCTACAGGTAGCCAGAATAGCATAGAAGGAGTTAGAATGCGTATTGGCTTATGAAATTTATTTTATAATTAAAGCTTGGTGAAATTGGTGAAATATACACAGAATCACTAATCCAATGCATTAAAAGTTTATATCGTCGATACTAATGCGAAGTATTGAATGTGAAAATGACCGGTTTCTGGAGAATGGAAAAACTGTTTCAGGTTTCATTGACAATCACAATGAGGAGTAATGAGAATAATCGCAATATGAATCCAGGTTTGAGAGAACACTAAAACCTACATCAGCCCTAAACCAATCGCTGAAGAGCATGAACTAATAATCCGTGTCTTCACATTAGATACTTGCCATTTGTCTCAACGATATTACGCTGACTGTTTCAGAACACTATGAAATACAAAAACAGGCTACAGTTGAAGTATGTAGTTTATTCTAATACGAAGAGCCTAAAATTTCTTTTGGGATCTCAATTTAAAGAAGATAATATAGTGTGAAAATTAATAAATAAATAAAAGGCTTAATGAACTGAAAGGCTCGATGATGACAACGCTAGCAATCCCTGGCCAAACACCACCTCCCTCCCTAAATCTAACTCCATCGAAGTCGAAATCCATAACATGACTAATTGATGTATTGTACAATAAATACTTATAAAATGAAATTACAAAAAAAAAAAACTACCTATGAGGGTAGACCGGCGAAGGAATTCGTGAAATAGATACCGAGGCACATATGTAAAGAACGAATCATAGGTAGCATTTCAATAAAAGTTTTACATTGCAAACTTAGAGACCTTCTTTTGGTCGACTTCTGTTCAGACTCCTCGAAGATTATCGAGAATCGAGTGTGAAGAAAATTGGATTCAAGTGGAAATCAGCAACATATGGATCATTAAGATCTTGATGGACAAGTTGTGACACCATAAGGAGTATTGAGGTTAAGACATTAAAGAATGTTTTGGCGAATTGAATCAGTATAGAACTTAGTTAAGTTAGTATCAATATCTTCAATAAATACGTGTTTTATACATAATTATTATCTTATTTATAACTTGGATCGCCTAAACGATTGAAAAGCATTAAATTTAGGAAGTATTGGGTTTATATAAATATGTTATGTAGCCTAGTTATTTAAAATATATTTTATTTTATGAATTTTGTCGACCAGTTACCTACCCCGATGGGCAAAAGAATATAACTATTCATAACTTTATGAGTTATGTATTAATGGATATTATAATTTTTGTCAATTGACTATAAGATTGACTAGGAAAACGAAACAATTTAATCAATTTTCAAAAGGACAACAATAGCCGAATATCCTTCGGTGGTCAAAATCGTTAGATTCTGGTAGATCTCAAACTAGTATGCTTCAGTGTCATAGAGAGAGGGTTAAACGAGAATAAAGTGTCCTATTAAAAAACAAAACTATTTAATAAATTTTTAAAAGGACGAAAAGTAGGGACTTAGTGGTTGAAGATATTCTTCAACCCTCAAAAACTGTTAGATTCTGGCAGATCTGAAATTAGTATCCTTCAGAGGCTTTCCGGCCCTGTACCAATAAATAAAGAATGTCTTCTGGCTTTCCGAAAGGAAAAAAACAGTAGGCCTCAATATACAACAAAAGCCATGAAATTAATTACAAACACAGTAGCCGCATCCTAATCTAGAATTGTAAATGTATATGAAAAACTAGTAGAGATATCAGCTTACATAACACAAAATAGTTAAAATATAAATAAATGTAGTTCAGAGAATTGACCAAATACAGCAGTTTGGTGTCGCCTATCTATTATATAGAGCTCTGTTTAGAGTACATTAAGGCTCGGGTTAATACATGCAAATGGATTCCAGCTGACAAAAACAAGGCGTAAAGACGAAACGTAATGTTCGGAGTCAGGCCTGAGGAAGGGGAGTCAAGGACTTGAAGTGTTTAGGCTCATGTTTTGACAGAGCTCAAGGCAACAATTACACTCCCAACCGTTCGAAAATAAAGCAAAACATATTTCTTGTTTTCCTATCGGTATGGTTTTGTTCATCCATAGGCTATTTACTACAGCAAATATTGGCAGAGGCGGTTACTTAGAGAAGTGGCAAGCCGGGGCGTATCTTAAGCTGATCCTCTAAAAGAATTTAAAAAATGGATTTTTAATAAAAGCTTAAATGGGTACTGATTAGTAAAATGTTTTTATCAATCGTGCGGAAAAAAATAAACTGAAGATACTAGCTTCATTTGTTTCCCATAGAAACGGAAAATATAAGCCAGACATAGGGAAAACAGATTTAATTGCTGATGTTTTGAAAAAAAAAATCTATGTTCTAGAATTGATGATGGATATTTAACATTCAAACTAGTTTTAAAAAAAAAAAAAATTCCAATAGAAGTGACAAATAGTTCATAAATCCTAACTGTATTGATCATTCCACACTATCATGCCTACCTCAAGTGTAATACTTTGAATTGAAGATAATATTGAGCGAAGGCTCCTCAATAGGATCAAATTTATAATTGGCCTTTAAAGTGAGTACAGTCACCGGCAGGAGGTCTCGGCTGGAGGCTTTGATCAGAGCAGTAGCTGAGCCAGGGTAATAGCTACCGAGCTCCTAAAGCAATAAATATTCCGCCATTGGGGTAATGCTACACTTCCGCCCTCTGTGATTAATTCAAGCTACCTTTGATGGGGACGGATTGCCTCTTCCGGTCTATAGGCCTAAGATCCTAAGACCCATTGAAAGGTTTCTCGTTAAATTATTAGTTCCTTAGCTCTAATAATATATGATGATTTATTTAATGTTTATTACATGTATGTGAAGCTATATAATGGAACCTTTCTTCGTTATTTTCCTTAGTTTTCAGCAATCTGACTTGAAAGTTTGAACACGTGTCAATATAATTATTGTACAACTGTGTTCCAATTTCCTCACTACAATTATCAAAATAAATGAAAACATTTAAATAAGTTTGCAGGTTAACTATTTAAATTTAATGACGCTTCGGTAAATGTTCTTCTTTACCGATAAAAAAATTCTTACCTAAAGAATAGAATACCTATTTTGTATGTTTTAGAACTGAAGATGAATGTTTAGAATTCGAAACTAGTAGTCTAATAAAATATTCCAACAGAAATGGCAATTAATTCATCAATCCTAATTGTATTGATCCTTCTATACCATCATGCGTACCTCAAGCAATATAAATGGTAATGATTATGGTACCACAGATGCCACTACGGTATTTATAAATTGAAGAACTTGAATGCTCGAAGTTAACGGGGAAAGTTGCATATAATAGTGATGATTTAGATGAAATGGAAATGGAAATGGACGTAAACGTGACTAAAATTGAGGCTCTTGATTATAAATACAGTTGAGATCGTTTGGAGACTAAAACTTAGAAAAATAAATCATACTTTAAAGAAACTAAAAATAACACGTTTTAATAGCAAACCGAACTAAAAGGTAGAAAATAATTTTTATTTAATAAATAGTGCTATGGCAATAGAAAGCCAGACAATCAATAATGATTAATTAATTTGGAATAAAATTAAAGTAAAACTTAAGTTATAAACAAAATAAATCAGTTTATAGTAAGAAGCGTGTGGTGTGTGATATTAAATGTTACAAAAATTTTATTGATAACTATTTATAAGAGTAGATAAAGTAGAGTTATTAAGAAAATAATAATAATAAAATCTCAATAGTGCCAGTGATTAAAGTTTGTTAAATACCACGTTTTTTTGTTGTTTTTTTAACTATAAATTGACTTATTTTGTTAATAATTTGAGTTTTACTTTATTTTATTACAATTTTATTACAAATTAATTAATCATAAATAACTGTCTAGCTTTCTATCAACATAACAAAAACTATTTATTAAATTAAAATTATTTTCTACATTTTAGTTAGTTTTGCTATTAAAGTGTTGTTGTTTGTTTTAGTTTTTTTTTTCAAACTATGATTTATTTATATTTGTATTATCATAGCTATATGATGGATTGATAGACAAGAATGACCTGAAACCCAAATGGATATATTCTGCCAAAATGGGTTTTATATATCCAAATGATATATCCAATATGAATACTACTTGTTTATATATTATATTAATATTATATTCTCCCTTCAAGGTCACACTAGAGTCCATTGTAAATTAATATTAATATTATTATTAATAATTATATAACATTATTATAATTAAATGATTGTGCATACTAATGTAAATATATAACTATTGGAAAAACATGTACTATATATCCTTCCTTTGATCTTTAATATAAACAGAGATAATTCGGGGGTCTGGAATTCACCAAAAGTCATAAGACAATACAATGGATGTACCATGATAAACGCAAACCACAGGCGGTATTTTATTCAAAGATTAGATTCAAATATTAAAAATTCATTATCAGTTCTAAAAACTTACAGAAAATTCAAAATATCAACTCTTTATTATTTATTTATTTTTTCAAACCTTCAACAAACAAGGCTATAAGGAAAAAGTCTTGTCAATGTTCGGCGTTTGGTCTGTCTTCTTCGCCATTCCTGGATGTTATGTGTCGTACAAAGTACTCCTTCTATATGAATAGTGTGGAGGAAACACTTTGGCATGGGTTATTTATCATGTCATGATTTATTATAATGAGAAAACTCATACGTGACTCAAAAAAGTGATTTATCACGCTTTTATCTCAAATAATCGGATCACCCAAATATCTTGAAAGGTAAAAAGCTGACAGTCTGGGACGGCTTCCCACACTCATCTAAGATCATTGCAAACTTAATATTAAGTTAAATATATAGTAAAATACCATGAATTCCATATTTAACAAACCGGCATAAAATAACTAATTGCAACTAAAGCAATACTTTACCAGTAACTGAGAAATCTGTTTTATTCAGCTTACCTGGAATAAAAAGAAAAATTAAATTAGAATAATTTTATTTACAATATTATTTATGTATTATAAATGTTAGTTATAAAGTTTCATGATCCTTGGAGGCCTAGAGTATCGCCAACAAATAAGGTTGCTGTGCCAATGTCAGAGGGTAGTAAAAGTAAGAAAGGCAACGCCTAGCAGAGATGTCGTAGATTTATTTACCTGATCATATTTGTCTTAAATATTTTAAGTCTATATATATATATATATATATATATATATATATATATATATAACAGTTTTTTTGCTTTAGAAAGGGATAACAAATATAGATGTATTATCGAAATTACAGAAAATAATTTTATGAATAATAAATCTTTCATCAAATCAAATAAGTCGTTTTAACATGATTCCCCCCAAAAAACATAAATACAAACAAATTACACATCTATTCAGTATAAAATTTAATAAATACTGAATTTATCTGTTTACTCTAAATTTATTTATTATTGATTTTTTAAAAAGAGTATTAATTTATTAACAGCAGTGTATTAATAATAATTTCTAAAGAGGAGATAAACAGGACCTGGGTAAGGTTTGGGTACTTTGAGAATATAGCCCGGGTGAGAGGAAAAACATTCCCGTGTTGAGAGGAACCGAAAACCCTAATTGAGGAGGATTATCCTTCAAGAGCTTCCTCAAATATTTACCCACTTCGTCCTCTTCGCTCAGGATTAGGAGGAATATCCTGGAAAACTGATAACTCTAACTGTTTGTTAGGAAATTGGGCGAGAATCCATTTTTTTAAATTTACATATTGAGTAGAATATATATGTATGATAATACACTCGATATCATACAACGCAAAACTTTTTTTTTTTTAAATCAGAAATTTTGACAAAAAACCAAAAACATGACGGATGAGATTATACAGGGTGAGTACCTCTTAGTGTAAAAACAAAAATTTGGTGAAACTAGATCAAAAATTTTCACCTTTCTATTCCAATCCGTTGCAGATATACGATAACATAAGATCCTCTGATCTGGTGTCGCTTTATTGACAGTTTTCCTTTATTTTCTATTAAACAATAATTGTTTTCTTTGCTTTTTATTCCAATGAAGAGTTTATTATGTTTAAAATGCATATTTTCATTAAGGGATATTCATAATGTTTTATTTACACAAGTAACTGATTTGTATGCCAAATAAGAACACTATGTTTTTTTCGGTTTTAAAAGTAAATTTCTCCATCAAATCGAAACAGAAACATTACGTTACCTACCATTCGAAAGCTGATTAAATTTGCAAGTTTTTGTGAGATTATCAGTTTTGTGGATAGTTCTTTCGAAAAACGGTGAGCGTTGAAGTATTATAAGGCATTGTAACTTCCCTAAATAAAGTGAAGATTAAGCTGTTTTTTAGATCTCAAGTTTGTAAAATTCAAGGTTGCATGTAATCTGCTCTTATAGGAAATTTAATGCTAAATCCGAAAATGTGGTAAAAGTTTGAAAAATATTTAAACAAAATTGAGATATTACAGCTTTTATAATAAAAAACATGGTTTCATTAATAAAGTCTTTGAATTATCGTATATCTGCAACTGATTGGAATAGAAAGATAAGATCTGCGGTATTTTTCTAAATTTTTGATCTAGTTTCACCCAATTTTTTTTTTTTTACTAAGAGGTACTCACCCTGTATACACGAACCTAGGAGATCAACTCATAGCCTTTAATGACATCATTTACGATCTGTTGAATTTACAGCTAAATGAATGAGATTAGAATAAAGAAATTCAAACTCTATACATAATAATCATTAATAGCGGGCACAATAAAATCATAGTTGAGAACAAAAAAAAAAAAAAGTCCTTTTCATTTTGCCTCCTAAGAACTGATGATGAATGTTTAACATTCGAAACTAGTTTTCATACAAAAACAATTGGCAATTCTTCTTGAACACAGAAGTGGCAATTAATTCATTAATCCTGATCAAATAATCTGTATGAAGAACCGATCCAAATATGAACAATGTTCAGTCATCAAGCTCCGTTGCATCCTTTCTCACACAGTAGATGTGCATAAGAAATATAGCAGCCAGTGGATTTAAGGAAAGATCATTTCGAACAAGTGACGAGAGACCTTTAAAAAAATGGAGATCTCACTGTGTCGGCAAGAAATAACATGGAAAAGCGTTAAGGTCATATAAAGCATTTTTTCTAGTTCACAGGTGCTGTACGTTTTTATGATACCGATTTCTCACTGGCGAAAAAATGAATCGAACACATAAAAAAAAAAACCTCAAGCACTGTCAGTTTCTTTTGGATTTTTTTAAAAGATATTTTTTCCACTTCCATAGAGAATAGCATTGAGCGAGACGTTCCTGAATGCACTGTAAACTACACTCGAATCCCTTTAACCTCGGATAAATCGGTGGTAATAAATATAAATACCATTTCTTCCTTTACAGTATTTAAATACCAGGGGACACAAAAATTGATTATTTCAACGTCCTTTTTTAGGCCACCTGGAAATTCTTAAAAAAATAATGTGGCATCTTAACGGCTGTTGAATGTACTTGTGTTGTTGAGGACGAAATATAGGAATGCAATAGGCTCGTTCGATTCCCTTCTGAAATAATAATTAGGTCGGATATTAGTTCAGTTTTGCGTATATATTTCCAATGGTGTTATGAACTCTTATCAGAAAATGCCTTCTTCTATTTTTAGGTGCAGAAAATCTTGTATTAAACATTCAATGACGAAATGGAAAATCAAATCATTTCACACTATTTTGCATAACGACGAAACGTAATTGATTTCAGGGTTACTGCATTAAAGTTTCGAAGTTTATAAACGTATAAAAGCTGCAATATCGTTTTATTTGCTGGTTTATTAATGAAAATTTACTGATATTGAAATGGGCACTTTTGGAAAGAAAATTTCATTGTCGGCAATGTTTAAAGAAATTCTACGGTTTTTTATCTATTTGTTTTATTTAAATATTTCTATATCATTAAATTATAAATAAATATTAAATAGAGCTAATATGTGGGTGTCTTAAAGTAGATTCAAAAATAAATTATTCAATATATTGGATTGACCGGAAATTAATACTTCTTTATCGATTTAAAATAAAATAAATGATCTAAAATATTTTTTAACAATCGAAATTCGCTCCATTTCTATCGAGTTAATAACCGTTTTATGCCTTGTGAATAGAGGCTAGAGTCTTCGGTACAAACGAATTCTAAAAAATCCATTTTCTATCGAATTTTGGTTATGAATGTTATTATCTCTTAAAAGTAAATTATTTTGAAAAGTGAGAAAAAAAAGTTATGTCAATCTTAGCTTCGATGAGGACTTAGAAAGTAAACCGAAACGTTGGACTAACTTTATTTTTGTATATTATTATATATATACAGACAACCAACCTACTTCAATATATCAGAGTTCACAAAAAATTATTATTAATTTAAAAAAAAAACAACTTCAGATTTATGCCAAGCTAAGGAATTGGTAATGTAATTTTTTCCGAAGGGCTGTAAAACGATAAACATTATACTAGATATTATAATATGGAATAAAGTGTTAAATTTCTAGCTTTTATCAGTAATGGTAAAAAAAAAATACCCCCCCAAAAAAACGGTCTTTTGGCCCTCCTAAAAAGTATTTTTTCCGATTCGCTAGTTTAGCATGACTAGCTTCAGCGAAATATACAATATTTCATATCATTTGCAACAATACTTAAATTATACGTAGAAGTGATAACCCATAAACTGATATTTTGATTCAGAGTGAGATACAGCAACTTGGTCGAAAGGAGGGGCGGGGGAGCATTCTGCCTCAGGCAAATAAATATTAATGTTGAGTACATGAATAATTCTCTCTGTAAATTCAAATTCTCGTTTCAATGTAGGTTTTTCTTTTTTTCTGATTCAGATATTTCGGGTTTTGTTTGCTTAACAGTCAAAGAGAAAAGGTCAATAACGAAATCTTCTAAATGGCTATTATATAATTTACAGAAAATATATTTACTTTGATACGTTTAAAAATATTTATTTTTATGAAACAAATTTTTGCTTTGCTTTTGAAATACAGGCGGTGAACTAAGGCTTCAAGTGTGGCAAATGAATTTACAAACGATATATAACTCTTCTTAAGAATTATTGAATTGTTAATTTTCAATCGAAGACGAGTTGGATCCATGTTAAAAATTCGGAACGAGCCATTGAATATAAAATACCGATAGAAGTAGCAAACAATAGATACAATATAATTTCTAAATATATTGATCTTTCTTTACGATCATGCGTACTTCAAATGATAAAAGACATATGATTCAATCAAAACCCTCATGTATGGTTGAGATGTACCATATTTTATATTTTTATAATATATATTATCAATTTGTTGAAATTTGTTTTTTAATTCAACAGCAAAATTTTTAATTAAATTCCCAAGATTTATGTGCGACAAGCACTGGACAATTTTTTTTATTGTTGTATATTTTAGGGTATTCGTAAATAGATAACTTAAATATAATTAAAAATAAAAAAAAAATTTTCAATTTGCTAGTAAAACAAAGTTAATAGCTTTACGTTAACCATTAAATACTCTTCAGTTGTTGAAGGTAGTCGTTAAATTAAAGTAAACAAAAGCTGATATATTATGCAAAAGACAAATTTCATTTTTAAACGAGCCTGCACTAAAGAGCACTGAATAAATATTAATTCGTTGCACATTTCTTCCATTGAATTCCATCAAACCCAAAATTTACAAAATCATGTCTTGCAAAATTCTCCCTTCTACGTTTCGGTCTACCCTTAGAATATTTATCCGTCAGTTAAATACGGATTACACTTTTAGGTATCTTTCATTTCTTTCACACTCGTTTCAGTAACAGCGATCCTATCTCCATAATTAAATCTTCCGAGAAAAAAAAAAAAATTGAAATTAGTGTTGTCATGCTTAAATTTGTCGTTCCAATATTTCAAGGAAAAGGACTTTAATTTTACAAACAAAAGACCATTAACATGACAGTGATTACACCATTATGAACTTACGGAGTTGAGTTTTGGGGCTCTACTAGACCATCCAATTCATCCTGTATCCAAATCTTACAATCCAAAATCCTTCGAAAAATCCTCAATGCTCCTTACTTTGTCACCAATAAACGTATCCATAAAGATCTTGATGTTCCAGATGTTGCTGATTTAGCCCAAACCAGATACCAATCCTTTCATAGTAAGCTCCATAACCACTCAGATCCACTAGTTTCTCAACTTGCTTCCCACCCAATTACCGATAATCCTCCGAGGCGTTTGAAAAGAAGATGGCCTCTTGTGTACATTTTTATTGAAGTACTACGGATGAATAGTTCTTTTCAAGTTTTGGCACGTTATTGTAAGCGTTTTTAACACATTTACTTGATGTATTTTTGTACAGTTGTGAATTTCAATAAATTGTAAAAAAAAAACAAAAAAATAATTATGAATAACCAGGCATCGTACACTTAAGACGCCATGTTTCGTACCCGTGAAGATCAAAGGGTATTAGTTTTATAGAAGGTACAGGCTAATAGAAAAAGTATATCTAGATAGATATCTAAGAAATTGTTGAAATATGAGCAATTCACAAGAAAGCTCGTAACAAGTTTAAACTAGTCATCTGTTAGAGGCAAACAGTGTTGGGTCTATCGTGAAATCAGATTTAATTCTAGAACTAAACAATTTCTCGTTATACGATCAAAAATAATAATAAACTAGAAAACTTTCACTGAATAGATAAACATCATGAAACGACTCAATGTAAACTCTTCAGAATTGAAAGTTCTCCCGAGAAGATGGACAGAAAATAGCCGGCATGATTAGAGAATTGTTTGAGTTCACAATGGATTCGTTAAAGAGTTTGCGGTTATCTCTCTCTTGTGGATGATCAGTCAGCAGTCTTCTCGATCGAAGATGGAAACCATCTTTCCCAAGCGGTGTTGTAAGGGCTAGCACGTTCTTTAGGGTCGAAGTTCATCAGGTCCTGGGGACTTACTCAACCTTGAACTTTACGGTTCGGTTTCGAAGTATACATTTCGTTCCATCAAGTTCTTTCAACAAGTCTTTATAATAGAGTTTATATAATGTTGCTACAATAGTCTAACCCATGAATTTGGAGGAAGAAGAGATAGAACAAGTTCGACTGAGTTTATTTAATTAGATGTTTAAAAATTTTATGCATAAATATGTAAATTAAATTAAAATATCTGGTGATCCCGCCTTTTAATCAGAAAAAAAAAATTGTGGTTTTTTGAATGGAAATTCAAAATAAATACATCAAAGTTAAATCATGTCGGTCCCCCCCCCCCTTAAAGTAAACATGCTACACGAAAAGGTCTCAGTTTACAAATCATCTACAAAAAATAAGTTTGACGTTCGGAACTAACAAAATAACAACAGATCTCGATAAGTAGAAAATAAAAAACAAAATTATTAGAGAGCATAAATATTTTAATTGTAAACGATATGAGAGCTCAATCAAAAATAAAAAAGTTCACTTCACTTAAAATATTCACAGTTAATAATGGAAAATAATTCAATAAATAAAATTAAATAGTTTTTTTCGATCAGCTGTTTGAATATACTTCTCCTCAGCTGTTTCGATATTACTTTACTTTTTTGGAAGGTGGTGTTCTATTTCCACTTTGGTTGATCTTTTCGGTAATGAAATGATATTTTTTTTTCTAGTATAACGTTTCTTTTACCCTTAAAATTTGTAACGTTTTTTTCACAGCCAAAAATGTAGCACTAGCTCTGTCGGCGTTGCACGGATTGGAAATTTGAAGACAGATTCCTTGTCAGAAATTCAACGGAGAATATTTTTTGTAAACATTTGTCGTTAGAACCTAACGAAAGGCATAGTCATGATCTATTTTTTTTTTTTTTTTTTTTTTTTTTTTTTTTTTTTTTTTTTTTTTTTTTTTTTTTTTTTTTTTTTTTTTTTTTTTTTTTTTTTTTTTTTTTTTTTTTTTTTTTTTGGTCAGGGAGATATTGAGTTCTTTTATCAAAAGTATTTCTTCGTTTTTAAAGATCTCATAACTGGTTAAACGTTGATTGGTTTGTTATTGGGAGCGCTGAAACGATTTTGTTAACATCTTTCAATAATAATGTAATTAAAAGAGTTTTATAAAGAAAAAGTTATTGAAAGATAAGGAGTCCTCAGGATAAAATATTGGAATTTCAGAAATAAAAAAAAATCATCAATTTTAATCAGTTAATTGCTGAGTAAATGATTGCATAACCGAACAGTGTGAAAGTCAAAATTAGCTCTTCTTTCCCTCGCTGGAAGAGAATTAATTCTTTAGAGAAATATTTGCAGAGTGAAAGGGGTCAAGTAGGTTGATAGTGTTTGCCTTGTAAATGAA
Source organism: Euschistus heros (assembly GCA_003667255.2). Lineage (NCBI taxonomy): Eukaryota > Metazoa > Arthropoda > Insecta > Hemiptera > Pentatomidae > Euschistus > Euschistus heros. Next base: position 825,461 of record RCWM02000353.1, read on the forward strand.
CCGCTCCGAACTCGCCTCCTACAATTTAATTTCACTCCTCTTTGTTTGCTTGTTCTTGACCCAAACATGTCCAGTTTATTTAAATGTGAGTATTTACTTATTTGTCTAGATTTAAAATCGGTATAATTCATAAAATAAATAGAGTTAATTAAGATAAACAAAATAAACTAAAATAAACTTGAGTCCAAATGAATCTTCCACCTCTTTTTTAAAAGAATATCAGAGATAAACATCAAGTGATTTTATTTAAAGTAAATATAAATTTTCTATATCTTGATAAATTATAGATTTTTTTTTATTTATACTTATTGATCCTTTCAACTGAATACGTTAAATATAACAAGTAAATTTGAGGAAAATGATTACAATAACATGTAAAGAATAACTCACAAGTAACACTTTAATAAAAGTTCTACATAAGAAGATCTCTTGGCCATCTTTTCAGACGCCTCAGAGGAATATCAGGAATTGAGTGTGAAACAAGTTGGGAGAGGATTCAAGTGGGTTTGTAAATAATAAGCAGTAATGAGGTTTTTTGGATTAGATACGGGAAGAATGGGAAGGTTTAGTGAACACTAAAGCGTAGAACTCCGTATGCCATAATGTATCTAATTACTGCCATTTAAATAAGTCATTTGTAATTTATCGGGAGCTTTGAAACGCTTGTCAAGTAAATGTTGGAGTAGACGGAAACGAGAAGCAGTTTCTTGTCTTTTAAGTCTGGTATGATCTGGAAAATTCAGATTCAAAACAAACGTAAAGACGAGGATTCTCACTAACTTTCTGTGTTAGGTACATTTTGGCCCGAATTTCAATGGTTATTTTAAAAAGGTATGATTTTTAGCATTTACTTTTAGATCAAGACTAAAACGACAAGAAACTGTCCGTCGTTACAGACTACTTCAACATTTACTAGACAAACGTTCAAAGCACCCAATTAATTATCAAAGACTCATATACATGACAGACCTATTTGGACGTACGGAGTTGAGCTTTGGGGCTCATATAAACCTTCCAATTCTTTTCGCAACCGATCCTTACAATCCGAAATCTTTCGTAAAATACTCAATGCCCCTTATTATGTCACAAATAAACTTATCAATAACCAGATAACTATTCTTTCATAGTAAACTCCATACCCATTCGCACACTCGATTCCCGATAACCTTACACTGAGGAGCACTTGTATTGTCACAAATAAACTTATTCATAAATACTTTAATGTTACGTATGTTGCTAATTTAGCTTAAACCAGATACCTTTCCTTGCATAGTAAACTCCACAACCATTCAAATCCATTAGTATCACAACTTGCTTACCATTCTATCCTCGATGACCCTCTGAGGCGTCTGAAAAGAACATGGCCTTGGAACTTTCTAGTATATAAGGACTTTTATTAAAATGCTACCAATGGGTGGTTGCTATACTATGTTACTTTAATCATTTTCCCACACATTTGCTAGATAAAAGAAATTTTGTATCGATAATATCATTGTTCCAAAAGCTTATACCTTGAAGTGATTGTACCTGCTGGATTTAGGAACATTGTAAGTACGTTTTATCTTGAAGAATGAACAACCAAACTTCTCCTTGACCCAACTACCTGCGAACACACCACAGTTGTGAGACCTTAGACAACAACAGAAGCCCGAAGCAGGAAAAGAACTTGATCCCTCTTGCTAAAGCCTTTATAATCCTGAGAACCTAGTTCAAACTATCCAGGTACTATGCTGCGCTTTTCTTTTGTAGCATTTTTTTTCCTGGAACGCAATGAGGTTAACGGTAAGGATTAAGTAAAAAAAAAAAAGTTTCGATAGAGAGGGTAGATAAAAAAAAAAAGTTTCGAGTATTAATTCATTTTAATATGTAGAGATTGCCGAAGAAGACATTAAGCAACCTTTTTCATCACGGTCTTAGGAAACGAATCAATTTATTATGAAGAAGGGTTTGTTGGGTTAGAGCAGGCACTTCAATATCTTGAAGGCGGAACTGGTGTAACATAGTTTGGTTTGATGGTTTTTAAAACATGGAGAGGTCGTGCGGCGGCAGATAGAATGTCGGTACTAAAAAAAAAAGGAAAGTAGTAATTTTTCCAGGCTATAAACATTTTAATTTACATATGCGTTGATATTCCTTATTTATATTATAAATGTACACATAATAAGTATTATTTTTTTTATTAATTAGACATATATATATATTACGTCGATTGTTCTACGTTATTTATTCCTATTTACTTCTTTTACTTTTTAGGTTATTCGGTTATCTTAATTTGGTTATCCGAGCCTATCTCGTTTCCAACCACATCGATTAGTCGAGTCCCAAGCTTATACTAACAAGGGGATGTTTGCAGTTGTAACTCACAGATTTGAATGCCGATTTTTGTGTGGGTAGTAGGGACCAATAATAGCGCAAAACTAGAGTTGTAACCACCAATGGGCATAAGGAGCCGAGAAAAAAAATAAAATATGAAAATCACGTATAATTTTTTTTCTTAGCTCTCAATCAAGATAGAGAAATGATTCTTTCACGTTTAATTGCAGTTGTGTATGGTGTTTTAATAAAAATAATTTCGTTATGCTCAAGACACTACCCGGCTTTAGGGTGCTCAAAAACTCCAAAACAATTATAAAATTCCAAGGAAATCCGCTCAGTGAAAACTTTTTTTCATGAACAACTGACCTCAAATCTCGATTTAAAGCACCATAAAACCCTTATATGTGAAATTTTGTCAAAATAAAAAAATATTGGTTTTTTACCCCTTTCCAGGATGTTAAAATTTTAAAGTTGAGATTTCATCAAGAATTTCTAAAGGCCATAACAACTGCTGTGTTCAACGGATTACAATAGTAATAGAATCACAAGAATCAGCATACATTCTGCTCTTTAGCCATGCATATAACATTGGATTTACTCCAGATTTTAGTGGACAAAAACTGATGTGCATGAAAAAATCCGAGGTCAGCTATAACTTGAGATATTTCAATAAGGGGATATTGTGCGACCTCCGGATTTGGACTAAACTATGTAGTTTTGCGGCTTTAAGGGTTTTATGGTGTGTTAAATCTAGATTTGAGTTCAGTTGTTCATAAAAAAAAGTTTCCACTGATTTACAGCGGATTTCCCTGGAATTTTATAATTTTTTTGGAGTTTTTGAGCACCCTAAAGCCGGGTAGCGTCTTGAGCATAAAGAAAGCATTTTTAATTAAAATACCATACACAACTGCAATTAAACGTGAAAGAATCATTTCTCTATCTTGATTGAGAGCTAAGAAAAAATATAAACGTGATTTTCATATTTTATTTTTTTTCTCGGCTCCTTATGCCCATTGGCGGCTATAACACTAGTTTTGCACTATTATAGGACCCTACTACCCTCACAAAAATCGGCATTCAAATCTGTGAGTTACAACTGCAAACGTCCCCTTGTAAGTTCCATAATGACTTTCGGAAAATAACCATATTATTTTAAAATATATGCATATTAACTTAATGTTAATTCTCAAAGTCTATTCTATTATTTTGTTTCATTTTTCTCCATTTTTTTCAGCCAATATTTGAATTTTATAACACTCCTTCTAAGAGGCAAAATTATCATGTATCAGTACAATAGCATGCTGCATCAGGATATAAGAAATCCACATAAGCCATTCATACAAAGAAAAATATAACTTTAAACATCAAAAGAATCGGTGGGAAGCCGGGTGATTTTATGTAACAATAATAGTTATGTTTTCCTGTACTAATACTAAATACTAAAAAAAAAAAATACATAACTAAATAAAAAATCATTAGACAACTCCACCATTTACAGTGACATTCCATCAACATACCGCTAGATAGTTAATTAAAATGTCACCAAGATCGTAGCATATCAAGGAATCTGTCTAACCAAGCTATTGCAATCAGGTGATTACAAACATTCTCACAACTCTCCCCCGACTAATGTTGAAATATAACAGATGTTGAGAACACTTTCACTAAGCCGACAAATTAGATCTACACTATCTAGATTACAGGGAATAATTGCTAAAGGATCCATTAAGAATAAATTATGAATCATTAAAAATGCTTTGAATCATCATCAAGGAGTGGGGTTATCTTAATGGCTCTGACTGTTCTCATAAGTCGCAGGTAATGAATTGTCGGAAAAGAATGGAGGTTTATGTTTTTAAAATAAAACTATAAAACAATTATTTTTATTGATCATATACATAACCTTCAGTTTTCATAAATTTCCCATTCCTTGTAAATAGAATTTTGAATCTTGAAGATTGACAAATTCCTGAAAGCGCATTTTATATACTAATCTTTGAAACGATATATTTTGTACGTTTTAAAAAAGCAGTCATGGAAAAATAATTCCATATAAAGGGAGTATGAGTTGGTTAAGGAAAAGAATTGAGAAACAATATAAATATATATTTAATAAGAAATGAATCATCCATCCTTTATTATTCATGACCGGAATAATTGTCATAGAAATTACATTTTAATAAAATCACAAGTATTTGAGAAAACATATAACCCTAAAATGACTTCAGAAAAAAATATTTATAAACATGTTTAGTAAATTTAATCGAATAATAAATACATAAAATGGTTTATATATCACCAATATACTCTAAATAATAGTAAGAAATAGGATTGGTGTCAGAACAACGATACAAGAATATGTGATAGTGTCATCAGGAAAGTGGGTAGTGATATGAAATGGTCATAACATTACTCAGACCAAAGAACTTCATCACCAGATACTAGAATAATACAACTTTCCTTTTATATAAATGTTTATAAATTTGTATAACTATATGTATAGTAATAGTTTATATATATCTTGACTGTACTGTTAGATGTTTAGTAAGGTTCTTGAGGTTCAGTCAGTAAATAAAAACAACTATTTTAGCGACGTTTGGAGATTATATTGTTCTCATAATCATGATCTACAGTGAAAAACAGGTTACAATAAAATTATATAAGCTATACAAGTTATTTCAAAACATAAAGTTAGCTACAATATAAATATATAACAACATGCGTTAGAATAATTAAATACATATAATTACAAAATATGGAGGAGTAGGAAACTACTTACAATGTTACTGGTGGATATGCTATTGGTATCTACAAGTAAATTATAACAATTCTAGAGTTGTAGATTGTTGGGGTATGCAGTCATTAAACAGAGCAATTAAAAATATTTAGTGTTTAATGACTGCATACCCCAACTATCTGCAACTCTAAATACTTCTCAGTCAAATAATACCTTATCAATATAACAATTCTAGTACACAACTAACCAGGGGAATTCATGAATAAAAAAACAAGATAAAGGTAGGGAGGGATTTTCCAAAACTTGTGGTATTCCCAGATGTAGAGCATGATTATGAGAACACTATAGTCTTGAAACTTTGCCAAAATAGTTGTTTTTATTTATTGACTGAACCTCAAGAACCTTACTAAACACACACACACACACATATTAAACCTAAAAATTAATTAATTAGGAAATTATTATATTAAGGCACGATTTTTAGAATTGGCAGTTGTTTAAAATTTCATTTCTCTGTTCAACCAATAGATTAATCTAGAAATAAAAGATGAATCCCAGATTGTTTTTTTCATATAAATTCATCTAATAGTTGTATTTGTTTCAAAGGAGGAATAAGGAGAAACATCAATAACAACATAACACCAATAATTGTGATAATGAAATTACATCATATCTTGAGCTTATTCAAAACAATTTAGGAATCAATACGCCTCGTACAATATTATACAAGAAACAATATTATTATAAACTAAAACACACTACCGTATGATTAGGCAATGTCCTTGAGGAGGAGCCAATAAAACTATTGCATCCATCGAAGGACACTCCAAACAGGATCCGGCGGAGATGTTAAACAATTTGGAAGGAGATAATGAAGGACAATTAGCACAGCCGCCGCTGGGAAGGGATTCGATTAGCGCCCGATATCGATCGCAGATTCTATAATCGATATACAGCGCTGATGTAAGCCACTGTTGTTGGATTTCAAGAACAAGTGCGCATTATTAATAGAGGTTCCTCCCGCAAGCAACAATACGGTGCCATGATAAAGAATAATAAGTAAAACAAATAAGATTGACTTTCAGATTTTACGGTGTTTATAGAATACTGGCTTAGTACTGTATTCTAACCGGACAATTTGTCCCTTGTCAAATGCCAAACTCTCATGGTGGTCTCTGAAACAATTGGCGGAACGACTTCCTTCAAACCGAAACCCTATAAATTATTTTCAAAGTGAATTAACTTTATGACAGTCAGGATTTGATCTCGATTCGCTGATTACTAAAAACCAAGCTCACTTACCATAAGATGTAAATATCTTTTGGTTACTATTATTAGGTCACCGAACCAATTTCTTAATCTCTTCAAACTAGTGATTTATAACAAACATATTTACCAAGATGACTGGAACGGCTTCACAAATGGATTGTAGTATTTTAATTGACATGATTTTGTATCAAATTCTTTTGAAACAAAGCCAAAGTTTAACACTCTGGCACAGAAGGCAATATTTGATAAAACATAATTAACATACCTGGACTGACCTAGGCTAAAAATCTTCTGATATATCCCAACAAAGATTAACACTCTTTGTGCCAGCCCTCTGAACATGTCATAATTGTCATATTTTTCGAAAACATACACATTTAGCGTGCTAACGTGGATGTTTCGCGAGATTTAATATAAATTGCATGTATAGAATCTAATAGTAAATTTAATCAGCTTTGAGGTTGAAAAACAAAATTTTGAAAAACAAAAGGCACGATTAAAACTTCATACATAGAGTCTAACACTAAATTTTACCAGCTTTTAGATAAAAAAAAAAAAAAAAAAAAAAAAAAAAAAAAAAAAAAAAAAAAAAAAAAAAAATCAGTAGGACGAACAGTTTCGGAATTATAGTAAAAAATGTGCAAAAAAACCTGGATTTCACAACAGTGAGTTTTTTTAGCGTGCTTTTAAGGGACATTACTAAATTTCTAATTGTAAATTCAACCAGCTATAAGATGAAAAAAAGTAATTTTGAGTCGGACAAATAGTTTCGGCGTTACCAAAAAAGTATGACAAACATGGTTTCGCGGAGAAGTGGGACTGACCGCCAGTTGGCCGATTTCTACACTTTTTCCCAAGCCTATATCTTCGCGGTAAATGGTCCGATTTTGGAGTAGTTTGTTCATTTCGTAGGTAATAAATCTCGCTACAACTAATATTTAAAAATTTTCAAAAAAGCTTCGTTTTCGTTTTATATCTTTCGTTTAGGTGTTGTTTCGTAGGTATTTTTCGAATTATTTTTTGCGATTTAGGGTATGAAACCGACGTCTACCGAATAGCAAACTTCAGATTCGGATTCAGCACCCCAAAAAACATAAGGATCCGTTCAGGATAAAAGTTTGGCAGTTTTTTCTTCAAGACGGACTTTTGGAACCTTATTTTACTGGACTAAGCTAAAATTATTATTAACTTCTAATAGTAACATAGTTAAATTTTATGAAAATTTTTTTGAGCATTTCCTTTCATTAATCATAAACAAAGTCAAATACTTAAGACTACATTAAAATTTAAGCTGTTTTCATTTATCATATTCATGGAAATAATTATTAACGGATTCTTTTATCAGTCAGCACCCACGGAACAGTTCGAAGAGCACTACATAATCTCTTTTATCCGATATCGATTAGTCACCCAAGAACCTCTTCACCTGTCAGACGCAATGAGAGACTTCCTCTTCATCTGATATCTAAGAGAACGCTATTGGATTATAATGCAGTTCAGTGATTAAACGTAGAGCTGTCCATAACACATCACCTCCTTCTATATTTGATCTTAAAAAGTAGGCATTGCTAGTATTGGTATTATAGTAATAATAATGTAAGTATAGTAATTTCTCAAATGTCTGAAAACTGCTGACATTCTAAAAGTATGGTTTAAAGTCCTTAGTTCACCACAGCTGACATTAGTAAGATCTTTCAAGCCACGGAGAATATTGCTAGTAGAGAATTCATAGTGACTGATTCTCAGGCGGTACAAAAAGGATTTTTTTATTTTTTATTTCCAGATTTACAATGTTACAGACTACTTCAACATTTACTGGGCAAACGTTCAAAGCTTTCAATTAGTTACAAAAGACTCAAATACAAAACTGTGATTAGGCCTATTTGGACATATGGACTTGAGGTTTGGGGCTCCACAAATTCAATTCGTTCAATTCCTTCGAAAAATTCTCAATGCTTCTTACTTAGTTACCTATAAACTTTTTCATAATCACACGTACGGAGTTGAGCTTTGGGGCTCATATAAACCTTCCAATTCTTTTCGCAACCGATTCTTACAATCCGAAATCTTTCGTAAAATACTCAATGCCCCTTATTATGTCACAAATAAACTTATCAATAATCAGATAACTATTCTTTCATAATAAACTCCATACCCAATCGAACCCAATAGTCTCCCAACTTGCTTCACACTCAATTCCCGATAACCTTACACTGAGGAGCACTTGTATTGTCACAAATAAACTTATTCATAAATACTTTAATGTTACGTATGTTGCTAATTTAGCTTAAACCAGATACCTTTCCTTGCATAGTAAACTCCACAACCATTCAAATCCATTAGTATCACAACTTGCTTACCATTCTATCCTCGATGACCCTCTGAGGCGTCTGAAAAGAAGATGGCCTAGAGACCTTCTAGTGTAGAATTTTTAGTTAAGAGTTTTACTGATGATTTTTTTCAAGCTTAGGCATATTATTGCAATCATTATCTACACATTTACTTGATGTATATATTCTGTACAGTTGTAAATTTCAATAAATGGATATAAAATTTTTTTTAAAAAATAGTTTGCCATTTTTTCACGATGTTTATTCATTTATAATAATTCATTCTGATATCTAGTTCTCAGTCACTTAGTTTACGTTGGAGACCTTACACGAACACTTGTTCTTACACAATCTTCACTTCATAATGTTGATGATTTCGATAATATTATAGTTAACAATTCAAGCCTAATGAGATGCAAAATCAGCTGTTTCGGTGCAATAAATACCGTAATGGATAAAACCAAGATGAAAGTAATCTGTTTGCATTCCTTCCGGATATGTTATATTATTTTTCATACCATAGGCTGTTCACGGTTGCAAGCAGCACGCTTCATAACTCATTTTAAATGCATTAATGTGTGCATCGATTCAAAAATATTAAAAGTGCTAAAATCCACTTTTCTTTTAACCAAAATTAGTTAGACCTTATCCTTTACCTAAAATATCTCTCTGGATTCATTTCCTAAGTTAGATTTTAAGAAATGCAAAGGCTACACTGCTAAAGCCAGTTTTTCCACATGACACAAATGGAATTCTATTTCGACATGCAACTCAACTGTTTTCCATGTGATACTCGTACATTGGCGTAATGGAGAAACTCGTTAGTCTCTCAGGTTACGACATAATTTTTAGTCTTTTTTATTATTATATTGTTTTGTTCCACTTTAGTTATGTTAATTTTTTTTTTTGGTACTCTAAATTAAATTGTAAACCTCTGAATTCCACTTTATTTACGCTAGTTTTTTTGTTGTTTTTTTTTATCCTGAAGGGATTTGCCTTCACCAAAAAAATAACTAGTATATTTGGAAAATTTATTATTACTTAATTCTTATACGTAGTTAGTTACTATATCCAGCAGTTCTATATAAACTATGCAATTATCAGACATTTCGCTCTTAATTGAAATTCAATCGATGATGCACTATCTAAGGGGAACCACAGCTTACTCGATCAATATGTGGTAATATGTCTCAAGATGAGTCATCGGTGTACTTAGTACAGAAGCACCCTACACTACTCACTTCTTTTCCCTCTATATCTAGCTCAGTAGCGAAACACTATATTCATCATTTCATAAATACGTTATCAATATACAAGTATATAAAAGTGACACTATAAGTCAAAATTATCTATCATTTTATCGAGCTCTTCGTTCTGCTACACTAAATTGTTCACTGTGATTAATAAACTTCAAAATAAATAAATAAAGTTATTATTGAAATATTAGACGGTTTATACGTAATAAAGATACCATTTCATCTGTAGAAATATCTTTTAGAAATGAAAACCAGAAAATCTTGAAATATTATTTCGGATTAGTATATATACTAGCATACTCCGTCGCGGCTTCACCCGACTGAATGAATAAAGAACTTAGATTGTATTAACTAATAATTAAATTTTATTTTTTTATTGATAAAAAATCTTGTATTTGTAGGAATGGAATTTAGAATTCTTCTTCAATGATATTTTCACGTATGGCAGTAATTTTTAAATTGTTAGTAAAATGGTTAAATTTGCATTGATTAGGTGTTCAAAGAGTACGTAAAAACATAATTAGACATACAATTTAGCATATAACAGTTTGGAAAACCTCGTTTCTGGCATTCAAGACTATATATTTTAATCATCATTATAGTAAAATTTATTATTATAAGCCTTCCTAGAACTATGAAGATGTTGTAGTTAAAATTTGGTACAGTTGTGTTTAATAGTTTTACTATTGGAAACTTTTTCAGAATGGCCACATATCGATCGATATTTTAACTGAAGTGGAATCTACATGTCGCTTCATATATTTACAGCTTTTTTAACAACAATCGAATAAAAAATAAGTAAATTTTATCATAAATTTCTAGCTCTGTATAACACCGTACCTTTGTAACTTCTCTCGAATGGTGCTCGCCATCTATCGATGGATTACCAGACTTCTCTGCGCACAACATATTTATCGCTTTTTGGCAATATAATTGAAAATCCTCAAATTTTATTATTGCTAAGCCCTCCTTGAACTATGAAGATGATGTGGTTAAAATTTAGTACAGATTGGTTTAGTAGTTTTCGCGGTTAGTGATCACAAACTAAAAATTGCTCCTCCTTTTATATAATAGAATAGCTATATATACATACGCACAATTCCTTTGAGTATAAGACAGGTTAGTAAGTAAACCAGTTGGTGAGGTGCCATAGAGCACAGACCGTTATTGGAAGCGGACATGAGAATCGGGGCGCGTTCTGTTCTCGTTACCTACACCCGCTCGCTCTTGCATGTTCTAGTAGTTCTGTCCTATTCAGTAATAGTAAAGTATACATTAATTATTATAATTCCAGAACTAGTAATTGGCAGAAGGATGACATGGGACCTTACACATCTAGACGAAACGCAATACATTAAATCAACGGTTAAAAATTCCCTAATTGGACTTCATTTTAAATTAAACTTAACACCAAAACTTAATGTCTATACTTACTTAATAAAATATATTTGGACATAGGCCTCACAAATTTAAGAAACTTCCAAAACGCCACATATAAAGAAACTACACTCAAAGGCAAAAACTTTTAGGACCATAACTAGCGCACCTTGGTACGTAATTTACATAAATCTACACAAGGACTTAAACATGCCTACCATCAAAGAACCAGACCTACTACAAAAGATCTTACAATATATTATATTAAAAAGGCATAACTCCCCATTTGCTTTATTCATTTAACTACATGTTTCAGAGCTTGTCATGTTGCTCCATCTTCAGGTTCATTAAAGTAAATTGGTGGATGGCAACCATACCAGGTATGCAAGTTTAAAATGTCGTTTTAATTCCAATAGAATGCGCTCTTAGCCTATTGAAGGATTTGCTTATCTCTAAACGCTATTTTGTTTGTTAGTCATTTGTTTACAAAAGTCAGTTGTTTTTAAGTCGTTTACGTGGACGTATCATACCTTTCTTTGGTGTTAAAAATGTCTAATTTTAAGCCAAATAAGAGCATTTGCGACATGTCATGATTTTCTTATTTAATCAAAAGAAAAAGGCATCTGAATGTCATCGAATTCTTGTTGAGACTTATGGCGATGTTGCTCCAACCGTCAGGACATGTGAACGTTGGTTTCAAAGTTTCAAACGTAGTGATTTTGATGTTACTGATCTAAAACGAGAAAATCGACCAAAAAAGTTTGAGGACTTCGAATTGCAATCTTTATTAGACGAAGACAATACCCAAACCCAACAAATGATGGCAGAACAGTTGAATGTCAGTAGGCAAGCGCTTCCGATCGCCTGAGAGCTATGGGAAAGATTCAAAGGGTTGGAAAATGGGTTCCACATGAATTGGACGAACGACAGATGGAAAAACGAAAAACTGTGTGCGAAATGCTGCTTTTACGCCACGAAAGAAAGGGTTTTTTGCATCGAGTTGTAACTGGCGATGAAAAATGGATTTATTTTCAGAATCCCAAACGAAAAAAATCATGGGTAACGCCAGGACAACCATCCACATCGAGTGCAAGACCGGATCGTTTTGGGAAGAAGACAATGCTGTGTGTGTGGTGGGATCAGAAGGGAGTAGTCTACTACGAGCTTCTCAAACCCGGCGAAACAGTCAATACCGAGCGCTACCGACAACAAATGATCAATTTGAGTCACGCATTGATCGAAAAAAAACGCCCAGAATGGGCTCACAGGCACGCCAAAGTCATTCTTCAGCATGATAACGCTCCTGCACATTCAGCCAGATTGACTAAGGAAACGATTTCTTCGTTTGGTTGGGAACTCCTACCCCACCCGCCGTATTCACCTGACCTGGCGCCTTCCGATTATCACCTCTTCTCATCGATGGGACACTCATTGGCGGAGCAACACTTCAACAATTTCGAAAACGTACGAAAATGGCTCGATGAATGGATTTCAAATAAAGATGAAGCATTCTTTTGGAATGGTATCCATATATTGCCCGAGAGATGGGCAAAATGTGTAGAAAGCGAGGGTCAGTACTTTGAATAAAATATATTATACTTTTTTTTAAATTACTGTGTATATATTTAAGAAATAAACGACATTTTAAACTTGCATACCTGGTAACCACATTTTTAAAAGAAAAAGGAAATATAAGAACAAATCAAAAGAGGATGAACCTAGAGATGAATTCTACAATTTCCACTGACTGGCAGGAACTAAATGAATAGGCCAGAAGCTGACAATAAATAAACAAAACAATAATTGAACATTGCCCAGTGGTGTCAGTGTAGAAGAGATGACCAGTGAGAATATCACAGTGTTAGAACCTGAAGATGGAGCAACATGACAAGCTCTGAAACATGTAGTTAAATGAATAAAGCAAATGGGGAGTTATGCCTTTTTAATATAATAACTTGATATTAATCTCCTTAAATGAAACATTAAAGATCTTACAATAGACTTCGAGGTTATCCCAATAAAATCACACAACACATATCCACAACAATGATGCCCAACAATATCCGTAGAAAGTTTAAAAGGAAATGGGTGAGAGATCTCCATGAATAAAATATAATTAACAAGAAAGAGTGCCACTGGCCTCACCATGCCTCTCATGCCAGAAACTCTTCATTTTGTTATAGTCGTAAAATTGGCTGAATGTCATTTTATTTGTTTAATAGTTGTGGTAATTATTTATTTTTAAGATCTAGATGCCATTTTTTATATTTAAAAAGCAACAAAACTGGTTTCTATGAATTATAAACTAAATATCCTAATCATTTAAACACTCGATTAATATCTTCGTTATGAACCGAAATAAGTAAGAATTGCATAAACAACACAGTTCCAAAGGAAAACAAATAAATACATTTACCAAACAGTATTGGAAAACCCCAAACCAATATTCTTTTAAAAACAAAACAATAAAGGTTTGAAACGAATATCTTGTATTTTTATTCATACAGCCCGATATATATAAATATACATATATAAATATTGGGGGATGATTGTATTTTATTCTATAACTAGTGCTATGTTTATATATTTATTGAATTATTCTGTTAATTTTTTAATGTGTATTTTTTTCTGTATTACTTTCTGGCATCTAACAAATGATTTTTGGAACTTCTCTTGGCCTATTTTCCATTACTAATACTGGGTTATTATACTAACAATAAGAAAAAATATTTAGATAACTAATAGGAATCTGAAGAATCCTAACATAAATACTAGTATACAAACAAAAATATACAAGACTCCAGAAATAGTCAACTTAACTGTTTCCTTATAGCATCAACACCTTATTATCACTGATAACCTGATTTTTTTATTGCTTTATAGCATTGTTTATTACTCTCCTTCTTGAAATAGCTTGTTGAGAAACCGACATAAATATTTACACTCAGTCCGCAATTATCTACCAAGTGTAAGTATATATATATAAAATATTGGGTTGGTGCAAAAACAATGCAGGTTTTGAATATACATTATGTTCAGACATGTGCTTACCAAGTAAACCAAGATAATCAATCATTCAGTTTAGATAGATTATAAACATTGGTTATAAATTGGTTGTTTTTCTTCGAAGGCTAGTTTGGTATGAGACATTTTCTATCAGTAAGGAGCTATGAATTCACCATGTCAAAAGAAGAATTTCGTCAAAATTAACTTTACGAGTTCAAACTTGATCGAAGTGCGTCCCGAACTGCGCGTAACATCAATGTTGCTATTGGTGAAGGGCGCATCAGCAAAATGTACAGTATAGCGATGGCTCCAAAAATTTCGCCTTGGAGATTTTGATTTCGAAGAATGGGAAGGTTTCGGTAGACCTTCTGTTGTTAATCACGACCATCTGAGGGCTTTGACGGAAGGAAGCCCTCACAAAACTACTCGGGACATTGCGAAAGAAGTTAGAATTGCTTACTTAACATTATAAAAGACAGAAAATTATATATATTTTTTGTGATATATATAAACCTGTATTATTGTTATATTACCTGTATATATGTTGCAGTAATTAATATTTCATGATGGGTAAGTTTTAGTGAGGCTGAAGAATGAATGTATGCACGCTGCAGGTATAACTTAATTAAAACTATACTTAAATGAAGACTTAAGGTACTATTTGGAGCAAAAACCACTGTATCCACAAGAGTTGATGCCATAATAATAATAATTTATATGTAAAATTTGTGAAATATTTATTTTTCCTTACGATACATGTTAAGAGTTTACACATAGACAAAGAGTTTATCGCGTATGATTAGAAGCTAATCAGATAATACCTTTTCATAATAAAATAAATATCCACTCAAATGACCTAGTTTCTCAACATGCTCTCCAATATGTTCTAGATAAACTCCTGAGACGTTTAGATAAGAAGATGAGATGAAATACGATATGCCTAGGGACCTCTGAACATAGAACTTTAATTACAGTTGGTAGTTACTTTACAAGTTTATGCGATGCCATGAGAAGTTTTAAAATCAACGTTCGACAAGTTCAATCACAATAACTACTAAATCACATCTACAATCTGCGTAAATTATACTATTATATTATATTGATCTTTAAGTATATAATTATTATTTCCCAATTTGAGTATTTGAATAACATCAGATAATTATGGAATTAATCGAACTCGTTCCGGCGTTGTCAAGTTCAGCACGACACACAATCTCTCTATTCACTGCTTGACATGGCGAATTGAGGTCAATTCGGTTCTCTTAGTTAAAGCAACTGACAATCAATTGATCTTCTTTCTTTGGATATCTGATACATCTTGTAAATTGGTTGGCTATATTGATATTTTAAAGTTTATATGAATATATACATTGATTGCGAGAAACTTCAAAGAGTCTTGGTTCACAAATACAAACACATACATCTATATCTATATCTATTTATATAGAGAATAAGAGAAATGTATACAGACATAATTATACGGACAACATAAAAGAAATACACTCAACTGAAAACTCAAACATTCATGACAGACTTACTGAGGAAATAAATTAAACTTGACTAAACTACATCGCCAAAATAAAATTGACATTATCAGGGTTAAAGAAGGGCCTTTCAGGAATAGAAGGCAAAGAGGGAGCAGACACTTTGGCAAAGTCAGCTATTCACATACCGCCCGCTATCATTTTGTAAGGTCTTTATTTCTAACTTAAAAAGCAGATTTGAGAAATAATTCACTAAGCCTAAATCGATTTGTGCCCAATATCAAACGGTAAAACTGTTGAGGTATACCCTCTGATTACAAACCAACCCAAACACATTTAGAACACAGACAAAAAAAAGTCATTATGGTGCCCTCATTATGGTCAGGTTCACAATTTCCAACACATATGATTGTAAAGGACTAGACAACGCGGTGGCGGACTAAATATTTTTTCCCTCTGAGAGCGTCACCATATTTCTAAGAGGTCACACGTTACTTGCCGATATTCTGAGCTTGGGTGGCTCTTTCCTAAATCCCGACGGCAATACTTTCTGGGTACTTTTCTATTCCTATGTCTAAAAACTAAAAAACCTTCCTATATTATTGATCTATTAATTCTGCGTTCTTCTATCCACCTCCTAAACACTATATCCCAACCTTTTAACCTATATATCCCCTCACATAAAACCGCTTCCTTTGACAAATCCTTCGTCATTCGTGCTTCCACCTTCTGGAATATCCTACCCACTTCTATTCGTAAAGCAGCTTCCATAACTTCCTTTAAAAATAGTTTATTTTTGTACCTTTTAAATAATCAATCTTCCACAAATATGTCAATAATCAAATGAATACTTAGAAATTACTTTTTTTTTTTCTCTTTCTTTCTTTTATATGTTCATATATATGCGATTGTATTTTATGCTGTAATTATTTATTTCATATATTTATTTTTTTTTTTATTTTTTAAATTTAATTTAATTTTTTTTTTCCTGTAAAAATGTATTGCTGTAATTGCTGAAGGATTCTAATTTGTAAATAATAGGCCAGACAATTGTACTTTTAACTGTGCATTATTTTTATTCTTAGGGGACAGTAAGTTCCAGAATAAAGTTTATTTGTTCATTTCATATCATACCATCTATGATAAAGTACATTCGGAACTAGCAGTCCTGTGGGGAAAAAGAAGGATGAAACAATCAAAATTATTGAATTCATAAAACTTTATCAATTTTTTTTAATAGGAATATCCAGTAACTATAAAATTATCTGAGAATAAATATTAATGAATAGTTTCAGTGTTCCCATTCACAGATCTCTAATTAATTACAAAGGTGTCACAGAAGTTGCCACCAAAAACCAGATCAACAGATAGTTACAGAGAATACGAAATTAACATACTAGCGAAGAAGGAAAAAATCCTAAAGGTCTGAATCGAGGTGCAATTAGAAAGGTGGGAATAAGTGGAGCTGGGTGAGCTAGCTGTGTAAGTCCCCGCACCTTGAACTGGAGAAAGTCAACAATCGATAAATATATTTGCCTATCGATAGGAGATATACATACATCGACCTCGGCTGTTAGTAATTGAAGGGCAGTTAGGTAGGGAAAGTAGAAAGTGGAAGGTATAGGTCTCCGCTGCAACAAGCCAACTGGCATGACAGTCTATGCTCAGTAATTGATTGTCAGTGCATCTCTAAAGTATCAAGGTGAGATATTGGTTCAAAACTGCACTCTCAGAGTATTAGAAGCATCTATTGACCAGATCAACATAATGTACATTCTGTGTATATTTCTATAGATGGTCGACAGTATTACTCAGAAAAAAAAATCGCTTATGAGGATATTCTGTAACAATCTTGACAAAAAATGAGGAAAGAATATATTTTACTCATCTGTGCTAGCAGTAAAAAAAAACATTCTAGGGACGACACGAACTATTAGTGTTCCATCTTCGAGACAACCTATTTCTCGTTTGAAACATATGTTAAAGGTTCAATGAAAACGTACCGTGCCACAGCACGTTGTAACATGGTGAATGTGAAATTTTGGGCCAAAACATTGTCTTAATGTTTTTGTAGGTGATAGTCTGAAATTAAAAACTTTTTTCAATAGTTTCATAGACGTGATGTATCATAATCATTATTATTACAAGCGAATTGACCACTTAGGATCACGCAACAACTTCATTTTCCTTCTTTTTTTTTCTTCCTGGTGCAAAGTTTTCTCTGCGTCCAATACTTCATGCTGCTCCTCCGTCTTTGTTTTTCTTGTGGCTTGAATCCCATCTAAATTATTCAATACATCCCTAAATCTATCTCTGTTCAATTATTTGGTCTTCTGAAATGCTTAATCTTTCCAACGCCATTTTTACTTCCTTAATCCATGCTGTTGTGGTTTTCTTTCTCCAGAAGTAATCGAATATCCGTTTGGTCAGTCTCTTTTGGTCCATTCTGTACAGGTGTCCGAGAAATGTCAACCTCCTGTATGTATAATTAATTACATAAAGGTATCACCATACTGGACTTTATAGTACACATATAAGGCGTCAAACAAGATTAAATCAAAATTCAAATAGTAGACACCTTTAATTTACTTCGTAATCTAAAACTCTGGCACTGGCTATATTGAAATCAACTTTGTTTTTATTTTTTTCTAATGGAAACATTTTTTTTTAAATGTATCGTAACGCTCAACCCACCAATTCGCTTAGGAACTCTTTGGTATAGTAATTTTTAGAAAATATATAAAATATGATAATATCATATAAGATTTACAAACAGGTACCAAACCATTTGTTTTCTCTCATGGATTAAGAATCAGTAACTATGTTTTCACTTTTTATTTATTGGTTTTTTATAAATCACAGTGAAGGAACCAAGATAATTTTGTTATACTCACGAATGTCTGCTAATTTATTAAACCTTTTCCAAAAAAGAAAATGTTCACTTATGCTGCATGAAACCATTATGGTATTTTTAATTTTTGGAATGTCTAAATGATTAATTTTATTTTTTACACATTAAAACCATAAACCTACTCAAACCTATTCATTTCCGGACAAACCAATAGTTATTTTTAGGTTTTAATTTTTATGATATTTTAGAATAAGCTATATAACGCATTTTATATACCAGATATTGCCCTGAATCGTTAAATCCCACTAGACTGTGAAATGTGACGGGATTGGCAATATAACACGGTCCAGCTATCACGATATATATGACATACTGTGCATATTTCATCAGTGTGGCTAAAAAAGAACATTGACATTTAAAATATTTTTATTTAATTTTATTTATTTGTTTATTTTATTTATTACTTATTTTATACTAGGGCAGCTTATTTATTACATCTCTAGGGCGATTTTCTTGAGTGAACTCGTTTTATATTTTAGGAAATTTCTGTGGTATCATCTTTCGAGGGGGCTAAGAGACAAAAAAAAAAAAAAAAAAAAAAAAAAAAAAAAAAGGATTTACTTCAACCCAGGATTGTCATACTGGTAACATGCATACGATATATTTATTAAGTATAAAGATAAAACGTCCATCCTATTTTAATAGCCCAATATACTCAGTATACATTAGTAATTTTTATTTTTGTATATTAATTTACTGTAGTACTTTTTTAGTATAGTACTATTTAGAGATGGTTAGTCTGTATTAGGCCGTTGAATTGATTTGTACAGTCTTCAACCTTAATAAATATTGTTGTTTCTTTTAAATTTTATTTTAGAGGTCTAGAAAAATAAATCAATGTTTATCTGAAAGATCAATTTTTTTTATTTTTTTGTGTATGAAAAACCACTGCTGCCGTTTCCAAATACGGTCAAGATGGCAGCAGCAAGCAAAGAAAGGGTTCTAGAAGGCCGATCTTAATGTTTTATGGGGTGCTGAATCCGAATCTGAAGTTTGCTACCACGGCAGCCATCGGTTCCATACCCAAAATCGCAAAACACTGCCCAAAATAGCGGTTAATGTAAATTTTTTACCTATAACAAGAAAACAAATGGTTTTTAGAAGAATTTGTTTATATAGTAAATTGTAGCAAGATTTAGTACGTACGAAATTGAAAAAAATAATACCGAAACGGAGAATTTTTTGCGAAGTTACGGCCTTAGGGAAATTGTAGAGACTTGTAACTTGCGGTCAGTCCCACTTAACCGCGAAAATACGTTTATCGCTACTTTGGTTATTATAACTCCGAATCTATTTTTCCGATCCAGAATTTCTTTTGTTTCTTCTTAAAGCTGTTTGTACGATGTACTCTAGTTTTGTGATACCTTTTTATGTTATTATACTACATAGATTTTTCTTCCTAATAAAAAACAACTTTTTTGTTATTCTTAGAGGATTTATGTTATTCCAAACATTCGTTTACACCGCATTACGCGTTCCAAATAATCATTTAAACTCATTAGTAAAACTCATTTCAAAATCAAATAAATCATTAAAACAGGAATCAGAGCATTTTTCCATCTACAGTTTGTAATGAAACGTTTTAGTAAAACTTTGATTTATTGAGTAAAGATAAATGAAACCTAAAAAAATTTAAATACCTATCTTAAAGTAACAATTCATAAAATGATTCTTTGAATCGATTTTTCGGTATGATAAGAAAAATATTTTTGATTTATCGAAAATCTTTTGGTTTTCTTTACAAATATTTCGACTTTAAGACGAACGCCGGCGAGGACACCACACCTAAACTTGCATAATATCTTACCTTCACCGCCCAAGGGCGTTCTTCTGTCATGATCTTTCCAATGAGCCGCCGAATAACGTAATTAAAACGTTATTATAATAACGTGTCGACGTTTAAGAAGTTTCTCCCTCTTTCGTCAACAGCTGCTTCACGCTTCACACTTTCTCCGGTACTGATCACGCGATCGTCGGAGCACATGCCGCGTGGCTGGTTCTTGAACATGTATTAGTGCTCATTCAAAAAAAGTTTAAAGCGGATTATTTTAATTCACGGAGGATTTTATTTCGTTTATCATATTTATATTTCAAAGATATAGCTCAATTATTTTGAGATTTTCTCCTAGAATTACACCAGACGAGTGGAAAGGAGTTCCATTTCGTTAAAATATTATTAAAATGCTAAATATCTTAACTTCATTTTCCTTTCCATGGATTAGGTCCATTACAAATAAAGGTACGAAGGACTACTTAAAGAAACAATAAACAAAAACAAAATAATAACATACCTCCAAATCCGTGACCGAATACTACATGTATTTTGGACTGTATATTTACCTGGAAAAAAAAAAGAAAATAAATTAATAAACAATATTTCATAATGATTATATAAATTATTATATTATTAATTCACAAGTTCTCAAACCGAACATTGAAACTGAAACTAATTGTAATCAAATTAAGAACTGTTAGTCAGATTACAATTCCCAAACATAATTACATGAAATTATTTTAAATATTTATACAACAATATTTTATGAAATTTGTGAGTTCTTTAAGGAATATAGACCTACTTGGTCTTATAAAACTATTAAATATACCCACGTGTCCCGGTTCGAATGCTGCCAGTAGGAGCTGATTTTTATTTTGTGAAGTACCCACGGGTTAAATTAAGTTTCTTTAACATTAGCTAGAATAGTTTACTTCTAGTTCATAACAGTAGTTCATAAGAACGTAAAACACCAATAAATGTTTTAGTCCAGTCAACAATCACATTGCAGAGTGCATGGAGTATGCGATAATTTTAGACTTCATAGCTTCGTTAGGAATAGTTAGAAGTTAAACATACTATAAGTCCCCGCACCTGGGGGGTAAGCTAACGGTGGAGGGGGAGGGGAGTTCAATTGTTTTGGTATTTCATTTATATCTTGAAAACGGTTGACTCTAGAAAAATATGTTTCAAATAAACATAAAAGCTAAATAAATTTCATATAAAATTGATTCTATATAAATTTGTCGTAATTCTAACCGTTTACGAGATTTTCGTTATGGAAAATTGGTGATTTTCGGGAAAAAACAAATGTAACCTCACTTTTTGTCAAACTTTTGTTTCTAGTACCTTCCACAATTGTTTCTCGGAAAAAACGTCAGAATCAAAATTGTAGAACATTAAATTTACTTTAATTTCATAAATACATTTTTGGTATTTGAAGCAAATGTTTAACAAAAAGTGATGAAAACATTTTTTTTATTTCTAAAATTATCTATTATTAATAACGTATATCTCGAAAACCGTTAGAATTTCGACGAATGTGTATATAATTAATTTAATGGGAAATTTAATTAGCTTTAATTTTGATTCATAACATTTTTTTTTTTTTAAGTCCACCGTTTTCGAGATAATCGAAAAACACAAAATTGGGACCTTCTCCTCTCCCCCACACCGTTAGCTCACCCCCCAGTGGTGGGGACTTTTAGTATGTTTACCTTCTAACTATTCCTAATGAGGCTATGAAGTCGCATATCCCATGCACTCTACACCCCTTATTTCCGCACTCATTGACTGGACTATTTATGGACCGAAACGGTTGTATGTGGTCAGAATTACCATGATTAGAGTTATGGTACCTTAAACGAAAGATAAGGTTTCGTAAATATTTTGCTGGTTTCCATCACACATCTCTGTATCTTTTTAACTTTTGTAGCTTTCCTTTTAAAGATTCTAAATAGAAAATGAAATACATCTAATTACAAATAATGACCAGTCCACTTTAGAGTGAGGTTCCCGATCAAAGGCTACGCAGCACTTCACCCCCTTCGACTAATCCAAACCACTTCAAAGAATGGGCTAACGAACCTACTCAAAGAACATATTCGAGTCCCGAGCAAAAACAATATTTACTCAAAGGTTCTGCCTCAGTGTTCAGTGGACTGTGTGATTTATCGAGTATCTGTCGAGCGAGTGTTTGTCTGCCTTCTCGCCGCTCTATTCTTTCTCTTCGTCAGGTATAGGCCCTTTCATTATTTTTTTTTCTGGCCCTTCTGGGTGTGTCCTGCAGGAGGGGGCTGGAGTATGTCCGTCGTAAAACTTTAGGAGGGTATCATAAATATATCTTAAGTTACACAACTGGATCCTTCAGATGAGGAGTGGTTTCAGTAACGTCGTAACAGTACCAAATAGTCAGAGCGAACAAAAAGGAAATATATGAATATGAAAACTGTTCCGAAAAGAATAATTAAAAAATTAAATCCGAAAAATTATTAAATATAAAATCACAAATCGTCTAGAGAATAATGGATGTTCGTAATTTAAAGTTGTTGACAATTGATTAAAAAAAAAAGAAGATTTTTCAAGGCGTTTCGTTGACAGCTCTATAGCCGTCTGTAAATGTAGCTACAGATTTCTGTTTAATTTATATTTTTTCTTCCATTTTCGATAAAAGGGCTGTTGTGTAAGAATGTTCTTTAAAAACATAAATTACACAAAAATAGCTCACATGAAATTTAAAAAAACAAGTATTGAAATAGCTAAAATAGCAGTTTCCTTTTCATGGCTCTACTTTTAGATTACATTTCAATCAAGAATTTAAATTTAAGTATTGTTTTCATTTAAACAAACATATTTTTAATTGTAGGAAGATAAATTAATAAAAATGGCTGACTAGCCGCCGACTGCAGAAGCAGCCGATTATTCGGCTATCCTGATCTGTCGGTCCATCTCTACAAATTACCATGTTAGGAACACGTATTTACGATCATCTACTATCCACTTATGGACACTACAGAGATATTGAACAAGGATTAAATTAAATGTACTTTATTTAGTTTAGTTGAGATACGCTTGATTGTATGAGTTATTTACCAATTATAATAAACTAAATGTGATTGAAGCGGTAAATGGTTTTATCTTCTATTTTGAAATATACTAATATTTTCGGTATTACTTGCGAAGAGGTGGCTTGTTCCATTTAAGAGTTACTTTTCGGTAACCAGTTACTTAAACCGGCGCGCATTCTGACATCAGACATTCGAAATTAGAACTAAATTTTCCCATTATCGCCAAATTCCAAGTTAGTCCCGATGTTTTCCACCCATTAAAATTCTCTCACCTCCCTTTAGAAAAAGCAGCAACTCATATATTATTTATCCATATAATTTACTGCATTATATAACAGTATACTTACTATATTTATCCATATAAATAATATACTCCATATATTATTTAGATAATAATATTCGACTATTAATAAAATAATATTATTAGTTTTTAATTAAATCATTTTCACACCTTGCTATTTATTTATGGCTTCTCAGGCTTTTAATCATGGTCATTTTATTATAAATTATTATTCGTTTCATTTAGAGATTGTTTATAAAAATAATAAATTTAAACATTTCAATTCATTTATTTTTTCTCTAATTTTAGAATACCATGTTTATTTAACATTATTATATCAATTTCATATTTATTGAATAATATAAAATTTGAAATTTTGAAATACAATTTACTAAAGCATGTAGTGTGATTTCTTTTTGCATCTAGAATAAAATCTGATGATCGTGTGCTGAAAGTAAATTTGGATGTTTTTATTTCTAATTGCTTCTGGTTAAATGCGTGCCGGTTAAACAGTAACGGGTTCCCGAAAAGTAACTGTTAACCCTTTTCCTGGCAAAAACATAAATACTGGGATTTTTTTGAAAATCACTTGAAAACACCGAAGTTTGGCCTTCACACATACTGAAACGATTATCCAATACGGCCAAAACTAGTTTTAATTACTTTTATGGTCATTTATAATAAATGGGAACTGTAGTTCCCCTTGCCAGGTTACCGTAATGTTGCTCTTGCAACAAAAGGGGAACTGTGGTTCCCCTTGCCAGGTAGCCGTATAGGAAAATTAGGAAGGTTAAACAATTAAAAATCAATAATTTATATACTATATTAAAAATAAATATCTCTTGTTTTCTGAGATTTTGTCACCCTACTTCTAGGAAATCACAGCACATTAAAAAAAAAAAAAAAAAAAAAAAAATCCAGTCTTTCATATATATTGTATTAATATAAAATCACATTAGTTGTTATCACTATGATATCAACTCAAATGCCACATTAACTTAAACAAAACATTTTAAAGAATAAGAAACTAAAAATCTTAAATTAAAAAAAATAAATAAAATAAAACTTCTTATGAAACTAAAAAATACTAGAAGGACGACTCCTTAAGTAAATGAAAGAAAAGAGAGGGCTATTGTTTACTTGTCACTAGTGGTACTGGAGGTGGTGTGGTACTGTAGGAAACAATTTCTTTTAGGAACGAGACATAATCTTTTATCACATTTTGAGCAGATGAAAACCGTTTTATTGATTTGACTCAGGCGACATCTTCCTTTTCCTGTAAACTTCAGAAAATGATCACCACCTGCTGATGTGTCATCCAAATTACAGCAGGCACTCCATGATTTATTTGGTTGATGTTTGCGAACGAAGCGCGACGAGGCTCTAATCTTGGATACAGCCACAACTGCAGCTCGGATGAGCTGTTGGGCGACGTCGGATTTAAATTCTTTGAGGGATAGTTCATGTCCATTAGTACTTGTTTTGAATTCTCTATTTTTTCCAGCTAGTGTTTCAGTAACATTCTTTCTTTCTCTATTTACTTTTTTCTGTTCTTTGGTTCGACCCATTCCTAAATTTTCTCCTTCATTTTGCTCAAATCCCCCTAAGTCGAATCCACTCTGTTCCTGGAGTTTAGATGCATCTTCCATTGGCAACTTATCTCTGTATTCCAATTTTTGACCCGTCCTCAATCGCCTTTCATTGATACTTAGCTTCTTCTTCTTTAAATTTTTTTCTACCTCCTTTTCACTTCCATTCCTTTTATTTCTCGCAGGTTTTTTATGTCCCTCCTGTACAATAATCAAGCGTTGCTGGTGCAAATGTCTAGCATTTTAGCAAATATTGGTAAGTACCACCGGTGGGGTCTGAGAGGAGTACGATAAAATGCAATGAGCATGTGCGATATGTCTTGTCCTCCCATGTGGGCATTATATTCTTTGATGAATTGCAGACATTTAAGCTGTAATATGAAATAATACATTATTCAGCGGTATAATAATAAACTAATAGTACAATATTAGCTAATTTGTATAAGTAATTAATGAATAATTAATTAAAATTATAATTTTAGTTAATTTAGTTAGATATAATTTTTTTTTTTTTTTTTTTAAGTCAAAATGTAAACTTTTTTGGAATATTGGTATCCAAGTAAGGGGAACTGAGGTTCCCCTAGTAGGTATACTGGTAATCTGGCAAGGGGAACTGAGGTTCCCCTAGTAGATGTACTGGTATCCTGGCATGGGGAACTGAGGTTCCCATTTTAATTTCTTCGATTATGAAAGTGTGAATGGAAATTTCGACTATTTTTTAACTCTTTCCGTTAGAAAACAACTCAATCTATAAGAATCAACAGATCACAGTTCTGAGAAACAAAGAATAACTAATAAAAATGGTTGTAAACATACCTGACTTGCCAAGCCAACGATGTCTATCAGCCAAACCAGACTTTGCCACAAATATCGTCGAATAGCTAAGCTCATCGCGTTCCGCCCACCTTGCAAGTCTAGCTACGTGAAGAGAAGGGTTTGCTTAAAAGGACAACACTGTTTGCGAGACCCCCATCCAGCTAGTTACTTTATAAATATTGACCAAAGTTGATGGGAACTGTAGTTCCCATTGCCAGGATAAGGGTTAAAACGAGCAAGGAGCCTCTTCACAAGTAATACCATATTTTCCATTTATTTGTATTTATTTTATATCTATAGTTGAAAATTAGAATTAACACATCAATGTTTCGGCAGCGTCGCACATAGGGGTATTTTACGAATCTTGGCGGCCAAAATTATTTGATGCCAGTTTACTGTCGAAAATATATTTATTAATCATATTAAGCCAAGAAAAAGTTATTTTCAGGCTTTTAATGAAAAAGAAAAAGAAAAAAAAAATTTATTCAATATACTTAAAAATTCCTTCCTGGAAATTTTTCGTCTAAAATTCCGACTGTATAGCTTGAAATCGCTACCACATTTGTTCAGGAAGCTAGAATGAGAGATGCAACATGCTTTTGTCCTTTTGCATCATACAAATCCTGGCGTGCAATATACGTAGATAGACTAAAAGAAAGAGCATCGGCATCAACGTAATTTTTTTTTTTTTTTTTTTTTTTTTTTTTTAATCAAATCATTGAATTCCACAGATGTAGAACCTTATGGTTGATGTTAATGTGACGGCATTACACTCAGAGTATGTAACACGATATGTTTCACAGTATAACAATTGTTTTCCAGTGTGAATAAGGTGCTTTTTAATAAATTTAACTAATTAAAGTAAGTATTTCAAATGTTTTTAGCAACCAATCGTCTTCTTTAAAGGATTTTTTTTTTTCATTTGATCTTTCTCCATCATCTCTGATTAAATTTAGATTTTAAACAGGAAAGTGGTACTTCTTGGCCTTTAACTGGTCCACTAAAATAGTTCCCAATAGTTAAAATATGT
Organism: Euschistus heros; assembly: GCA_003667255.2. NCBI lineage: Eukaryota > Metazoa > Arthropoda > Insecta > Hemiptera > Pentatomidae > Euschistus > Euschistus heros. Next base: position 852,701 of record RCWM02000353.1, read on the forward strand.
CTTTATTGTATCTAATTTTAGTTCGAAATTGGGAGGTTTCGCTCCTGTAAATTATCGTTCAGTGATTTCCGGGACACTCTTCTTACTTCTGAACCAATGGACACATATAAAAAAAAATTGAAGATCCCGTTAAAAGAATTTTAATATTCAATTTAGTTTTTTGTAATTTTCTCATTGTCATGTTTGGTGCCGCTTAAATTGAAAAGGTGCGGCTAGGTGCGGCTGATTTGAACATTATTATTTTACAAAAAGGTTCAAACTTTCTAAGAAATTAAAAATGACAGCCGGGACGCACCCTGAAGTACAACAAAAACACTAAAATATGCTAAAATGAGGTTGAAAATAAACGAAAAATATAGGTTTTTTTTCAAACAGCCGAAATGGCACTGATACATTAATTGATAACTGTAATAACACTTCAAAAGCATGTGTCCTCACCTGCAGCTTCAAGATCAATAACTCTATTTATGGAGAATATCACTAAACATAAGAAAACCCATTTTAACTGAAGTGATTACACTTTGAAAGCAGAGAGAGATCCGTTGGCCTGACAGAATGGGGCAGTTACGATTTGTCGTACAACTTAGGTAATGCAGGGAAGGAAGGGACAAGGGTCCCATAATGTCCTCTGTTTATCTAACTTTATAAATAGCTTGGTTTTATTAACCTTCTGTTAAAATCGACTTTTGGCCGCCTAGATTAGCCAAATACCCCTATGTGCGTCGACGCAAAGTAATTAAGGAATAAAATACGAAGTCAAAGTCAGGCCGATAGGAGGACTTATTTAAAGAACAGGGGAAGGAGAGACCCTAATCCCACTGGTGAAGTTTTCTGCAAGAGCCAATTTGTAAGATCTCAAAGGCTGAAGACATAATCCGGATGAGCGTGTGGTCCAAGCCATACTAAGAGGAGGCGGCTTAGGGGTCTATTCTGTCACCCGAGGAAATTGAACCTTAACAAGCTCTTGGGTTTTCCCGACGTCTAATAATTTATTTATAATAGTTCAATTAAAATTATTACGATTACTGTATTGTTATTAACATATTCAATTAACAACACTTGCAGTTTTTTATTCAAGTCTGTCAGCAAAATATGAACAGTTAGAAAATTCGTTATCAATGGCCTGCTAGGTACAAGGGAGAGGTGTAAACATTATTTTATCCTAATATGATAGATAAATTAACAATAAAAAAGTTTTATAAATATGGACAGGAAGGTCAATCTTCCTTTCCGCTCATCCAAACTCAACTCCGCATGATAATCCATAAAACAATTTACGACTTTGTACGCCTATAGGACGTTTACCCACTATTTAGTTTTATATTAATAGTACGAACAATTATATGAATATACCTATTTTCTGTTTTCTGTTATAGAGTATTTTACATATTTACTAAATTATATGCAAAATTTTACATCTAATCATATGTACAATGAAATCCGAGAAAGTCGAAAGGAATTCCATATGTATCATAAGAACTTTTATAGGAATTAAATAGTTGAAAATATTTTTTAAATTCCTAGGTCCAGTGTAATATATGTTTTAAACGAACGAGGCTCTTCAACAAAAATACCGTGACAGTTTGTTTAATAGCTATTTATTGAAATTTACAATTGTGTACAATATAAAATAAAATACATCAAGCAAAGGTAATGATAATGCTAGAAATAACATGTCAAATGCTTGTAACGCAACTACCCTTGGTAACACTTCTATATAATAATAGTTCTATATTAGAAGGTCCCGATGGCACCTTCTTTTCAGAAGCCTTAGAGGGTTATCTGGAATAGAATGGGAATCAAGTTGAGATACTAGTAGATTCGAATGGTTATGAAGTTTACTTTGAAAGGATAGGTATCTGGTTACTTATAGTTACTGAAGTAGAATCACTAATAACGAAGCGAAATCATTATAAGATTGTTATTGTTGTATGTTAGGGCTTACCGTAGTTATCTACTTCAAATACGCAAGAATGGCAGGTTGCAAACCTATCCTAGCCAAAGTGAGGGGTTCGGGATTCATTCCGTGGTTCTGCCACGAAATAGTTTTCATATGCCCAGGCCTGATTCGAACAGGCGTCGCAGAGGTTATGAGAACGCTAGAAGCCCTGTTACCACCTTGGCCACCACGGACTATTTTATTTCACTGAGTGATTATTACTTAGATTATTCGTTAATACTTTAAAAATAAATATACATTTTTTTTTTTTTTTTTTTTTTTTTTTTTTTTTACATTTTTCTGAAAGCATTTTAGTCTTAGGGATCAGAAATATATAGTGGAATTTATCTTTTAATTTCTGATAAATAATTTAAAAGAAAAAAAAAACAAGTTGAATTTTGTCCTTCTAAATTCTATAGGCTTCCTATTTTGAGACGTTAGGATAAAATTGTATTATTCTTTTTCCTAATATTTAATTATCACTAATATGAAATTTATACAACTAAGATGTCCTTAATTACTGAATACAATAAACATTAATTTTATATTAATTATCTCACTTGTTACTAAGGCTTAGTAAGATGCCGGCTTTCGTGTTTAATGTAATCTGATGCCTTCCTGGAGAAGAGCTTTCGGTAAACAGGTTTTTTGTCTGTGGTGGAGCCGGCATGTAACCGGGGTGAAACGGCTCATGTTACGACTGCAAGACTCCAGGAAGATGGAAGGATATAACGTGTGCTAGGGAAGAATTCCTGCTTGTTCTTATCTCTTGTCCTCATCAAAGAGGCCTTACAAAAACAGGTATACAGGGTACCAAAGGAAAAAAAACAAAATCTTAAATTAGTCAAAATTATTTAACAATTTATATTAAATGAGGATAAATATATGTTGAGGTTCAGTCAATAAATAAAACAACTATTTTAGCGACTTTTCGAGACTATATTGTTCTCATAATCATGCCCTAGAGTGAAAAAACATGTTAAAATAAAATTATATAAGTTATTTCAAAACATGAAGTTAGCTAGAATACAAGTATATAACAACATGTGTTAGAATAATACAAATATATATAATTACAAAATATAGAGGAGTATGAAACTACTTACAATGTAACTGATGGATATGGTATCGACTAACTAAATTCAAGTACATAACTGACCTGAGGAAATTTTGAAAAACATTTACAAAGGTTATGGGGGATTCCCTAGGAAAAATTAAGTTAAAAGGACGGGTGGTATTCTCAAGATCTTGGGATGCATATAAATATATCATACAAATATATAAATTGATAAATAAAGATTTTATCACTACTTAATAAAGATTTTTTACAATGGAAACTCAAATAAAATTTCCTTAAAAGGACAAAATTTTATAAAACAATTAAATACATTAGAATCAGTAGGAATATTCGGAACGATCTCGCATGTGTCTCCCACCTTTTTCGATACTGGGATGCAATAGGCAAAACTAAATATTATTTTTGTTTGCAATCAAATAACTATGAGTTACCTCAAGTTACCTAAAATTATCAAATACATATTCTCTATAAGTAAGAACAATGTCATTGATCTACGATTTTCTAGATGCACTATATTATATAAAGTTGTAAATTTCGATAATAGATCATATCGAAATTTTTCGTTCGCAAATTTATATTTAATTCAATCGATGTCATGCGAAATAGCTTCCAATGCATCTGGAACATTCTTCCAAGTTCGGATCTAGTAGTAGAACGGTTCAAATGCTAGTTCCAATAGTTTTCTATTTATATCTCGACTCACAAAGCCTGGGGTAACCCAGATGGCTACCTGAACCTTCCAGGTAGTGCCTGGCTCCATCAGGACGTATTCAATAGAACTAACTGAATGAGCGTTATGGAATAGCTCCCGTGGTATCGATAACGGATTTTTTTTTTCTAAAGTTGAAGGAAATGGTTCTTAGTTTTTCTAACTGCACCTGTCAAAAATATAATCAACAATCACCAGATTGCCTGTCGGTCTTAGATATAGATATACGATACCAATGAGCATTTCATATCTATCTTCAATAACTATACTTATTTCAAGTGATCCCGCAATCATCTTCTTTTTAATCTCCACTTGGCGCGTTCTGGAATAGTATTCGATTGTTAGTTTTGAAAGTTGATTTGTTCCAACAAATGAATGTTGTAAGTTAATTACAATTATCTGACTGACAAACTTACTTAGTTGCGTCTGAAGTTATAAAACAAAAAACTAAAAATAGTGAGGGTTGAAATGTTCGATTAAGTTAGTTGAAAATGATACATAGAAATTTTATATCGTTTGACAGGTGGTGTTACCACAAGTACTTGTACAAGTAGGACAGTAAGTGTCAGGCTAGCTAATGGAGAAGGGGGTGGGGAGAATTAGTCAGGAAATGAGAATGAGCCAAAAAAAAAAAAAAAAAAAAAAAAAGAGAACCCAAAAAAAAAAACACACCAAAATTATTGTTGAGCGCCACGTCGTTTATTAATGGTAAAACGACGAAAACCTAAGATAAAAAAAAATATAAGAGACAAAATAAAATAAGGTTAAATAAATCAATAAAATAGCCCAAAAAAAAAATATTTTAAACTGTAAAATCTTCGAAGAAAGGTAAGGAAAACAATAGATAGTTTAACTCTTAAATATACTTCCACCAATTAATTGCGATAATTAATCAAAACCAAAAACCCATTAATGTTGAAAACATAAAAATAAAATAAAATTATTTTATTAATAATTTTGTGAATCTCACCTCTGAATTCAAAATTCACCAACATGCACTCAATCCTTAGAAATGACCCTTGACCATTTCCATAAATCTGAATGTATAACCATTAAATGGTAACACTTATTATTTTTACTCAATAATCAAAATTATCTCTCCTTCAATGTTGGTCACCACTTTTCCTGGTTTTTGTTTTTAATTGATTTGAGACCAAGATGCAAAAGGAAATTAAAAAAATAATAATAATTTTCAAACGAGAAGGAAAGAAAAAAAAAATAACACCAATTTTGTTAATAAGAAAATTGGACCATATTTATTACTGTTAACGAAAATTATTTTTACATATTATGATTATCAAAATTCAATTTTACAAAATTTACAAATTAATTAAACAAACAATATCTAATATTGCTTTGTAAATAGGTGGTCCAAAAATATAAAATATTTGCGAGCTCGCTTTCAAAAAAAAAATATTACAAAATAAACAAACAAACAAAAGTTAAACAATTTCTCTCTTTTAATACTAATTAACCAAATTCAGCAACCATTAAATAATTTATTGTTTGATTTATTCTGGTACCAGCACAAATAAACTTAAAATAAAATAAAACTTATCTGGGTGCACCCTTCGGCGTTAACGAGCGATGTATTGGTATCAAGGGACGGCCACAATTTCTTCTTCTCCAATTTTGTTGTTGAGTCCACTTAGAGCTGTAGATGACGTTGACTCATAAATTTTCTTCGATGAATAAATCCCCTGTCGGGTAAGAATCCAAAATTCCAATATTTGGAGTCCAATTTCAAAGAAAGAAATGAAAATCCGGCCTTGCCGTTTAATGAGCGTCTGTCTCCTAACTCAACACAACCACTTCTCTCCGTTGAGACCTGTCTATCTTCTTTTGTTTTGGCTTTTGTTTTTGTTCCGTCGCCTATTATTATCACTCTTAATCCGTCGACGTATTTTATCAAACTTTTAATTCTGGTCTATTTTAGCATCACAATTCATTTACCTTAATAAAATTAACAATATTAATTATTTCTGTAATGAAAATTATTATTAAAAAAAAAATGGAAAAATTTATTGGCAAAAGAAATTTATAATTTAATAATTCGTGGATAGGGGCATCACCAACATTGTTTTATTTAACATTCAGCTTTCTTATTAAAGCAATTGAAAAAAAAGGAAAACTAACATGAAATCGAAATCAGAAAAAAAAATAATGTTAAAAAAAATTAACCTTTTATTTCCCACCTTTATCGAAGTGTAACACCCACCACTCACGTACAAAAAAAAAAAAAAAAAAAAAGGATGCAATCCTGGGTTAACCAAATCGAATCATCAGGAATCCGTTTCTAACTAACCTTCGGGAGACCCTTTTAAATCGCTTATATGCCAAACACCGGCCGGACGTCCACTTTCCACATCTTCAAGTTCATAAGTTACCCGGGACGTTTTACGTATTATTTTGAACTTCCTGAACTTAGGTGCCAATTTGCTGGAAAAATAGGCTGCAGCATCCGATTGAGGGTGAGTTCTACACCAAACCGTTTGTCCTGGAACAAATTCCACTTCCCTTCTCCTCAGATTGTAAAATCTTTGTGCTTTCCCGTAGGCTCTATCCAATCGATCTTGCACTTCCTGGAATAGTAACGGCATGTTCTTCAATTTTTCAAGGTGAGCATTTCGATCAATGGCAATTGGTTGATCCGAGTCCCCAGATGCTATTTCTGCATGATCCTCTCCTGATCTCGGCAATTCCCGGCCATAGTTCAAGTATGCGGGTGAGAAGCCAGTAGCTTCATGTACGGAAGTTTTTAACGCAAAACTGATACGAGAAAGTTCCTTGTCCCAAATTCTTTGGTTATCCTGTATATAAGAAGCCAACATAGTTTTCACTACCCGATTTATTCTTTCGGTTGGATTTGCTTGTGGATGATAAAGAGCCGTATACCAGGGGGTGACCTTATATTCTTCTAACTTCCCCAGAAATTCCTTCCCTTTAAATTGGACTCCATTGTCACAAATTACAAACTGTGGGGCCCCAAACATATGGAAAACGTGCTCTTCTTTTTTTTTTTTCCGATAAAGCCTTGGAAGTAGCTTTTCTTAGTGGGATCAAGATGGAATATTTGGTAAAATAATCACTTATTACCAACAGAAACCGATTTTGTTTCGTTGACAGAGGCAATGGCCCCATTAAATCAGCGGTGATGATCTGCCATGGTCCCTTTGCAACCCTTCTACTCCCCATAAGTCCAGCTGGAGCTTGTTGTGATGGCTTTAAACTCAGACACGTTTCGCACCTCGCCACATAGCGTGCTACATCCCCAGCCATTCCTGGCCAGTAATATGCCTCCTTGAGCCTCTGAAACGTCTTGTATGCTCCTAAGTGTCCAGAAATCGGGCTATCGTGGTAATCAAACAGCAACTGCTTCCGTTGAGACTTTGGTATGACCAATTTCCAGGGACGATCTTCCCCTAAAAACTTATTCTTATTAGATATTCTTTTAAATATCTTATCATCTTCAACGCGCCACGACGGATATGATGCAGGATCTTTATTTATTTTGCCTATCATCCTGAGGTACCACTCGTCCATTGCCGACATCGAGCAATCAATCGCCGCCACTTCAGTATTCTCATTCTGTCTCGACAGGGCGTCTGCAGCAAGGTTGTTTTTACCCGGGCGATGTTGAATTGAAAACGCATACTGTTGTAATTTCAATGCCCAACGAGCCAATCTTCCTTTAGGTTCCTTTAGAGTATGTAGCCATTTAAGAGCCATGTGATCTGTTATGACTACGAATTCCATTCCCTCAAGATATGGCCGAAATTTTTCAATCGCCCATAAAACCGCTAGGCATTCATGTTCGGTTGTTGTAAACTTCCTTTCTGCATTGGTCAGGTTTCGGCTAGCGTAAGCAATAGCTTTTTTTCTCCCTCATCATGAACCTGAGACAAAATAGCTCCTAAGCCTGTTGCCGAAGCGTCGGTTTGCAGTACAAAAGGTTTACTGAAATCGGGGCACGTTAAAATTGGAGCGGATACTAATTTATCTTTAATTTCTTTAAAGGCTAACTCTTGCGCTTCTTCCCAGCGCCATTTTTTCCCCTTCCGCAACAAATCCGTAAGAGGACTTACCACATTCGAAAAATTAGGTACAAATCGTCGATACCATGACGCTAGGCCTAGGAATCTTCGAACTTGTCGCACAGTCGTTGGAGCAGGGTACGACAGTATGGCTGCTACCTTTTCCGGGTCTACTTGAAGTCCGTTTTCGTTAACCACATATCCTAGGTAACGAAGCTCTGGACGACAGAAATTACATTTCTCCCAGTTAATTGTTAAATTTGACTCGGCTAGCCGCTTGAATACATCTTCTAAAACTTTCAGATGTTGGGTAAAGTCTGATGTCACAATCACTATATCGTCTAGGTAAACAAATACATATTCTTCCAAATCATCACCCAGTACTTGGTCAATCAGCCTTTGCCATGTAGCTGGGGCATTATGTAATCCAAATGGCATGCGAACAAATTGAAAAAGCCCTCGTCTTGGAACAGTAAACGCCGTTTTTTCCTGGCTAGACTCCTCCACTGGTACCTGCCAATACGCCGATTTAATATCTATCGAACTTAGATACCGCCCATCACGCAACCTATCCAGTATTTGGGAGACATATGGTATCGGGTAAGCGTCCCTTTTTGTAACTGCGTTGAGCTTGCGGTAATCCACGCAGAACCTGTTCGACCCATCTGGTTTTTTAACAAGGACTACTGGTGAACTCCAGGGACTTTTGGAAGGCACTACTATTCCTTCAGCCAACATTTCATCTAAATCCTTATCTAACTGACTTTGGACAAACGGGGACACGGGGTAATATCTTTGTTTTATGGGTCTTGCGTCCCCCGTATCTATTATATGCTTTACGCTACTCGTGCAGCCCAGCTTCTCCGGATGTTTAGCTTTCCAATATTCTACCAATGCTGCTAATCTATCCTTTTCAGCTGTGGGTAAATTTGAATGACCAATGATAGCGGGGTTCGCTTCTTTTGTGTCTATCACATTAACAAATTCCCATCCATTTCGCATGTCCGATTTAATGCCCATTTCCCGCCAGAAGTCAGTTAGATAAGGATTTAGATGAAATGTTGGCTGAAGGAATAGTAGTAGTAACACCGGAGTAATGTAAGGTATAAAATAATTAACGAAGCTAGACAAAAATGTTAAATTCTGCTTTGGAATACAATTTATTAAATAAAAATACTTCGACTACTAGCCGTGACAGATAAAAACGAGATAAGCTTCATGCATTAAAAAATAAATAAATAAATGAACCACAAAATTTGAATTCCCGCTAACTATGACTTCAACTGGACAAATGACTTACTCGGTATCCAAAAGTATTACAACATTTACTAGAAAGGCGTTCAAAGCTCCCAATAAATTACAAAAGACTTATTTACATGACAATAATTAGGCCCATTTGGGCGTACGGATTTGAGATTTGGGGCTCAACTTAACCTTTCAATTCTTCTCATATCTGATTCTCACAATCCGAAATCCTTCGTAAAATTCTCAATACTCCTTATTATGTCAAAACAAATTATCCATATAGATCTTAATGTTCCATATGTTTCTGATTTGGCCCAAACCAGATGTCTATCCTTTCATAGCAAACTCTATACCAACTAGAATCCACTAGTCTCCTAACTAGGCTCTGACTCCATTCCCGATAATCCTCCGAGGCGTCTAAAATGAAGATGGCCAAGAGACCTCTAATTTAGAACTATAAAATTGCTACTAGTGAGTAGTTCTTTACATGTTATTGTAATCATTTTCCTCAAATTTACTTGTAGTTTATTATGTATAAAGTTGTAAATATCAATAAATAATTGAAAAAAAAAATAAGGAAAAATAATTACAAAACCTAAAAAGAATACCATATATACACGTTTGAATGAGGAAGAAAATACGTTCCATGAAACATCTGGGTACACAATATTAATATATATTTATATTTTTATATAAATGTTTTTATTGTTTATTGTTTTGATGTCTTGATTCATATTTTTTGAAGCGAATAATTATAATTATTAATCCTATCCTTGAGAACATGGCTTATTAAAGCAACGTTGCTCAGATAAAGAAATATAGAAATAATTATACATTTTTTATATAGAAGATAGTTTTGTTCTTCTCTTTTCTATAGAGGTAAATATTTAATTAAGAGCGAGATAAATCAAAAAGAGACGATTAACTATTTAAATTGGCCAGTGTGGCATATATGACTTAATATTTAAACAATTTTTAGTAGCTCAATCCAATTATAAATAAATAATCCGCTCTAGGACTGATTATTTAATTTTTTTTAAATTTAATTAGTTATAGTTAAAATTGTATATTATGAACCAGCTTAGGTTTAGTTTATACTCATTAATTGTAAATATTTATATTGCAATGTTTCATTTACTCTGTTATTTAATTATTTAGTTTTTTAATGTTTGTAGTGCTTCTATTATTTACAGCTGTTCCCCATTACGTTTTATTCTGTTTATGTGATTGAGAATGACATCTGTCAGGCGGATTTATCTAATTAAAATGATCCGATAAATTTTAAACAAAAATTAATGATTACCACTTTAATGATTTACTTCTTCTATAATTATCAACAACATTGATATTTCCTTACGGATATGAATTCTCCGAAGTTTTAGTATACTTTAGGTCTTATGACACATTTATTAATCTGACACAGATAATAAGACTTCTAATCATACCTCATTTCGTCAAGTGGAACACTCACCTAAATTTTCCTTTTTTTTCTGATAATAAAAGAGTGTTTCAATGTTTTCAACAATACTATTTTTTTTTAATTTCTAAATTATTGCGGACTAAAGTCTCAAATTTTGGGTTCGGTTAAAATAAGTAGATAGTAGTAGCACCCAGATATATCATTTAGAAAGCATAGAAAAGTGTCAATAAAAGGGAATGCCACAGTTAAAAGTAATGTTGTTAGATAAAATTTGTATAAAATATTAGTTTATTTTTTAAAAATTGTTAATGGGATGATGAATCATACCTAATGGTTAATTACCGATTCCATAATTTGAAAAGTAAACATATGGTATTAAGATCTTAAAGGACAACATTGTTTGTCACAAAGTAAGGAGCACTGAGAATTTTTTTAAAGAATTTTTGATTCGAGATGAATTGGATGGCTAAGTGGGGTCAACTTCGTACGTACTTTTTTAATCACATTTTTGCTTCCAAATTAAAAAAAAAAATAAAAAAAATGCGCATTTTAATGAACAACTGTAGAGTTTAGTAAATATATCCATGTGTACTTCCCTTTCTTTATTATCACTAGACATTGCCATCAATTCAATAAGAAGAAATATTTTTTTAATAATTGACCAAAATTATAGAGAATAAACATTTTAGTTTTAGGGGATAAACTATTTGGATATAACAGACAGGATTTGAAAACATGACCCAAGATTTTTCGAATAAACAATTTAAAGGGAATATGATTTGCCCTATTCGTTTTCATAATATTAGAACAAATTCACTAACGCAATAATATCGATGCATTAGCTCACATATATGTTAAGTTCAGAAAATAAAACTCTACATTATTTAAATTTGAAACTCCCAAAACTGGTAGTAAAATTTGATTCTATTTAGTGAACACAAGTTATTCGAACTATCTAAGTTTACATTAGCACTTCGATTAAGATTTTTGTGAATATCTGAACATCTAACGATGCATTTACAACATTTTTGCAATAATTCATCCACTTTTATATTGATTGTTCCAGAAAGATATGTTCAGTGAAGTTTAAAAATTTTCAAGATGGATCCTAGTAAGCTGAAGCAGTGGTAGAACTATTTCCATAACAAAGATACTGGAACGAACATGCCTTTCCTTTTTGCTTTTTGGAGACAATACGATCCAGTATGAACTATCGCCCACGCATATCCTAGTTGGTTGACATTAAAGGATCACCTCCTAGAAAGGAATAGTATGCATTAACCTCCGCTACAAGAGACGTTCAGCCCACAGTCTTTTCAATTTACAGAACAATGCGGAAGTTTGAGGATCTAAACAGTATTATTTCATTTCAGGATGGAGTCGAAATGTGTTCCCTGACGAAGGTTAAGAAGAGAAAAAACAAGCCCTTTTGAGGCTGCCGGCGTTTTACGTGGGATGTACTGATCTAGATAGCCTCGTTTATATTCAATGCTTAACAGGTTTTGAAAGAAAAAAAATTGTTTTGTTTTTTGAAACATTTATTTGAATTCAAATCTACTAAAAGAATAAAAAAACTAATAATACAGGTAATAAACCGGCTATAAACAAAATGGACTGCAGGAACAGAAAAATTATTGTCCAATATCGCTCTGTGAGGAGCTGGTCTTCAGGTTACCCAGCCTGTGTGTAAACATTTTAGATATTTTGGAACTTATTATTATATTTAAATTAATTCATTTATTTTAGACATACATATAAATACCAGAATAAAACATGCACTACACCAATGCTAGGTTAAATGGGATTTAACAGCAGGGTGGGTGAATGAAATGTTTTTATAGGGATGACAGAGTATTTCGCTCCCACACTCTCGAGTAACTAGAGACAATGGCGCTAACTGTACAGAATTCTTCATAGGTTGAGTATTATTCCTATTTTTCCGTATTCAACGACTTTATTATATTATTTAAACAATATATACGAATATTAATAATTATATCATTATATTTCGTACAATTACTAGCATGACCCGATTTAAAGGTCCAGTGTCATACTAGTCGCTAACAGGCCCCTACTGACACTTGACTTAGACCCGTCAGCCGAGATCTGAAAGGACACAAACCACCTATATTTGGCCCAGGTAAAAGTGACTCTCTCCTTCTGCTTTCTCCAGCGAAATCTCATCCAGCGTCCTGATTAGCCCTGGATGCTGCGGTGTGGGAGGGAACTAGGCTCCGGACCCGATGTAGCCACTGACTAGGGTATCCTACCAAGGAACGAACAACTATCGATATGCTAATTGTAAAAACCTATCTTTATATTTTCTTTAAAACTTACAGAAACAAATGCTAAAAATATTTTCTTTTTAATTGGATTTTAAATATCTTTATAGGTACTGTATTCAGCCATTATATATTAATTTAAATACGGTGCATTAGAATTTGGGTATTATGCAAAATACGGGCACCAGTGATTTACATTAGCTTATATATCATTGTTTTTACAAATGGTTATATAACCTCTAAATATAATAGAAACTACATTATATACAGTGTTATATATATATATATATATATATATATATATATATATATATATATATATATATATATATATATATAGCGGTATGTATGAACGGAAATTATAGAAATAAAAGCATCCCCCATTCCGGCTTTGCCCGTTCTCATATGTAAAAAATTTAGATAATTTTGACTAATAACTGAAGTTTTATTAGTTTATCGATAAAATATTGTATTGAAGTATGCAATAAAGAATTCTGCAATGATATTTTTACTCATAGCAGTAATTTTCAACTTGGTTGAAATTGCACTGATTACGTGGTTGAAGATTAAATAAAAGCATAATTAATAATCCAACTTTTAATTTTAATATATCAGTTTGTAATCCAGATGGACAGAGACTGTTATGAAACTAGAGAATAATGGACTACATTATCCGTGTTTACAACTAAAGGCCCATGAATCATATTTTTACATTCAATATCAAAAAAGCAAAGGACCAAAAGTTTTATTTGTTAATAATTTTTATTCGGCAGAAATAATTTTATCGATTTCATCTGTTTAGATTTGAATTTCTAACCGTGGAAGTGTGACAAACCTTGTTTCTGCCGCTCAATGTTGAACATTTAAATTTTTATTATTATTATTATTATCTTTATTATAACAGATATTATAATGTTTTACAGATCTGCCAGGATCTGAAAATTTTTCGAGGCCGAAGGACATCCTTGGCCACTCTCTCCTTCCACAATTAGAATTATTTTTAAGGATGGTGTTTTAAGATGGCGGAATTTAACCACTTTATTAGTTTTTTTCGTCCTTAATATGTTGAAATATTTCGGTATACCCTTGTTCCAAGTTCCGATTTTAAAATAGAAAATTTTAATTGATTAAATAATTTAACAGTTCTATTTTTAAATATTATTTTTTATTTACATCATCATCACCCTGAGTACAACAATCCATCACTGAATCTTGGCTTCTTAGTTATTAATGAATCATTGCATTTAAATAGTTATTGAAATTCACAACTGTAAACAAAAAAAAAAATACATCTAGTAATTATGGTACAATATATTATTATTATGTTATTAATATTACGGCTAAACCTCCCTAGAACAATGAAAATGACGTAGTTAAAATTTGATACAAATGGGCTCAGTAGTTAAATCAAGATATTCTACTGCGGATTGGGGTTGACCACATATCAGTCGATTTTCAAACTTCGCTGGAATCCATATGTCTGCACCACATATTTATGTCTTTTTAAATATTTAATTGAAAATAAGTAAATTTTATTACCAATTTCAAGCTCTACATAACACCATACCTTTGTAACCTCTCATGTAGAATGGTGCTCGCCACCTGACGGTCAATTTTCAAACTTCACAGTTATCCACATTTTATCGCTTCTTTGATTCCAAATTAATAGAAAATAAGTAGATTCTATTATTGCTGAACCTTCTTGGAACTATAATGATGATATGGTTAATATTTGGTACAGATTGGTTCAGTTATTATCGGGGTTAGTGATCACAAACGAAAAATGACTTGACCTTTTATACGATATATAAATATCGTATTAAGGTTATATGCATTTCTATAAAGTAATTCTTCGACAAGCAGCCTGATTCGTGAAATCGACACATAGATATGATGACTTCCTGCGACACGAAGAGGATACGGAAGCTGAAGAGGTAACGACCCAGGGCAAACAATGATGTGCTGGCTCATCAACATACAATGCAATGCTTCCTATATCGGCTTTACTTCGTCTCCGCCATCGTAACAGGATTTATAAATGTTTTGTAAGAACTATTTTTTTACAAAATAAAAAAAAATACTATTTTCAAATATAATCGCATTCGTTTCATAATCAAACAGAGCATCAACTGTGATGGTATGCGACTAGAATGAATTTTTTAGAGAAAAAACAAAACAATTAGTGGTTGGCGTTATTTAGATAAAAAGGTTTGTTGAACATCTGACCTTTTCTCTTGAATTTTCCAACATCCAGAACAATCCATGAACAATCTATGTGGGTTTATTTGCTGATGAAACATTTGTGTTGCAGTTGCAGATATGTTCAGTAAAGCACTGGCCACCCCCTGATAGAATAAGGCCTTACTCTAAGGTATTATTTGTAAAATTGGACTTGTATTTGGTAAACGACATCTTAGCTCTTAAATGATATTTGATAAACTTTTAACTCAGCTCAAACCGATGAGAGCTTTCTTATAAAAGCTTCATTTTTGATAAAGAAGCGCACATCCTTCTTATCCTATGACATCTTCTGTTTACAAAAAAATAAAAGAACACAAATGAGTTCAAAAAAGTCACGTACGCTCTTTTAATAAATATCTATTAATTTTGAAACGAAAAGTTTACATTTCATTATTTCCTTTATATGTTTAAAATATACTTTAATCGGTTAGGTATTAAGTAATGTAGTACAATATATTTTTTTTTTAACTTATCTTCTCTTCCACATCTACACAAATAGAATCAGACTATCAACGGAATTAACACTAAAAAAGTAAATTAAATTAAAATGGTATTTCAGGCGTGAGGATGAACAGTAACCAGTGCAACTTTATCTTAGACATTGATCTACTTAAAGGCATTTTGAGAGTTGATCTATTATTCACATTTTTTTCAAACCTTTTTTTTTTTATACTTATGTACGAATATACAAGAATATACAACCAGTAAATTTGAGGAAAATAATTACAATGACAAGTAAATAAATTGTGGAGAACTACTCACTAATAGCACATCAAGTTCTAGATTAGAAGGTCTCTTGGACATTTTCATTTAATTATCAGAAATCGAAAGAGAAGCATGTTGGGAGACTAATGGATCTTATGGATGAGTTTGTTTAGGAAAAAATAAGGAGGTTGGAGGATATTACGAAGGATTTTTGATTGCAAGGATTGGATACGAGAAGAATCGGAAGATTTAGTGGAGCCTCAAAGCTCAACTCCGTACGTCCTAATAGCTCTAATTACTGTCATGTAAATTTATTTAAACTGTCTTCAGTAATTAATTGGAAGCTTTGAATGATAGTCTAGTAAATATTGGAGTTGTCTATAACGACGAGCAATTTCTAGTTTTAGTCTTGTATGTGGATTCCAAGTAAGACGTTTGTACAAATGGAGTCCTAGGTAGCGGATCTGTTCAACAAGGATTAATGGAACATTATTAAATGAAACAGTAGGACAGAAAGTCGTAGGTTTACGACGAAGGATAAAAGTTATTTGATGGAATTTGTTTGGATTTATTTTGATTTTCCAAATTAAACACCATTCTGCATGAAATTGTAGTGTTTGGGGATGTATTGTATACAATGAAGGGATAATTTACTGATAACAAATATGTGTCATCAGCGTTAGTGGCGGGGACCACTGTCCAAAGACTGTAGGATTAGTCAGGATGTCAGCTGTATACAACGTACAGGGAACTACTCATGGATTTAAAAATTAAGTATTGTTTCTTGTGAATTGTGTTACCCTTGCAATAGAGATCATCAGTAGTACTATGGGCTCGTTTATAACTAACACTGATTGGAATCAGCTAAATCCCTTTCCACGACTGACTAAAGTATTTACCTGATATTAGGTAACAGACATGATCTACTCGTTAATGGATCTCTGTTCACTGAAGTTAGTAGAAATTTTTCTTTTCTAATACACATCACTCGTAAAAAATTAACCACATATTTCTTCCCTTCTCTATTTTCTCTTAGGATTGGGCCCCTTCACTAACAAGGGGTTTCGTAACGATCGGGTGTAGACGATATTAGTTCTCACTGTCACAACTATTAAACATAGATATCATGATGGAGTTGAGGTTTTAATCAATTGGAACATCGCTCGCTATCCCCATCCTAATAGACAATATGATGGCCCGATGGCATTAGATGCCGCTACAGTGAGAGGCACTAACCAGATCGCCGACCAATTAGATGGATGCAGTACCGTACTACCGCACTTACATCACACATCCTCAATCACCTCCTTCGTTAGAACGCTTCCTCATCTATCGGCGAAAGTCTTCCACCGGGATCTTGCGGTCCCACCGATATGTCAGGGGTGTTTTCTCAACAGCAATACACCAACTATAGTAAAGGTTTAAATAACATTTTTACTAGGTTTTATTTTCGCTTTCAATTTTTTCTTCACAACTGTTGTTAATATAACAATACCTGAATTTGTTCAAAGTGTAGTAATACAGGCCTTTTAACATGAGAGAGAGAATCGCTCAACAGGACCTCTTCCTGGTAAGAATTAAAAAAAGGATTTATTTGAGCTTTTCACTCTTCTGATACTATTTCTGGGTATGTCAGAGATGGACATCTCATTAATGAGTACGTAAATATGTTCATGAAGTCTGTCATGATGTTAACCATGTACACTATAGGCAGTAATGACGGATACAACATAAACGGACAATATTAAAAAAAAAATAAACCCATAAAAAAACTATGAATAATATACATCCCTAGCGGATAAAGCTACCCGGAAGAAATATATTTTGATACCATATTATGGCCTAATATCCACCAAAGTCGGAGAGGAATTATTAAAAAAAATTAGGTTTAAATCCTGAATTAAAAATAGATAACCAGAAACCTATCCTTTCATAGTAAACTCCATAACCACACAAATCCGCTTGTCCTTCAACTTGCTTCCCATTCTATTTCCGATAACCCTCCGAGGCGTCTGAAAAGATGGCGTTCTAGTGTAGATTTTTTTTTTTAACTGCTACTGATGCGTTGTTTTCAAGTTTTGACATGATATTGTAATCATAATCAACCGATTTACTAGATGTATATATTTTGTACAGTTGTAAATTTCAATAAATGAATAAAAAAAAAAATTAGATAAACCATTGTCATCTTATTTCCCTTCACCTAAAAGGAAAATAGACCCTTTCCAAGAACTGAAATGTAACGACAGTGAAGCTATATACTGGAAACATATTTATAATTACTAAAACATCTGGAAATATATAATAAATATAAAAACTGAACCTAAATAGTGGATGTAATAAGGCCCAAATTTCCAATTTTGCTTTCCATCTAAATGAAAATAACCATAAATTAAATAAAGACTCGAGAGTGAAAAATAAAAGATCAAGTAGAAAATAGCCTAAAATTAAATACTTATGAATCATTAGAAATAATAAAATCGTTTAAAACCGATCCAGATTATTGTTTAAATGACCAGATTTTTTTTTTTTTTTTTTTTTTTTTTTTTTTTTTTTTTTTTTTTTTTTTTTTTTTTTTTTTTTTTTTTTTTTTTTTTTTTTTTTTTTTTTTTCCCCTACCAAGCCTTTTCAGGCATACGGGGTTTTTGGCGGCAGCGGGTTCAACATATGGGATTTATGTATGCCGCTGCCGCCAATTTAGTTCTTTATTAACAACCGTACATAATTGTCTGAGGACATATTTATTTGGGGGCACAATTCTGTGGTGCGGCCTGGCCACTGACCAATGACCAGATAAACTATGGGGCTATTGGAACCATTTTAAATTTGTTTCCAGTAGGAATGGAAAAATCCAATTAGTCATAGGGGAAATCCCAAGGAAAACCCCCAAAATATTTAACCTACCTGGCCTTTTCCCTTTCCTCCACTATGCATGTATTTCAGATATCTGTTAGAACTCTTCAGGTGAGTATCGATGTTTGATAGCTTGCCATACATTTTTGAAAACTTTAGTGTGTACAATCCCTGTAACATAGTGCTGATGTGTTGAAAATTTTGTATGTTTTAGAACTGAAGATGAATGTTTAGAATTCGAAACTAGTTTTCTAATAAAAAATAATTCCAATAGCAGTGGCAATTAATTCATCAATCCTAATTGTGTGTATTTAGTAACTGTCGAAGAAAAATTTGAAATTAGTTTTTGATTGAAAGGGTTATACCGTATTATTTTCAGGGCGCGTGCATACTTGCTTCAAAATAAATCAGAGCACTGTGTTGTTTTCAATTTTCCTTTAATCTATGTTTCAATGCACACTATACAGGGACACGAGGAAATGTTCCCACATTTTTAACTAACGATATTTTCCAATTGAATGATTGGCGGGAATAATGTTGTACTTTTGGTTTCATGAATTTTTCATTTCCATGATAAAACTTTTTAGGTATGGAGTCTCGGAATATCTTACGCACAGATATTTAGTTCAAATTACGATATAGATCCTGAATCTGACCTCTTTAGTGCGGAATAACGTTTTATGTAGTCAGATATTACTAAACTGCTACGTTTCCATAGCGTTTTGGTATCGAGGTGTTGGTAAAACTTTGTATGCACACAGAGATCCATTCAGGCACCGCAATAATGTTATATTAGTTTTTTTTCGCTCTTTTGTAACGTTTCCCAGAGTAATATAGTACGTTATTTAATTGTTGTTTTCAATCTTAAAATACAAGAAAGTAAATGGGGAACGTGTAATTAGTAAAAGAAAGTACTGGGTCATTTCAAACAACTCTCTAGAAAACTCTCGTTTTTTTTAATCCGCTTTAATATTTATTTAAATCTTCATATCGTTTTTCTTTTACTATTTCTTATTTAAAATCTTATCAAAAATGACACCTTGTCATAATATATATTCAATAAAGACTCCAGATAGATGGATTTGCCTAAATTAAATAATATGATAAATTAAATTATTTCATTATTACAACAAAAAAAAAAAAGACAATTATTATTAATCTTTTTGTAAAGTTTAGAGGCTTCGTAAACTGATTTGAAAAATATGAATTCAATGAGTCTCGATTAACCGAGCCTTAGATTTTTTTAATTTTATTTTATTATAGGCTATCGGTTTTTTTTAAACTTTCGATTGCCAAATAAAGACATTGTCATTAACAATGTCTCATAAAGAAGGGTTTGAAAGGTTAGGAAGGCAGTTCAATATCTCGAAGGCAGAAATGATGCAACTTCGTTCGATTTTATTGTTTTTAGACAAAGGAGAGATCGTGCGGCAGATAAAATGTAGGTACTTAAAC
Organism: Euschistus heros; assembly: GCA_003667255.2. NCBI lineage: Eukaryota > Metazoa > Arthropoda > Insecta > Hemiptera > Pentatomidae > Euschistus > Euschistus heros. Next base: position 872,662 of record RCWM02000353.1, read on the forward strand.
GAAAGAAAATAAGATATTTTTTATCAATCCATGAACTTTATTTTTACATATGTAATAACATTATTTATGTATATTATAGAAGCATACATAATAAGTATTATTTTGTTCTTATATAGATATAAGTATTACTTCAATTGTCCTACGCTATTTTTCTTAGGTATTTATCTTACTCTTTTGGGTCTCAATTAAACGAGGATTTGATTATCCGTTCCTATCTTGGTCCTAACCGCATCGGTTAATCGAGTCCCAAGTGTATTAGGTTCGGCAATGTGGCGCTAATATCAAAGTAAGTTAAGTCAACCTCGATACCTATCGGAATCGACAGCGGCATCAGATAACCATCGACTATATTTGTTTGTTTTGCCCAACCAGCAGTTCTTTTTATCTCTTCATTGAATATTGAAGATGACGCTTCCGATTATTCAAATAAGACAAGTTGTGAGGGTAATTATATTTCATAAACTTTATTTATAATAAAATTTAAATAAAATAAAATAAACTTTTAAACTGATGTATTGTTTTAGTATAATATTGATTGATTTGATGTATTGAAATTATTAGGTTTTAATTTAATGGAGGTATTTACACAAATGTCAATTTTAGTGATATATATATATATATATATATATATATATATATATATATATATATATATATATATATATATATATATATATATTAGTTTTTGAATTATTGTAAAAATTTATTTTCCTTAACACTGTTCCTCACAGTTTTCCTAAATTAATGTCAATAAAGATGTTCACTTTTTACAGTATACCAATTCTCTCGGATGATTAGAATAGGTCTTTGAGTGTAAGGAATGAATGAATGCTCGTATTCGTACAAGAATATAGTCACTCGTATCCAAAAAAATAAAAAATCCTTGAACTAGATTTCACGAAACTATTTCCTAGACACGCAAGCATAACTGAAAGCTGATTTATATCTAGGTTCAAGTGGGAAAATGAAAGTAGACTATGATATACGAGTGCGTGGGAACATATAGCCTTGTTAATTATCATACGAAGAATTCGCTTTTCTTCTTTTATTTTTATTTTGCAACTGAGACCATTTAATATTGATTTTATTTCATAGTTATTTTAAAAAACAAAAAAAAAGAAGGAGAAAATTTGATATGCGGATCACCGTTACGACTTTCTGACATACTTGTGATGGTCAGTGCTTCCGTGCTATGTGATGTGACAAGCCACGAAAACAGTTTTCGTTTCTTGCGAATAATTCTCATTAATAATTACCACAATATTTTCCATAGTATGTATATTCAAATATTATTTTTATTTATAATGTTAAAAACCCTTGGTCTACAGGTATCATTTCATAATCGTATTGAACTGGTTCAAATCCGTCGGCAAATCTACGCTGTTTTATTCATTAGGTTTTATTTATCATAGAAGTTTAGGTCCGCCAAAAAAAAAAAAAAGAAAAAAAAAAAAAAAAAAAAAAAAAAAAAAAAAAAAAAAAAAAAAAGGAAATATATAATATAAATATGTAAAATAAACTAACTAAAAACTTTACAATCACAAACATTTCTATTTATTTTACAACCTCCACGATACGTAAATTATAGAACTTTGCGCATAAACTCTCTATACCAAAAAAAAAAAACATGGCTGCGAAAACTACTCCAGACAACGCAGAAGACTAAAAAAAGAGTTGGATTAGGGATCTCACAAACAAATTAATAAACTGAATAAAGTTAGGTATGAATAGAAAAATAAAGTTAGTAAAAAGCAATATTTTGTGCCACAAATGATAATAAAACACCTTCCTTAATTTCTAAAAATAAAATCAAGTATATTAGTTAATTTATTACAAGAGAAAAAGTATTTACAGAAATCGCAATCATAACTGGCTCTTTCAGCCCCGGCACGATTTAAGTTCCCACGTTTGGGAACATTGTACCTACACCTCTCCCCGAGTGCCTTCAGGGAACTTTCCATAACAAAATATGCAAGTTGTAATCTCTAACAAGAGATATGTCGAAGTTTCCGGGGAAATGGAGGTCTATATTTACACCAAGAAAGGGTGCCCATATTTACACCAACTCCACCTAAGAAAGATGGCCAATATCGCATGTAACCTAAAACCGTCCGTAACTAAATTATTTTTTATAAACATAAGAGCATGAAACGAAAACGATTTCACATGTCTCTCAAACGTTTACAGTTCAGAAAGAACATCAATTTGCATAATGCACCAGTGCCCATTTTTACACATTTTCCTGTCTCTCTCTCACTCTCTCTCTCTCTCTCTTCTTATATATATATATATATATATATATATATATATATATATATATATATATATATATATATATCTTATATTGATTACTAGTGGCACAGATAAGATCTCTTTGGAGCTGACTTGTCCTCACATGAGTGGGGTTCCGGATGCTTGTATTTTTGTATAAATGGTTAATTTTTTAACCTTTTTTATCCGTACATATTGTGTGAATAAATTAATTGTTATCCGTATTACTTATTGTACTCGAGAAAGGCAGATCGGAATATTTAATCAATAAAACAGTTTAAAGGAAAACAACATCTTATATTTTATCTTATAATGCTAACTTAATACATTTAACTGGCCTTTTAATATGTATTGTTTTAAGTGTAACAATAAGTGGTTGGACTGCCCAAAGGTCTTTTACAAATGAATAAGAAGGTCTATATTAAAAGTATCCATAAATCGATTAGTCGGTAATTATCTTATGTTTACTTAAGGATATCTAATTGGAGCATGATAAGCACCACACTGTCCACTGTATTGAACCAGTGGAACAGCGGTGGGTAATAGGGCTAAGGATAACGAGGAAACTAGGTCTGGCAGTCCGGGTGGGAAGAGTTGAGCTGATCCGGGCAACGGAACTTGCCCACGATCTGGGAACTGGTTTTGCACCGGCAGGCCGGCGAGGAAAGTTGACTAGCAATGCAATATAAAATAACTAAGAGAAAATCTTTATTACTATTAAATTCAAATTAATGTTCCAAAACCGAATATCACTAATTGGATGTGATTTCTATTTAAATGTTACAATCCAACAAAAAAATGTTAAAGCAGATTCTTATATTCTAACACAGGTCTCAATTAACCGAGTTTTCTATTTTTTTAAAAATAATTTTAATATGTATTATTATTTTTTTTTTAAACATGCGATTGCCGAACAAGACATTAGGCGATCTTCAATGTCATGAAGGTAGGACTGATGCAAAGCTATATTTGATGACTTTTAGACAATGAAGAGAACGTGCGACGGTAGATAGAATCTCTGTACTTATAATAATATTACCTATGTACATTATTATTCCATAAATAGTCAAAATTATTTAATTTGTAGTAAGTACTGTTACGTATGTACTAATCGGTCATTTTTTAGCATTCAGATTAATGTATTTTAAATTAATGACTACTACTTTTTTTTATTTATACATCGAAATATTTCCAGATGTCTATCTAGATTGATATAGTATGCTGTGTATGTAGCAGCCCATTTGAAATAGGTAGCATTGCTTAATAAAGTGTTTCTTACACTCAATTATTACTGCGTATCTAATAAGTATTATTTTGTTATTAAACAGGTATAAGTATTATGCCAATTGTCCTGTGTTATTTTTTCTTATGAATTTAACTAAGTTTATTGGGGTCTGGATTAACCGAAGAATTGGTTATCCGAGCCTATTTAGATCTCAACCACGTCGGTTAATCGAGTCCAAATACAACATACAACTACACACACACACATACACACACACACACACACACACACACACACACACACACACACACACACACACACACACACACACACACACACACACACACACACACACACACACACACACACACACACACACACACACACACACACACACACACACACACACACACACACACACACACACACATATATATATCTGTATATATATTTTTTTTTTCCATTTATTGATATTTACAACTGTCCAAAATAATATACAAGTAAATGTGTTGACAGTGAATACAATGGCATGTAAATAACTTGTGAAAAACTACTCACTAGTAGCACTTCAATAAAATCTACACTAAAAGATCCCTAGGCCATCTTCTTATATATATATATTAAATATAAAAGTAACAAAAGATTATAAAAATTGGTTTAAATAAGGGAAAGTTTATCAAGTTTGGGGCAGGGGACCATTGATAGGACTGGTACTTGTTGCACCTAAACATGAAACAATTCTAAGTAATATGTAGCTACTGCTTACTGTTTAATACATAATAAACAACCTTTTTTTCTTTTTCTCTATCTCCTTTGTGCCACAAGGCGTGGAGTATAAAAACAAAACACAAAAAAAATTAAATTATAAATTTTTTTTTCAATAATAGGTACCTTTATCGATATTTATGGTCACTGATATATTGTATATCGCTTAGGCAGAGCTAAAAAAATGGCCGATTATCGATATGTTTCTTAGGATACCCATCTCATCCTTGCAATAGCCAAACTTGAGTCATACCATTTAAGAGTGATAAAAAAATTTAAATAATTTTAAGTTCAGAATTCTTGTTTACGAATTAGGATGACCTTTAATAGGTGTTAAAACAGATGATAGAAGTAAAAATATTATGAGTTATTAGGCTTAGGACGGCTGTGAAGAGGTATAAGGTAGTTCTCAGGTCAGCAGCAGGTCATCCAAGAATGTCCGTCCTTTGTGTACAGGTACCAAGAGGGTACCTTCCTAGCCAGTAAATAACATGCTAACTGCTAGTTCCTATGAACTATAATATGGTTAAATTATTATATCCCTTGATAATGTAATAGGGCCTAGTAAATATCTGTAATTATATCCTGACTAGGGTCGATAACCTATCCATTAAATATAATTTGGCTAGAAAAACGGTCACTCAAAGACACTTATCTACAAATCGGCAATAAAAAACGGCGGTCGAAGTTACGAGAATGTATCTATAAGTAGGTCGAAATGTTAAATTAACAGGTATTCAAAATCTTTTTTGAAAATGAAAAAGAATTATTTTTTTTAAACTATTCCTAAATTTGATAACCTTACTTTTTTTTTTTTTTTTTTTTTTTTTTTTTTTTTTTTTTTTTTTTTTTTTTAAATCCGATTTCAACCTTCTGTGAACAATGAAGAATTTTTTTAATCCTCAAAACACTTTTGACTATTCAATACTGACTCTTCCTGTAATTCGAAGAAATCCGCTCCCTGAATTCAAATTCCACAGTTCTGGATCCCATCAACTCTAACCTCCATCATTATCAAATAATTAGTTGCCCCCCAAATCCATCTTAAAACAGTCTTCTTATATTCTCCTTCTTGTTTTGTATAGGCCAGCTAAGGACCAAGACATTCAACTATTGGGTCGGGCTTTGATGTTGGCCCAGTAGTTACACATCCTCTGGCTGTGTTGGCTGTTCTTCATCTCCTGTGTCTATTGGGCTTCTGTCTTCTTTCGTGGTTGTTTGTCCTGGAATCTTGATTGTTTCGGAATCCTCTTGAGAGATGATCGGTCTTTCAAGTCATCTGAATTTCAAGATAGTTACCTCAAGTTCCAACAGGTCATTGCTTGCTTCTTATATTGATTTTATGTAATTATAAAATTCTCCATGTCAGGCTGGGTCATTCATCATCCATACTAAATATCCTAGAAACACGATCTATTTTCGTTATTGGGGTTAGTAAACGTTTTATTTGTTTTTCATTTGCATAATTCCTTCTTGGGCTTCCAATCAGTATCCACCTTTTTTGTGCAAGTTCTTTTTAAGGATTTTCCTTTCTATGATTTTTATTCTTTCAAGTTATTCCAAATTTTATAAGAAATGATCATAACGATTTTTAATAGAATATTCAGAGACCTTTTCTTATTTTTTGAACACTAAGTTCTTTTCAGTCTACCTTCTTCCATTGCACACTTGAATGGTCTTGATTTAGGTCTTTAGATCCTTTAAAACGACGTTTAGAGCATACCTTATTATGAACGATTTTAAAAGTGAGTTAGTTTGCTACAAATCTAACAACATATAGTGTTATAACTAGAGACCGCATTTTTGTGCAGTAAAAAATCAAAAACGTGCAGTAAAAAACTCAAAATATGCAAAATCATGCATTAAAAAACTCAAAATATGCAAAACCGTGCAGTAAAAAACTCAAAACATTCATGTTTTTTTTATTCAGTTTATTCACTCAAAAACTTAATACATGCAGCAATCCATTTATTTAAACAAATATGCAAAACTTAACAAGCCTTGAATAAGCTTAAGGACATTTCGACAAAAGTTTCGTTTTAGTTTTAATTCAATCTGAAATACTTTAAAATTTGGGAAAAAAAGGAGATGAAAAAAATTGCTAATTAAAAGAAATATAAATATCCTTATTAAAATTTCCTCCTTAAACAAAATATAACTAAATGTTTTTGAAAAATAAATTAGTTTTTAAAAGCTTCGTGTAAATGTACGACATTATAAATTTCAAAATATTTCTTAGTAAAATTATGCCGCCTGTCACTTAATAAAATGTTCTTTAGCAAAGAAAAGGAACGTTCTACATGTATGGACGTAACAGGACAATTTTTGTAGCATGCGATTGTGGATGGATCCAGATTATCAGCTTCTATTTCCTTTCCGTTGATAAAAATAATTTAATTTTTTTAAGGGATGTAGCCGTAGTTTTTCTCAAAGATTTACTCAAATTTTGAAAACAAACATCTTCCCTTTTCATTTTCAATTCTTTTCAAGCTTTCTTCGAGAGTTTCAATCAAATATCATTGGGAAGCGGGGAGTAAATTTTTCTGATTAAAACGTCTTATTTCTAGGAAGTACGTCGATCCTCAATGTTTGCCTAAGTCCTCAAAGCCTTAATTCGATACGATCATTTAAAAATAGTAGGTCTCAAATACATTTGATTTAAGCGACTTTTTACTTTCGAATTAAAATTAATTAACCTATTTAATATAAATAAATATTATAAATGTTGCCTAATAATCCTAACAGGGGGAAGTTTGCAGTTGTAACTCACAGATTTGAATGCCGATTTTTGAGTGGGTAGTAGGGACCTATAATAGTGCAAATCTAGAGTTATAGCCCCCAATGAGCATTAGGAGCCGAGAAAAAAAATAAAATATGAAAATCACGTTTTATTTTTTTTCCCAGTTTTAAGTCACGATAGAGAAATGATTACCAATTATATTGTTGAATTTACTCATTACCTTTTAATTAATTATAACTCCTTTGAATTAACTTGTCCTCATTATTTCATGAACTTTGTATCCACTCATTTTTTATGTTTACCAAATATATTGTTGAATTTACTCATTAACTTTTAATTAATTATAACTCCTTTGAATTAACTTGTCCTCATTATCTCATTAACTTTGTATCTACTCATTTTTTATGTTTACCAATTATATTGTTGAATTTACTCATTAACTTTTAATTAACTATCACTCATTTTAATTTATTTTCATTTTTAACTTAATTCAATAGTCTTTATGTATTGTCAGCATGGCCTTTAGATATAGCCTATATGTTATTGTCTTTACTCTTATACATTTATTGTTTTCACACCTTTGTTTTTTATACTCTTTACCATTTTTTTTTGTTTGTTTTCTTTTTCTTCTAGCCCTGATGAAGGCTTGCAATGTTAACATTAGATGTTTCCTTCAAATCTGCAGTAAATCCGATCATTTGGCCGTTCAGCCAAGGAGCGGCCCTTGGTTTCTTAGGAGTCGGATTAGTGAGGTTCTACTGCAGAAGTAAAAAAAAAAAAAAAAAAAAAAAAAAAAAAAAAAAAAAAAAAAAAAAAAAAAAAAAAAAAAAAAAAAAAAAAAAAAAAAAAAAAAAAAAAAAAAAAAAATGTAAGCAGATGTTCTTCCCACCGTTCAATTACCGTTGTAATAAGAACATTAATTTAGCAAGATGCTTTTACCAGATGAGAAACGTATAAGAAGGAATAACGTAAAATTAGAAATCACAGCTAGTAATGGACAATATTTATCGAGAAACTAGGACAGAAGGATAACTTTCTTCTCGAGGGGCAGACTTCTTCTGACGATGGAAGCGACCCACATTTGGTTCAATGATAGCTGTGAGGCGATCTACTCCAAGCTGTGGAAAACCTGGACTAAGTGGAAACCTTCCAGCCACAGCCACAGTGTCCATGCTCCACCGCTCAACCGAAGCAGCAGCTGCCGCCTGGATATCGGATCTCTCAGCTACAATATGCTCCTCTGGGTTCAATCCACCAGACAATACAGTTCTTTAAATACTATTTTTTCTTTTATCTTCATTTATAAAACATTTCTGATGTATTTTTACTTTTTTTCTTTTCCCCTTCTTTTATCTTCATTTATAAAACATTTCTGATGTATTTTTAGTATGATATATCAATTGTATTTTTCAGTGATAAGTCAATAACTAAATATCTTTTTAAGATTTCCGAACTGTACTGGCACTACAAAATCGATTCCAGATTCCAGGTACAGATAACTCTTTTTAAAATATAATCCTACTCTAGCTTCCACCGTCGCTGCTTCTCCCACAATTTTAACTAATAGTTGATGTTTCACTCTGTAAATTTTTAGAAATTTTGTATTAAAGTGTGCAATTGAGCATTATTTCTTCAATGATATTTTCACGCACAGCTGTAATTTTTAACCTGTCTGAAATTTCACTGATTAGGAGTTTGAAGATTACGCAAAAGCATGATTAGACATTCAATTTTAATTTAAATGTAGGAGTTGATAATCCAGATCCAGGCATTGACGACCCTAGGGTTATATATCTATAATCCCCAATAAAAATCACTATCCATACAGGAGTTTTAGAAAATAACGTAATTTTCAGGGGAAATCCATATGATTTATTTGGATGACATCGTTTATTTTTGACAAATGGAGCTCTTCAATTATAATATTCATCCTTTTCTTTTGAAATGACGTTCCTTAGATTAGTTTTCCAATTATTGCATCAATGGTGAAGTTGATAGGTTCATAAAAATTTGTCCTCCAAAATGTTAAGCTTCTGATTTATTTATCTCACGCTTCAAAATTGTTCGGCAAATGTTACTCGATAATAGCAGAAGACAGAGGCTGTGAATTTTTCCAAGATCTGAATTAATTTATTTTCGAAATGGACTGAAAAAGTCACATTTTTGTCAAATCGAATCCCAAGATACAATAAGTTATTAAAAATTTTGTTTATTTTAAAAATTATTTTTCTTTCCTTTGTGGAATGATAAAAAATAAATTTATTTCTATCGACATTTAAATGAATATCAAAACTTGTTAAATGGCCCAAAATCCTTATTCATGCCGCTTTAGCTTCACCTAACTAAGACCCTAGTGACATTTTTAAATTAAATTTATATTTTTATGAAATTACGGTCAACTATCATTTCAAAATTACTGTTACATCTGTCTAATAAATAAAAAACTTGAATTCCATTATTTTGCACCGCATCGAATCCAACCATAATAAATAAAAGAAATACGTTCTATTGGCCGTGAATCGATTGAAGACGCGGAAGGTTTATCGAGGTCACGGTTTGGTTTACTTTTATTCCATTATTATAGAAATATAAAAACATATTTTATTTTAAAATAAGAAATTGAAGGGCCATTTAACATTTATATTAGTATTTTGTTTGTTTGAATAATATTTGTGAACATTGAACATTCATATTCAGTTCTAAAATCTGATATGCAGATTAAATTTATAGTGCTATACTTTATGTAAACTGTTATACTTTATTTATGTATTCGCTCATAAACTATATCCACTCACATTTTTTTTATTTTTATAAAAATAATATATTTAATTTCTTCATTTCAATTTTTATGTTATTTTTTTTTTCAATTTTCTTACTGTTTTTCTTTTCGTATTATTTTTCAAGACTGTACTACAGCTCTCTGACACAGCCTTCTCTGTTTTATTATTGTTTTTTTTTTTTCCCCACACCAGTTAAGCAACTGAAAGAGAAGTGCTGGGATCTGTATTTTCCTGGCTTGTTGTGGAAAAATAAATCTGGTTGTGGGATCTCCAGGAGAATGTATAATGTAAATAAAGTACGATTGTATTTTTAACTTTTAATTTTATTCTATGTTTGTTTTTACTATTAATATTGTTTTTATTTTATTTTATTGTATTTTGTTCACTTTGTATATTCTATTGTTTGAGGCTCTTTATTTACATTTTTTCACTTTATTTATTGTATTATATGTTATGAAATCATAGGAGTATTTATTTATTTTTTTGTTTTTTTTATTTCTTACTGTACATATTGTGTGATCCATAAAGCCATCCATATTAGTTATTGCCCTCTTCCAGGCAAATAGTAATAATTTCTCAATAAAAAGATCTTTTAAATTAAATTAGTTAATAATATTTTTTTTGTTTATTTCTTTCTAGCCCTGAAGAAGACTTACATTGTAGGCCGAAACGTCGGCACATAAATTAATATTCTGTATTATGTTTTGCATAAATGCACACACCTACTTAACTACATCATCATTAGTTCCACAGTAAACAAAAAGATCAATATAAATCTAAAAATGTTAGACGAAAAATCAAATAAATGTTGCCACTCATTCAAGGATGAAAAGAAGAAGAATTTGTTGCGACTGATGTAATGATTGAAAAGTAAATAAATAAAGGAACCATTAAAGTTTTTTCTGTGAACGGTCGGTTCTTTTGTTCCAATTGCAAACGATTTTTAAAAATGTGGCATCATTAAATAAGTTTTCCAAGGGAACTCCTGTAGTGTAGACACCTAAAGTAGCGGAGATTGTAGAGAATGTAGAGAACTTCAATTGACCTTTGGAATGGAGGCAGTTCCTACTTCTTGGCCGGCCTTTACTGATGGCCTCTCTCCAGGATCTCATGCCTCATATCTTCGAGATGATGAATGAAGATGGTAGGCTAAATTGCAAGAAATGTTGCACGATATATCACACACATCCAAGACGAAACGAAAACAAACTAAAAATGTTTTCAGTTAAAAATAATTACAGGCTTATACTAAGGCCGGCAGGGAATCCAAACAACTATTCACTACTAGATCACCAGATATGTATTGCTTCTAGGTTGCTCCTAATCAAGCAATACTCAAGAAATTTTGAATATATAGATCACCTAGTTTGTGATAAGTGGATATGATTTTGTACGCCTTTCCGTCTGAAACAAAATCTCTATCCAACAGAAATAGAATGGTATAATCCCATGCAGATTTACCCCATTTTTTGTCATTAATACAGGTTTACTATTACATCAGGAATGGAATGCCACCTTCACCTGAAATGGTTTAAGCCGCTGGGTGGAACAATGTGATGAATGACTCAATAATACTCTGAGGTATTCAATTCTTATAGACTTGAAGAGGTAAGGATCGAAGAATTAATGCGGTCTTATGAATAATTTAAATAAAACCATGACATGTATGGCATAAGAGAGACCATTAAAAATTGGTACTTCCTTCTGACTTGTGTTAGTGTATTTGTAGCTATCGGGGATTTCTCTCCTGACTCCTTTTTAGCCTCCAGTATGTATTGTGCGGGATATTTGTTGAGGTCAAGCTGGATTTGAAGGGATGGTCATAAAAAAGATTTTTTTTTTTAACATGGCTAGTTCGTCGTAAACCTACTTCCTGTCCTATCTTTAATGATGTCCCACTAATCCCAGTTGAACAAATCCGCCACCTAGGACTCCATCTGAACAAACGTCTTGCTTGGACGTCCACAAGACTAAAACGACAAGAAACTGCCCGTCGTTTTCGACTACTTCAATATTTACTTGACAAACGTTCAAAGCTCCCAATTAATTACAAAATACTAATATACATAACTGTGACTAGACCTATCTGGAAGTACGGAGTTGAGCTTTGGGGCTCCACTAAACCATCCAATTCATCTCGTATCCAATCCTTACAATCCAAAATCCTTCGAAAAATCCTTAGTGCTCCTTACTTTAACACCAATAAACTTATCCATAAAGGGCTTAATGTTCCCTATGTTCTGATTTGGCCCAAATCAGATATCTATCTTTTCATAGCAAACTCCACAACCATTCAAACCCATAAGTATCAAAACTTGCGAACTTGCTTCTCATTCCATTCCAGATAACCCTCCGAGGCGTCTGAAAAGAAGATGGCCTCGAGACCTTCTGATATAGTCCTCATTATATAGAACCTTTAAAAGTACTACTACCTATGGGTAGTTGCTTTAAAAACAAGTGAAGTGTCATTTGTATCATTATCATCGTATTTACTTTATGTATAATAATTTTATATTATATATACAGGTGTAAATTTCAATTAAATAAATAAAATAAAAAAAAAAAAATGGCTAGTACTATGGTTATGTGCAAGTCTTGTACTGTGTTTTACAATTAACGTACCATAAAGATCATTAAATGAATCACAGTGGTTTGTGATTGTATTATATTGTTATATGTATTATATTGTAGTTTTTATATATATATATATATATATATATATATATATATATATATATATATATATATATATATATATATATATATATATATATATATATATATATATATATATTAAATTGAAATTACAATTAAAATATTTCTTATTTCTTATATTTTAGTATCTCAAAGAAAGATTTGAACCCGTTACGTTCGGACTACCCGTTTTTTACTCATTCCCTTTTTAAGAATAGTATGAAAAAAATCAAGAACCCTAAATAACCCCATAGATTTTAATGAGCAAAAAACTTTATGATCTTCGGAATAAATATTTATCAATAAATCAACTGTTTTTTAGATTTGCACAACCTCCTAAATCATGGACCTGTTACATCAGACTTTCCAAGCCAATAACAATACGCCCACACAGAGCAACACGACCTCTCCCATCTTGCTCAAACATCGGATTGCGGCAGAATAGTGCAGAAAGAGGACTAGTAAATAGTAGTATGGAAAAACGTAATATTACAAATAAAAATAGTGCTAAAAGATTTGATAAACTTCATTGATCCTTACATTTAACATAATCTCATTTCCGTAAATTATGAGAATGGTATTCTTGTTATTTAACTTAAGTTAAATTCATCTGTCCATTTTGATATATTTTTATTTTTTTAACTATTTATAAATATTTAAATTGTATACAAGTAAATTTGAGGAAAATGGGTATAATCAAAGGTCAATGACATGTAAAGAACTACTCACTAGTAGCACTTTAATAAAAGTTCGCATTATTAGGCAAATTATCGGGAATGGAGTGTGTGGCAAGTTGAGAGACTAGTGGATTCGAGTGAGTATGGACTTTATAATGAAAGCTAATGTATCAGATTTGGGAGAAATCAGCAACATACTGAACATTGAGATTTATGGATAAGTTTGTTTGTGACAAAATAAGTGACATTGAGGATTTTACGAACGATTCTGGATTATAAAGATAGGATACGAGAAGAATTGGAAGGTTTAGTGGAGCTCAAAGCTTAACTCCCTAGGTCCAAATGGATCTAATTACTGTCATGTAGATAGGACTTTTGTGATTCATAGGGAGCTTTGAACGCTTTTCTAGCGTTGGAGTTTCTGGTCTTTTAAGTTTGGTATTTGTATTTAGAAATACTAATATATTTTATGAAAATAAATGGAATGTAAATAAATGACAATTTCCACAACAAATAAGTTATATAGACGTAATTTCCAATTAGTAATTTTGAGAATATATTTAATATTGCGTTAACTTGCTTGGTGTAATATCTACCGTTGTCGTCATTTCCTATTTCTGAGAAGGCCTCTTTCCGGTCAACTGCTGAACCGCTTTTGATAAAACTGGAGCTATGTCGACGCAGTTAGTTGAGGGTCGTGCGGAACGCTTAAGTTTAGAGAAAAAAATATTTCTTAGCGACGGTAAAGATAATCGATGCACCGTCCATTGTGTAACACTAACAAACAATAACACGAGTAAATAAATTTCAATCTTCACTTCAACAATTTTTTTTTTAATGCATATATATTTCCTAATGTTTATAAGCATTATTTTGTATTGTTTATCATATGAGTTTTTAGTATAATTTTGATATCTTGTAGTTTTTGTAATTACACTGGGGGCTCAATTAACCGAGTTGCGATCAACTAAGGGCTCGATCAACCGTGCTTTCTATTGTTTTATTTCATTTTACAATGTATTGTTATTTTTTTTTCGTAAAACATTCAATTGTCGCATAAGAAATCAGTCTTAGTACGAACATTGCACCGGGAAGGCTGAAAAATGGGGAGGACGGTCTAGTAGGAAACGAATCGACATGAACAATTTCTTAAGAAGAGGAGTTAGGTAGATTGGAGAAGGCACTTCAATATCTCGAAGGCAGAACTGATTCAATATCGTTAAATTTTTAGAAAATGGAGAGATTGTTCGGTGGCAGATAGAGTACCAGTACTTTAAAAAAAGGAAAGAAAATTAGTTATTTTTTAAAGCCATTAACTAAATGATTTACTTATGCGATAATGTTATTAATGATTACTATATATGCATACTCAGAAGTGGTGAACAGCTTCCAGTACCTTAGATCCACAATAAATGATCTACTCGACGATGAGTAAAGAAAAGGATCGTGATGGGAAATAGAGCATACTTCGACTTGTCTAAGATGCTAAGGAGTCGACTGACCAGTAATACCACGATGTTCAGGATATATAAAACACTGATTAAACCTGTGGTAACCTATGCCAGCGAAACCTCGACCATGAACAAAAAGAAAAGCAATCTACTGGACCGATTTGACTGAAAAATACTTATACATATTCTGGAACCTGTTTGCCAGAATGGAATATGGCAGAAAATGAAAAATAAGGACCTGTACAACAAATACAAAGACCTGAATATCTCAGCCAGCATTAGAATCCTGAGATTGAAATGATTTGGTCACCTAAGGAGAACGGAGGACAGTAGGATGCCAAGCAAAATCTATGAAGGCACACCAGGTGGAAAGGGAAGTAGAGGGAGACCCAAGGGCAGCTGGAGAAACAGTGTACTCCAAGACATACAGCAGATGGAAATGATTGGGTTGTATGCAATGGACAGAGATAAATGGAAGGATATATGTATTACGGTAGTTGTCCTACGTTATTTTTTCTTATGCGTTTCCCTTACTTTTTTGGAGTCTCGAGTAACCGAGGATTAGGTTATCGCTGCATATCTAGGTCCTAACGACGTCAGTTAATAGAGCCCCGAATGTATTTACATGTCACCTTGTGATTTGAAATTGTACTTGTACAGCAATAAGTGGCCCTAATGACCATTTTATAATATAATAATTCATTTTAAGTACGATATTTCGTAATGTAGTAATTTTTTTATAATTCTAAACTAAAATATGAGTAATGTAGTAAACTTACATATCTTTGTTCTAATACAAAAAAAAAAATAAAAAAAAAATACACGCAAAATATTATAATACATCTATAAAAATATAAGAACCTGTTTTAAAGGAACCAGTGTAAGAGTTGTGGAATCTGGAACTAAGGTTGTTTCATTAGTTATTTGGAAAAAAAAGTTATGGAAGTAGGCAGAGTTAAACCATCCATTTTCCTATATTCTAGAAAAGGAAACCGCTAGATACAATAGAAACGGAGGGAACAATAGAACCGACTGAGATTCGGAAGGAGTTTGTAGGACAGAGGACCCCTTTCACTGGAGAAGGATGAGAGAAGAGAGAAAGGCCCAACCTGGCGAAGAGGGTCTAATGTTCCTTGAGATTATCCTCTTCAGGATGGGCGCCAATTATTTAGCCATCACTGCCCTCTATCTATAACTCTCATCTCCTTGCTTGCTGGGGATCGCTGAGGCCAGGCAATATCCAATAGCAGCAGAACGATAAAGTTTAACCACACAAACCATCATAGAAGTAATTAATTAACGATAATTACAAGAGTACCCTTACGTTGACTAGATTATTGCTTAACTCAAAGTGAGGATTTCTGTCTGTAATGATTTTGAAATTAAACTATCTTAGACCGCTACCTCGTCAGATGAATTTGCAAATTAAATTATACATTGCACCCCCCCCCCCCCCCCTACACTATCATATTATCAATAATATTAAAAATTTTATTCAATGAAGTCTAACAATTTACTATATTTCAGGATGGTGAATACATGTTTCGGTAATACAACACTAATTTGTCTCCTAAAATATGTTTGAAACTAGAGAAATCCTAAATGTGATTTAAATTATTTTCTTCAAATTTGAGTTACTATTTTAATTTAAACTAGTTTCAGTTGTATAACTTGTTGACATGAGCGATATTTAGACAAATTGTTAATCTTTAAAAATACTTCAAAATATTTGTTAGGAATTCGAAGTTATATTGACATGGTGAACACTATTCGTAAATACAATGAATATTTGAATACATTATGATTATGATGAATTATGATGCCTCTATGAGTATGATGGATACATTATGATGAATTATGATGCCTCTATGAGTATGATGGATACATTATGATGAATACAATGAATGAATTATTTTAATCTGATGAATGTAAATATATTATAACTACTTTCTTCTTACGATTCATAATTTAATGTTGCTTTGAACTAAAAATACCATATATTATAAGATTGCAATATTTTATACATGTTTTATCCAAAATATACATTTCGAGTAAAAGGTCCTGTGTCAATCATAATAGTCACTTTATTTGACAAAGCTATTTTTTTTTTTTTTTTTTTTTTTTTTAGGAGGTAAGAAAAAGAGAATGGGGGTGTCGAATGTCACAAGATTGGAGAGGTATGGCAGCCTTCAGAGATATCGTGGATCCGATATCACAGATAGAGGTCGCTCCGGTCTCATTTTCGAATATTCACTTTTTTCTTTGAACAATTTATCTTCTTCTCTATATCATTTCCGCTCCTCATTGCATCTGGTTAACTTTTTATGCTGAATCGATTACGAGGTGATTGTAGACAAGCAGAAGGGTTGCTCTATTTTCGAAGGTAGTTGATCTAATTTTTTGTTGATGGCGATTGCAATGAATCATTTAGAGGGATCTCAAGATGTTATTATAGATTACATAAAAAAAAAGTACTCTCGATTTTTAGAGGCATAGGTAAGATAAGTAAGGCATACTAATAAAATTAAAATATTTTTCATGTAAAACTTCATATTTTACATTTTAACATGAAACTAGTAATCAAGAAATGAATCATGATGAAACTATAAATAAGAAATATAAATATTTCTATCGACGGGGTATTTGTTGACTGAGAAGTATTTAATGATGTAGGTAGTTGGGGGTATGCAGTCATAGATACACAGCGAATAAAAATAAATTTTAATTTATAATGCCAACGTTTCGACTTGCATTGCAAGTCTTCATCAGGGCTCGAAGAAAAAGTCTGTATGAGAATAAAGACCATGCCTTCTTGGTCTTTACATATTGCCTTTATGTTATAGTCTTTATTCTCATACAGTAATTCATTTCATATTTTTTTGTTTCTTTTCTTTTTCTTCTAGCCCTGATTAAGGCTTGCAATATAACCCGAAACGTCGGCATTATAAATTAAAATTCATGCAGTATCGATGACTGCATACCCCACCCAACTACCTACATCTGTGAGTATTTCTATATTAAATTAAAACTACAGAATTTAAAAATTACAGCAGCACCGCGAACAAAGTAAGTTGGTGAAAAGTTTTATAGTTTCAAAAAGAAATGAAATTAAAAGAAGTATAAAAGAAAAATATTAAAATATTATATTTTATATTTTTTTGTTTTAACTTTTTAATTTTACATACCAGTTTTGAAGGAAACGGCTCTTCGTTTCGGACTACTCTTAACAACGAGTATAACATTTACTAGACAAGCGTTCAAAGCTACCAATAAATCATAAAAAACTTATTTACATGACAGTAATTAGATCTATTTGGACGTTGGGAGTTGAGCTTTTGGGCTCCACTAAACCTTCGAATTGATCTCTTATCTAATTCTTACTGTTCAAAATCCTTTGTAAAATCCTCAATGCTCCTTATTATGACAAAAGATATCTTAATGTTCTGCTGCTGATTTGGGTCGAACCAAACACATTTACTCTCATAGTAAACTCCATACCCACTTAAATCCACTTTTCTACCAACTTGTCACACACTTGATTCCCGATGTAATTCCGATACATCTGAATAGAAGATGCCCAAAAGCGTCTGCATTTTTCAATGCTGTCTAAGTGCTGGTAACAAGGGAATTCGTACAAAAATGAAAATACATGGTGTGATAAACATAAGATGGGTAAACCATCGGCATCTCCTGCCACTATTTAAATAAAAAAGCAAGAAAACGTTTGATTAGGAAGGTAGTTTTGATGATAACTGCTTTGATAAATTATGGTGGGACAAAAAATTCTTGAAAAAGCATAACTTGAACATTTATTATTATTTATTTAAATTTATGAAAAGTATTTACTATTTCTTGTTTTATCTGGCCCATTTATTTTTTCGATATCTCGACGTTTTTATTTAAAATATTTGATGTACCTTCATATGAATGAGGGAAGCTATTTCTTAGCTTTCTTACCTCTTTGTCAAAAATTTCCATCATCAGTTATTACATTTTACGAGACCTATTAATATAGCTCGTAAAAACACAAACATATAATGGGGATAGAGGAAATACCCCCCCAATTTTTTTTTTAATTACTTCATATCCTTTCAATAGGACGTCAAAAGTAACGTCATTTTAGACACGGTAGGCAGAGTTGGGCAAAATTTAATCATAGTTTATTTGACAACTAATTTCCTGGAATCAATCACCTATTTTAATAATGATTAAATCATTCAGTCAAATTGTGATTAGTTCACTAAAAAAAAACAACAGAAAGATTTAATCATTGCATCATCTGGTTGATTCCAGGAATTAGGAAGTTATTTTCAAGAACCTCTGACAAAAATTCTGAAAAGGGTCATTTGATCCGTCATTCCGTAGGTTTAGTGTTTATAATAAAATATTAAGCATTATTTCTTATGGTAAAAATATAAAGATCTTATGTTATGAAAAGTTTTGGAAAAATACAAATTAATAACATTTTATAATGGATGTTGCAAGAGATATGAATTATTTAAACTAATGTCACACATGCTAGGAAACGAAAACAAAACTTTTTTTTTTGGTTTAGATTCAATAGATGAAAGAGCAACATTGTTGCAAAATAATATAATTGTTTATTGATACATTCAAAAATAAAATGGTTTTATTAAAATATTAGATTGAACTATAAATATATTAAAGAATTTCATTTCGGGACAATATCCAACAAAGGCGAGATTCGAACTGTCATTGAGTTTGATTTGTTTTATATTACCCTTGATTACAACTGAGCCTTGATTTTTAGAGGCACTTACAGTAGAACCCCCCATATCCGTCACCCGCAAGACTGGGGCTTGGTCGGATAACAAAAAAGGTCGGATAATCCGAGGAACAACAAAAAATGAATAAAAGCGCACATAAACGAGTATTTATGTATATATGTATGTGAATGTACGTGTTTATTAAATACAAAACATATTGAACACTAAAAATACTGAAGCATAATATACGGAAGTATGCATGTATGTAACTATACGCATAGCCAACTAATTAATTACACATAAATTCATTTAAAAAAAAATCAGTTATATCTGTCTGTATTAATGTACTTAATCTTGCTTTAGCAGCGGTATATTTCTACTTCCTAATGTACAGGACATCCATCGGTGTTGCTTTTGGATGCTGCTCGATATATTTCATCGCAATTTCGAAAGCCTCTTTAGCTGCCGTGTGACTAATCCTTTCAGGCTCTTCTTTCTCGTTGTCCATTCCACCATCCTCTATTTCTGCATTGAGAACCGCGGCTACGATTTGACTGCCGTTAAGATCCTCTTTGGTGACCTCAGCCATGTCTCCTTCCAATAGCCACTCTTCTACATCGGCTGGTTGGATTTTGTCATCAATGGTTTGTAAACTTTGAAGAATTTCCATGACATCTGTATTGATGATTTGAGGCTCATCAAGGGTTGAGTCCTCACTTTCCATGACACTTGACCAAAGTTTTTTCCAATATTTTTGTAGAGTGGTATCTTTTATTTCTTCCCATGCTTGAGCGGCAATATAAATTGCAGCTTATATATTGAAAGACTTCATAGCCTTTCATTTCAGATAATCGAACATTCGAGATTGGCGGGAGGAGGGTTGAGGGATATCCCGAGGAGTCGGATATGAGGGGTTCTGTATATGCAACATGTAAACGGAAAAAGAGCAGGGTGATTGGATAATGTTTACGTAAAAATTCAATAAAAAATATGCCATGGTTGCCATATGAAATATTTTCCTTTCGTATTTCCTTCGGTAAATTTTCTTTAAATGCTCTTAATATATTTATTCCTGCAGCTAAAAATAGTGGATGAAGGTACACTCGACCAAAGGTTCGACCCCGGATTACGCCGTACATTTTAGATATATCCCTGGACTGAATATTTTATTATCTTCCCATCGATTCCTCGTCATTTTGCGCAAGCGCTTTTTTATCCAAGAAAATTCAACTATAGAAGTATTTTCCTACAAAAGATTTATATTTTTGTAAAAAGTAGGCATATTTTAAAAAATATCATGAAATGATGGTCCGTACAATGCTTTTTCAACTAATTGAATGTATAGAATTTTTTAAATTTTATTTAAGGAACACTATTCTCGGCTTTCTATTGTATCAAGTCGTCTATAGAGAGCGAATATTTTGTCTCATGAGAGACATTAATTTTCTACTAAACGATACTTGAGCTAACATCTTACATCACGTAAAACTATAATAATCTTATATCATATGTGGATATTTTATAGAAATATAATGAATGAAATTAAGCAAAACTATTAATTTATTTAAAATTTAAAAGATAGAAAAAAAAAAATTATTCAAAACTGCATATTCACGAACTAGAAAATAAGAACTACTTAATTTTTTTTTTTCATTTGTTATTAAAAACTATTTTTAACATTGATATCGAGAAGAGACTGATTACAATTCATTTTGAAAATTTCACCTGTATGTGTAATACACATAATTACATCAATTCTGTTCTAAAATAACATTGAAAAACGGCTTGAATAAACGATTAGTACGATACTAATTTTAATATTAGAACCATGAAAAAATATATTTATCACAATCAATTTAAGTATACTAATATGTTATCAGTAATTATTGGTCCCTTCATAACATCCCAAACACTCCAAGCTCAAATTACAAACCTTCAATAATGGAGTCAAATTGGAGGATTAAGATAAATCAAAACAAATCACATCAAATAACCATTCCTCTTTGTTGCAAACCTATTACTTCCTGTACTACAGTATCCTTTAATGATATTCCATTAATCTCTGGTGAACAGATTCGCTTCCTAGGACTCCTCTGGACAAAATACTTAGAATATACAAGAAACTGCTCGTCGTTTTCGACTTATTGAACATTTACTTGACAAACGATCAAACCATTCGATTAATCACAAGAGAATATTTTACTTGACAGTACCTAGACCTATTTGGACTTATGTAGTTGAGCTCTGGGGCTGCAATAAACCGTCTCGTATCCAATCCTTACAATCCAAAATAAAAAAATCCTCAATGCTGTTTATGTCACAAACAAACTTATCCATAATGATCTTAATGTTCCATATGTTGCCGATTATGGAACATGCCGATTAATCAAGAAATCTGTCATGATGAAACTATAAATAGAAAATAAAAATATTTCAATATCAAATTAAAACTACAGAATGTAATCATAAAAAGAAATTACAGCAGCACCGTAAAGTAAGATGGGGCCAAGTTTTTATGGTTTTAAAAAGAAATGTAATTAAATGAAGCATAAAAAAAAAAAAAATTTTTTGTTTCAACTTTTTAGTTTAACAAACCAGTCTTGAAGGAAACTGCTCTTCGTTTCGGACTGCTCCAACATTTACTAGGTAAGCGTTCAAAGCTCCCAATAAATTACAAAAGACTTATTTACATGACAGTAATTGGACCCATTTGAACACAGAGAGATGAGCTTTGAAGCTAAACTCACTCCATAACCATTCAAATCCACTAGTCTCTAGTGAGTAGCTTGTTATTGTACACATTTTCCTCAAATTTAGTTTCTGTTTATAATTAATATGGTTGTATATATCTATAAATAGTTTAACTTAATTAATATATTGCGTGATTGAATAGAAAAAAATAGATGTGAATGTATAATTAGAATTACGGCAAGTAAATCACTGAAGCATTGAAACAACTCGACGAAGGTCAGACGTATTGCAGAAAACAAAGGAAGTGGTCATGAAAAGGTGGTAATATTCGACATTACTAAATCATAAACATGAAAACTGCCATTAGTGAACTGGAGGAAGTCAGCGTTACGAGCACGCCCAAGTCATTTCGGTGTCAAGAACGTCGTTGGGAAAGAGTTGGAAAGTTATTCACAGGGTGTGAAGATTTCCTGTAGGCCTTGGAAAACCTTCCATTCCCGGCAAGGAAAGTGGAAGATGGCAATGCTTGGGCTCTAGGACAGACACACACGTTCGTCAGTGAAAGTCGTGGGAAGGCCCCTTATGTAAGTCATACATATTGTCCGGTTCGCACCTTCTGGGGCGATCTTCCTCGATAGCGGAAGGTTGTGGAAATCGGCCAGCGATTGTAGTAGTTCCGGTAGTAGCGTTAAGTGGACTTTGATTCGTGGGAAACAGAATTCGGAATATGTTTCTCTTAGCGCGCCCTGAGAATTGGATATAATGTCGAGGCGTGATTGCTTTCAGAATTATTTACTGTTATTCATCAAATGGGCACTGGTCGAATGAAGATGGTATTTGCTACTTTCAGTTACAGGTTCAGAATACTTAATGGAAAAATGAATCCCATTTAAAAGTCATGAATTCTTAGCCTAAAAAATTACATAATTTTAAAAATCCAGTAATTTGCCCCCTATGAATAAGTTACAAATAATTTAACTGTAACCGAAAAGAGTGAATTTAGTTTGTTTGTTTATTTCGTTTAACGTCCCTTTATGCTGCTATGGCTAATCGGACGATGCTACGGTGGGAGTCCTAAATTTTGCCTATCCAGGCATAATTAGGATAGGGATCTTTAACGAGTACCTGACATCGCACAGGCTCGGGACCCCCATTTTACGTCCCTTCCGAAGGACGGCATAGCTAAGGATTTTTACTCCCTTTAAAGGACTAAGGCATGCGAACCCGCGATCTTGGGTTTAGTAGGTTGCTATGCTAACCACTACACCACAGGTGAACCCCGAGTGAATTTTGTTATTGCGAGATATTTACAGGTTTACATTTCAATAAATTTAAAAATATTGGTAAGTATTAATATTTATATTTTAATATTTAGCCTGGTAATGTGAGTTTATAATCCAATAGTGTTTACAGTTCTGACTAAAAGAAGTAACAGTTTTATTATAAATAAATGGACTTGCCTCACTTTCAAAATAAATGAATTATTATAATCTTCATCATTTCATTAGGATTTTTTTCCGTTGCATCAGCCTTTTTTTTAATAATAAAAACAAAATACTACTGAAAGCGGTATAAATATTTATTTATTTGATAAAAAATGAAACAGTATATAAAGAGTATTCTGGTTTAAAATATAACATAATTTTTTTTTTTAAATCAGTTGTATTTAGAACATCACTGAAATTATACAACTTAAGCTTATATGTAGGTATTATTAAATGATTTTTATTCACGATTTAACATTATAAAATATTGGTGATTAGCTTTAAAAGACTAAGTCTAAGATGGACTTGCACCACTTTAAAAAAACAACAACATATTTTCAATTCTGTTAAGAGCTAAGACTTAAATCTTCCAAATATTAGAATCTGATTTTTTTAAAAATCAAAAATAGACTTGCCCCATTTTCAAAATAAACGGCTAAAGTAAGAAAAATCTTTAATTACAAGATGTCAGACAACGGAGAGGTCAAGGTCTCATTGCACAAAATAATGAAAACAATTATATTCTCATTCCTAATTTATAATTTTATAATTTGAATTTTCCAGTCAATAATTTAAGTTTAATATAAAAACATTAATAAGATGGGAAAAATCATAGCTACCATTGAATGATTTTACTTTTTTTTTTCAAGACGTTAATGAACACCTATAAACATCATGTTTTACAATCTAAGAGGCCATATTTGTTCCAATGTTTCCAGAACACACCTTAAAAGGTCCGACCATGAGTTCCAAACAGAATTGCACCTTTTGGTTCTTTTATTAAGATCGTTCGTGTGATAGTGAGCTCAGTCTTAAACGTGCTAAATAAATAACTACAGGAGAGGTAGATTGTTAAAAAGACTATTAAGGTATCAAGAGTTGACTGAATAAAACACAAATACCACTAAGGACTGAAAAATAAAAACATTTTTTTGATAAAAACAAAAATATTATATTGTATACATTTGTAAATTTCAATAAATAGCTAAAGTTATATATAGAAATAAAATATCTGACCTCACTGGAAAATGTCCTTTTCGAAATCATGAATTCGAATATCTTATTCAGAGGGTATAAAAAGACCTTTTACATTATTTTGCTTTGTCTAAACTGTAATTGCTACCGGGTAACAATTAATATAATAATTAATAATATTAAATCTACATTACAAAATAAAGGATAAGAATTTACAGGAAACAGCCTTTGTAATAAATATTTAATTTTGCATAACAAATAAACTTTGCTGAATATTGCAAAAGTCGATTACTAAACAAATGGAGGTAAATTAATAAATTCGATTCATTGTCCTCAGTCGTTAGGGTTAGAGACAGCGGCATTACAATTGCTGATGAGACTGCAACAATTACCGGCTTCTAGGCTCCGCTTCCATGATCGTTAGCTCTTTAGGGGTATCGAGTTAAGAGTCGATTATTGTAACAGCGATTATTTCATTTCGAGAGCATTAAGAACCG
The DNA here is from genome assembly GCA_003667255.2 of Euschistus heros. Classification (NCBI taxonomy): domain Eukaryota; kingdom Metazoa; phylum Arthropoda; class Insecta; order Hemiptera; family Pentatomidae; genus Euschistus; species Euschistus heros. Next base: position 897,639 of record RCWM02000353.1, read on the forward strand.
AATTGGGTTTTCATAAATAAATCAAGACTGAATAAACAGAAAAGATATTGGAAGGAATTATTAAATGAATCGTTTCAACAACTACCCATCTGGCCTGATTATCGAGAATCAGTGCCTAATTCTAGAGTTTATAAAAATGAAATGAAATGGTAAAAGAATCTTTATTCAGGGACGTTTGTCCCCCAAGTTAAAAATTATTATACTATTGTCCAGTTTCGACAATTATTTTTGTTGTCTTAATTTATCTTAATACACAATTAATAAATTTAAAAGATGATAACCAGCGAATCCGATGGCTGTAGATCAGTGAGAAGGTTGCAGTGGCACCTCCATCTGTCTTGTTATAAATGTTATTTTATTCCAGCAGATCTCTTATCCATTTCCTTTTCAAACTTCTACGGATATTGTTGGGCATAACTGTTGTGGACAAGCCATGTATTAGTTTGTTGGGGTGGCCTTTAAGTCTATTGTGGAATCTTTTGTGTTTAAAATAATAATCTTGAATGGTTCATAAAACATTCATATACTAACACTCACACATACATGTAATAATGCACAAATCAGAATAAAGAAAACATATGCTCGGAGGATTGATGATTGAGGAGGATAAATGTTATTTAAAAGAGTTTTTTTGAAGAGGATTTCCAGATGGAAATGGTAATGAATTCTAAAATGAGGATGCACGGATGATAAAAGATTTTTGAAGGAAGGTGTTCTATAAGAAAAGGTATACAAATCGGTATCCTGAGTCCTTGTATTTAAAAGAAGGCATAGAGGTATTATGTTTTGTCGTATCTTTGTCATTTATTAGAGTTACTGTAAGTATCTGACAGACCACGTTCCCCTTATCGATAAAACATTACCATAAACAAGAAATTATGAAGGATAACCAGATTTTTTCCTAATGAAATCATTAGAATTAGGATAAAAAAAACAGAAAGAAAAAAATAAACATAAATTATCTCTGGCCAAGAGACATTCTACAATAGATACAATGATGAAACGTAAAAATACAGAAATTTCAAAGAATAGAAAACTAATTAAAATTTCAAACCAAATCAAGAAATAGATAAGAGAGAAACTAACAATTAAATAAATATAAACTATATATGAAAAAAAAAAAAAAAAAAAAATCAATCCCACCATTATGTAAAGAACATAAAAAATGTATTCAAACGAAATAAATTTGAATAATTGCTTATAAAGAAGGCATAAAGACCTTTGAAATGCTTTTGCGTTTTCAATTAAAACCAATAATTTAAATAATAATTGATAATGTTAAAGATTCCATACTAATAAATCCTAGACAAATCCTTTATAATAAACAGTAGATTTTGCATAACAAACTACCTTTGTTGAATATTGCATAAAACGATACTGAACAAATCTATTTAAATGAATAAATTCAATATATTGCGAAGTTGGAATTGTTACTATATATCTTTATATTTTCCTTTAATCACTGATTCAGTGATCGCTATCCCTAGTATTAAGTTTTACAATAATTGGAGTTGAGTTTGCATTTTTGATATTCATCTTTTCAGAATGGCTGCTGAGTTTCCATTGTCTACTTTTGTGTATATAAGCTTATTTTCGTATTTTTGAGTTAACAATAAACGGGCTTATAATCTTATAGTTACGTATAATTGTATGTTCTAATGATCTATTTATCTTAGATTTACCAATTTTATAAATTTTAATAAGTGAATAGCATATTTAGTTAGATCAATAGTAATTAGTAGAGACCGGATTTTTGTGCAGTAAAAAAAAAACTCAAAATATGCAAAATCGTGCAGTAAAAAACTCAAAACGTGAATTTAAAAACTTAATACATGCAGCAATCCATTTATTTACACAAATATGCAAAACATAACCAGCCCTGAATAAACTTAAGGACATTTCGACAAACATTTCGTTTTTCTGTTAATTCAATCTGAAATACTTTAAAATTTGGGGAAAAAATGGAGATGAAAAAAATTTTTAATTAAAAGAAATATGAATATCTTTATTAAAATTTCCTTTACGTGGAAACAAAATATAATTAAATGTTTTTAAAAGTTTCGTGAAAGAGTACATTATAAATTTCAAAATATTTCTCAGTAAAATTATGCCGCCTGTCACTTAAAATGTTTTTTAGTAAAGAAAAAGAACGTTCTACATTCATGGACATAATAGGACAATTTTTGTTGCATGCGATTGTGGATGGATCCAGATTATCTATCAGCTTCTGTTTCCTTTCCGTTGATACAATAATTTTTTTTTTTTTTTAACGAATGTAGCCGTAGTTTTTCTCAAGGATTGACTCGAATTTTGAAAACAAACATCTTCCCTTTTCATTTTCTTCGAGAGTTTCATTAATTTCGATTTGGGGATTCAAGGATTGATTTCGGGATTCCAATCATATCAGAGCGGTTGACAGGTGCGATTTAATAAACGTTAAATCGGATATGATAGTGGATTTAAAAAATTTCTAAGTTGATCGTTTAAAATCTTGTCGACAACTGGTCCTTTGTGCTAAATCAGAAGTGGGGAATGAAATGGGAAGCGGGGAGTAAAATTTTCTGAGGAAACGTCTAAGCTCTGTGAAGTACGTCGATCCTGTTTACCTAATTCCTCAAAGCTCCTAATTCAACACGATCATTTAAAAGTAGTATGTCACTAATACATTTGATTTAAACAACTTTTTACATTCAATTTAAAACTAATTAACCTATTTAATATAAATAAATGTTATAAATGTTGCCTAATAATCGTAAGTAAAAATTAGATGAATTTGGTTCAATTGTGCAATTTCGTGCAGTTAAACCCGAATTCGTGCAATTAAGCTCAAAAAGTCAAATTTGTGCAATTTCGTGCAAAATAAAATTTAAGAATAAGAATCCTTAGGTTATAAATGAGATAACTACTTTGGTTAGAGAGCACTAAATCAACGCAAACTAAATGTGCAATAACACAGAAATCCGGTCTCTAGTAATTAGGAATGAAGAGGAAGAGAAGAGATGAACGAATACAAATTGTACAAAATTTTGAATCCATTTTTATCAGATGATATCTATATTTTATATGTTAAAAAAAAAAAAAAATAAACGAGTTTTTATTTTAATAAATAACGAAGTTGGCGTTGAGTAAATAAGGGGAAAAGGTCAGCACCATCTCTAAATTAAAAAAAAAAAAAATGAAGGAAATATATTTTAACCCATACTTGTATATTAATCATTCAGGAAGAACAAATATACGGTATTCAAATAATATATATGCAATATTCAAAAAGTATTTAAAAATTTATACAAAAATATAAGAGTACACACCCTTACCTTAAAAATAGAATTCGTTTGGAACTTGTCAAACTCTTACCTGTAACTGAAAAAACGAAACAAATTAGTACAATATATTGGAGATTTACACTAATATAAATTATACATTTTATAAAAAAAAAAAAAAACATTATACAAAAAAACATATATATATATATATATATATATATATATATATAAATTTATTTTATAAAATAATATCGTGCTACATGTGAAACATATTAAGTTAAAAAACATGGCTTTGAGTGAACGCCGATCAAAGATTTTTCGTTTTGAGCTGTGGCCTTTAACTTTTTTGATAAAATAATGCCAGTACCAAAATAAACAAAACACAATACCATGGTTTTTTGACTTATGCTAGTGTGTTTCATGATACAGAGTATGATTCAAACATAATTACATAATATCTATAAAAAAATGTTAGTAAGGCGGATGTGTTAATATTTTTAAATTAAACACATAATTAATAAACATTTCAAAATAAAGATGAACTACATTGGATGAGTAGCAGAGCGTGCAAGTAAAGTCGTTAGCTGCTTAATGGAACAGTACTCGGTTACCTAACTTATCTCAGTAACATAAGAGCACTTTTAAAGTCACGATGTAAAGAAAGTTATCCCCAGTCATAGCATGAACTAGCTCTAGGAAAATTGATAGAATGAAATTCTTTTGTAGCTAAATATCAAGCCCAATAATTTTCCTTATTCTCCCAATAGTCTAAGAGCGGACGACTCTAAACCTGTCATGATCGGTTTAAAAACAAAACAAAAGTTCAGTGAGTTCAGTAGTAAATTATAACTAAATCATCTTCATAGTTCTAGAAAGGTTTTAAATAGTAAAGTTTACTATAATAATAATTTAAATCTACAGTGATAAGTGGCAGGAAATAGGTTTGACTAATTGTCATTAACATTTATGGCTAGAAATTAAAATGCCAATCCTTTGCTTTTTGATATTGTGTGAAAAAATATGACTCATGGGACTTTAGTTGCATTCAGTACTCATTCAGTTTATTATTCGCCTGGGTTCCTTAAAAGTCTCTGCCTATTTGTATTACCTACTCAATTGATCGATATACAAATAAAACTTCAATTAATAGTTAAAATTTAATTTTTTGTAAGCTCTTTATTTATGAGAGGGGATGAAGCCGCAATGGGGCACGCTAGTATTACATAAAATAAAAATAATGATGGCCAATTCTCTTCATTTATCAATAAATTACTTAAAAATAATCGAACTCTCTCTCTCTCTCTCTCTCTCTCTCTCTCTCTCTCTCTCTCTCTCTCTCCTCTCTCTCTCTATATATATATATATATATATATATATATATATATATATATATATATATATATATATATATATTTCTTAGTAAAAAACATTTGTTTTCTTCAAATATTGAAAATCTCCTTTGTTTTTCTTTTTATCATTTTCGCTTAGACAAGCTTATAATTCTTTTTCACATATCATGGATTCTCAATCTAAATTATTCTACAGCCTCAGTATGAACATGGAACAATTACATAATTAAAAAAATACATATTACATTGATGTTTATTGTCTTGTGTTTAAATATTAAAAATATTATTAAAAAGAAATAAATGATATAAGTTTTTATCTCTAAAACAAATTCTGCGTTTAAAGTAGTTAAAACTCTTCAGAGGAATTGAACTTTTTTTTTGTAGAATTAGAGAGCAATTTCTTCTCCAGCAGGTGCATAATGTGCCGTGGAATGTCAATGTTTACGGTAAATGTCGCTCGCCAGTGTCTCGTTGGTCATTTCGAAACCGTTTCGCAATAAACCTTATTATCCCCCCCAAAAAAAAAAAAAAAAAAAAAAAAAAAAAAAAAAAAAAAAAAAAAAAAAAAAAAAAAAAAAAAAAAAAAAAAAAAAAAAAAAAAAAAAAAAAAAAAAAAAAAAAAAAAAAAAAAAAAAAAAAAAAAAAAAAAAAAAAAAAAAAAAAAAAAAAAAAAAAATTAGGAATACACATAATACATGAATATTATGTATACACAAAATAAGGTATGAAAATGTCTTTGGTCAATTTTATCTTTATTTGATCAATTCTGGATTTAACAAAACATCCCACTTACCTTCATATCCTAAGCTAAGAGTAAACACATCAAGTACTGTAATTATTTAAATTAAACTTTTAAACTATACGAACACCATTAAAATAAATATACTTGATATGTAAACATTTAAAAAAAAATAATATCAACAATAAAATATTACAACGGGTCTTGAAGTTTCTGATTTAACAGATTACTTCGGTGAAAACTTCAGAACATTCCTCAAACCATCTCTTTCTTCACTTCTCCCCTACTAATATAACCGATTTCTATAGGTGTAGTGAACGTACGTCAGACGGCGCTTTCCGTAGCAATAGAACCCACCAGTTTTTTGTTAACAATATATTTCGGCTCTGGGCAGCAATCGAAAACGGGTTCAACTTCGAAAGTAGGCGTGAAATTCAGAGTGATAGAGATTCAACAAGCTATCATGGTTTCGGGGGTTGGAGAGATTTTTCAGAGTAGTCTTGAGATTTATTAGAAATAATTTTAAAATGCACAGAAAAAGAGTTAAAATTTGATGTCCTTAGTAATATTATCATTACTAAAGTATTATTTTATTAAAAATATTGAGAATTTTTCTTACTTAATTTTATTTTATTTTGTTATATATATAAAAATTAGTGACTAAAAATTTAATTTTTAAACATAACAATATGTTGCTATGTTAAAACCATTTTCTGGCCAATATGCAATATATTACGTAAAAAAATGAATCATTTTTTAACTTTCCAATAAACGATATTATGCGAATTATTTACAGCTGCTTAGGGGATAATTTACAGAAAACTGTTTACTACTCATGAATCATATTAAATATAAATTTTAACTAAACAGTAATATATATTCAAAATAATTTCCTTATGGTTGTACTTGGAAGTGTAAATGGCAATTACCTTTTTTATATTTTATTTAATGAAAGTAATTTTTTTCTTGTGCGTGGTTAAAGATTTATAATTATAAAGAATATCAACATCTATTTACAATAAAAAAAACCAAAAACAACCTAATTTAGTCTTTACACGCATAGAAAATAAAAAGCTTACAACACAAACAGTTTCATACTGTTATCTTTATTAGACGAATTCAGTTTTTAATTTAAATTTTAATATATGCAACAAAATAAAAATAATATTAAATATATTCATTAGATAAACAATGGAGTTCAGTTTCAAAGTATATATAATATATTTAGAAAGTAAATAAAACTACACGAGGAGAAAAGAAATTTTTAAATCATAGTAAGCATCAATAAACATTCAAACCAGAGGTTTACAATATTTTTAATTAATTGATAGGTAATGTTTATTTAGTGTTTATAGTCTTTTAATGACTTGCAGAGATGATAAGGTACATGATATTTTTTTTCAATTGTACTTGAGAACATTTTATGGAGATAGATATTTTTTGTTATTAATTATTTAATGAGAGAAATCGAACAAGTTTTGAACATTTTCTTTTTTAGAAAACCACTAAGTTGAGACCACTAAACCCGAGAAAATGAGGAATAAGGATTGGAGAGCTGCTGGGTTAAGTGGTAGCTAGAAAGCCGAGCCCGGAGGAATAGAACGCCTGAAGCAGCTCGTGACGGGGCTGTCGAAACGTCCGCCCGGGTCACGAACTGTTATCCACGATATCTCCCCTGGCAGCTATAATAGTCTAGAGCAGAAGTATCTCCCGCTTTGCACATGTTACAATAACAAGTTTCATCATGAAATTGTATCGGGTATTGTAAGATTATTATATAACAAAAAAAATTAGCTTTAAAAATATCTAAAATACATTTCAAAATCAAAAATATCGAGTAGACTGATTACTGGCTTATTCAAATACTGCAAATTGTATTTAGTTTCATCCAGACTAATCCGGTTACACGGTTCAATGATAAAAAAATGTCTAAAAACAAGTCATATTTTGACCTTAAACCCAAATTTGACAAAAAAATAGTGCCTGATTGAGATTTTCTGACTTCGGATTCGCACTTCAAAACATGATAAAACAACATTTTTGTTGAAGGGAGTATTTTGATGCAGAGCAGTGTAATTTATCAATCCTAATTTTATTGATTCTCCTTTACAGAAGGATATAAATATTTTTAAATGAAATAATTACATGTAAAGAAAAAAATTCTCTAGTTGTAAAAAGTAGACAATAGAAATTCCAATAGATGTGGTATGCTATATAAGAAGCGCAGTGGGCAAGTCCCGGTGCTGGGAAAGCTCACCGCTATGTCCTCTATTTCTTCTTTCTTCATAACATTTTTATGAACAATTATTCTTTAATTTAAAAATAAATTTATATACTAAGTATTATTATTTAAAGCAATTACAGAGAATGTATAGGTGTAAATTGAAATAAATGAGTTATAATTAATAAATACTCCATAGTTAATAAAGGAATAATTAATTTATAATTGTAAAACTTAAAAAAAAAAAATATAGGAATTTAAAAGAGCAAAATAATGAGAACCTTATAAAAAAACAATAAAAATAATTATAACGCTTTTATAACTAAGTCATTATAGTGGATATTATACTGTAATGATTAACATAAAAATGTTTTATATACTGAAACTTATTTTAGAGAGGTTGTATACATTTAAATTAATTAAACTATAAATATTAAAGATCCCATAGTTGATATAAAAACGATTACATTATAATTGTTTAAAAAAAGAAATTAATACTACCAGTAGAAATAGGAAATGTGAAATAATGAGAAAATAATTACTTAAATAAAAAAAGATTAGAACTCCCCAATTACCATTCATATAACTAATAAATTACATGTATTAAAGTCGGTAATTTCACAACATTTTTATCTTTTTATTATCTCAGAATAGAAGAGTGCAGAATAATTGAAAATTTGCGAATTATTATAGTGTCTATTCCAGAATAAAAAAAAGATAATATAAGTTTATTCTTAACGACAACCAACATTTTTATTAATTAATTAATTTATTTATTTTTATGATACTTTAACATAAACCTTTAGCATACATCTCTTCCAAACGTTGGAGAATATGATTCCACACTGATTAAGAGTTTAAAGATTAGGAGAGAAAAACTCGGCGAACATGTGTTATAAAAAAAAAAATTGTCAATATCCACTATCAACCTTATATGATAATTACATACACATAAATATAGTTTAGGATAATAATATGAAAGTAGGGTATTTTTTTTTTAATAGACCCATTTTAGAACATAACTCATGTATTTACAGAAGATGGACTCGCTTTTAAAATTATTTTAATATACCGAGATGAAGATAAGTTCAGGGAATGTTGATGGATGATCGTTCTTAAATAAGCAGTATGGAAAAAACAAAACAGGTTTTATATATAAATATGATATTCCGATTTGTCATGAACCTTTGGGACAAAAACTAAATAAATAACCATGGCACTTCAGAAACTTAATATAAAGACTTTCACATAGAAACCCGCCTCGAAATAATTCATGATACAATTACCTGGATACTATAACATACTAGTATAACCTTAGATACAACCTAAATACTCGACAACACACGACGAAGACTAAAGAAGAGTAGAATAACATGTTTGAACTAACAAGATAAGTTATTGTCAAGATAAGAGATTTGGTGTTGACATCTCTTATGATTTTCATTTTCAATTTGTTGTGTTTTTTAAATAACTTCTAATTGCAAATAAATAATAAAAATGTTGTGATACATGAATATCTAAACATATGGTCTTCAAATAATGTTCGTTTGCCTAGTTTTCTCTACTTTCTAACAATTCAGAGGGATAGTTAAAAAAAAAAAAGAAAAAAAAAATAAAAGAAAAAGATAAATAAGGTCTCAGATTGAGGTTAAAATTTGATTAACTAACAGTTCAAATGCTCAAATGAAATTAACAGTTTGAGTTAATTTCGCGATTTCGAGGAATTGGAAAATGTTTATTTTTCTATACAAAACAAGTAAATTTAATAAAAAATTATTACAATGACATATAAATAACATGTAAATAACTATTCACCAGTAGCTCTTCAATTAAGGTCCTACATTAGAAGGTCTCTTGGCCATCTTCTTTTCAGATGCCTTGGAGGATTATCGGGAATTGAGTGTGGGCCAAGTTCGGAGAATAATGGATTCGATTAAGTATGGAATTTACTATGAATGAATAGGTATCTGATTTGGGCCAAATCAGCAACATATGGAACATTAAGATCTTTTTGGATAATTTTGTTTGCAAAAAAAAAGTAGCATTGAGGATTTTAAGAAGGAATTTGGATTGTATGGATTGGATAAGAGAAGAGTGGGAGGGTGTAGTGGAGCACCAAAGCTTACCTCGGTAAGTCCAAATGGGTCTAATTGCTGTGATGTAAATAAGTCTTTTGTAATTCACTGGAAGCTTTGAACCCTTGTGTAGTAAATGTTGGAGTAGTCGGAAACGATGGGCAGTTTCTTGACTTTATGTCTGGTTTGTAATTCAATAAATAAATTTAAAAAAAAATTGTAATCAGATAGCGAATAAGTAATCTTAAATTATGAGAGCTAAACATTGATTTATTCCGACTAAAATTAAACATATACATAAATCTAATCGTCAAATAGATATTAAAATCTATTTATGGTTTGGGCTAGACCAGCAACATATGGAACATTAAGATCCTTTTGGATATGTTTTTTTGTGACATAATCAGGAACACTGAGGATTTTATATTGTAACGATTGGATGCGAGAATAATTAGAAGGTTTAGTGGAGCCCCAAAGCTCAACTCCGTATGTCCAAATGGGTCTGTTAACTGTCATGTAAATAGGTTCTGTTGATAAAAACTGACGATCTAACATCATTGTGTTCTAAGTTAAAACTATAATTTTCATTTAGTAGCTCTAATATGCAAGTTCTCTATGATACCCTTGTTGCAATGTATGATGTACAGGATCTAAGAGATAAATATATTAAAATTTACCATAAGTACCCCTCAGGGCACAATATCCTGTGCGGAATTACTAATCGAAACCAGGAAAGGCTACATCAATGATAGCAGCCACTTCCCGGAGGTAAATATTGAAAAATGAATATAAGTGGAGAAACCACCTATTTATATTCTATATATGAAAATATATAAATATATAATTTGCTGGAACACACGAGGCTAGAGAGGCATCAGGAGAGTGCTGACCTACAAAGAGAGAAGGCTTCTACTATTACGAGGAGAAAGGAGAACTCTTCCAGTGTGCAGGAACATGTCCCTCTCAGGACCGGTCCTGGGGGAAGGATAAGGATGAAGGATAGAGTCCTCAATCAGTGGATGGGTACGCAATAAACTTGTATAGTCAGTGGACCTTTTTCGACAGTGCATGCTATCAGTATTGGTAAAAAAAAATTGTTGGATAAAAAAAGAGATTAGACAAGGATTAGGTAAAAAGTTAATTCAATTTTAATTATTTTAGATTTCAAGGATGTCTCGTAGAAAAATACTTCTAAAATTTTTTAAAGATTGTAGAAAAAACAAACTCTAGAGATAAACACTATTTAAAAACTTACCAACTAAAAAAAAATACAGCAAGTAAAAATACAAAAAAAAAAAAAATAATACAACTTTAAGACTAAAAAAAAAAAAAATCTAACTTGCAGAACTACGTATATAATTATAAGACGAACTACTTAAGAGAAACAATTAGTAGCGGTCCGAATCATGGAATATAAAATCATTTATAAATAACAAATGTTGAACTATAATCCTAAAAAAAAGAAAACGAAGTTTTAAAAATTTGATCTGATAATCAATGTTAATTAATGGGTAACACAGTTGTAAGTCAAGATATACTTAAATACAAAAAAAAAAAAAAAAAAAAAAAAAAAAAAAAAAAAAAAAAAAAAAAAAAAAAAAAAAAAAAAAAAAAAAATAAGAATCTTCCACTTGGTAGCTTTTGTGGTTATTTCATTTTTTTTTTTTAAATGAAAAGTATATATTTTTTTATACTGTTAAACATATAATAACTTCTTTTTTGTAATATAAAGGGTTTCCTAGATATACTCCATATTATAATAATAATAAATAAACCACTTCGATAAAAAACAAGACTTACTAGCTATTACTATCTAGGTACTGCATCATGCCTAATTTACACGAGCTTAGTACATGTGATTAGTACTTGTCACACACTACGTGTAAGTTAGATAGTTCCATTCCCTAGATAATAAAATGTAATATTTTTACGACTTTGTGATTGCAGACGGTTTTACATACACCTATATCTGGGATATGCTTCCAAATAAATAATTTTTGTCTTAGCCCAAAATCTTAAAAAATTGAAATAGAGATTTTAGGAAGTATAGTGTGGACAAAAAAAGCAAATATATATTTATGAATTTAAATATATGAATTATACATGGTTTAGAACCTCCAGTCTCACATGTGGTACTCGATAACTAACTGGTAGACGATTTACTAATTTAAACACCATCTGTATTAAATACATCGATAAATCACGCTATGGAAACTAACCCTTAATAATCAATTCAGTCAAGATGACTAATAAAATAAAAAATGAAAAGATAGATAAAATAAACTATAAACAAATTCAGGTCGAAGGAGCTTAGGAAAAAGTCTTTTTAGAATTCATGAGGTCTTAAGACATTTACGTAAAGCAGGCTAGAAAAATATTTTGAACAGCTGAAGAATATATTAATAGTTGAAAAAAAAAATAAACTGAGAATGGAGAATAAACTTTATGATGGAGCAAAACAAATAATAAAGTTTAAATAATATATGAAATCTAAATAATAAAAATAAAACATAATATTATAATTATTTCAAATAAAATTAACGAATTAAATTCAAGAAGCCACGATGAGTTTCATTAAGCTTTTCTATTTAAGAAGATTTTTTAGAATTTTAGGAAGTAAAAGATTTTTTTTGTATTTTTTCAAGTCCATCGGCTATATGGTAAGGTTGTATTAAACAGCATTTATATTATTATTATTATTATTATTAATGTTCAATATGCATTCAACTATATAAATTTTAATTCTACATTAACATAATATCTATTTTAAGAAACATCGGATAGGTTCGGCTGTATTCAGTGTTGGCATTGTATAATTTGTTTTTATTATTATATTTTTGTCCAAAATAATTAAATAATATACACGCGAACTTTACAAAAAAAAAAAAATTTTTTCAATATAATTATATATATTTTTCGATATGTTTTAGAGGATTTTTTAAAAACGTTTCATTGAAAAATATAAAATCAAATACAACTCCATTCTTAAAACATATTTGAGGTAAGTGAACAAAAAAAACAAAAAAATTATCTAGAAAACACACCTCATGATTAATAAATAAAATCACCTACATTTTAATGGGTCCGCCGAAAAACGTTCTAAGCGACAAAATTTCCGAAGTAGCGATTTTAAATGTTTTAAAATTTATAATACATGTAAATTTAACAAATTAATATGTGAATATACAATCTAACTTACAAAACTAACAACAACTTTAGATTATGATTTCCTTTCACTGATTACTCAAAATTTCGTTTGTCGTTTATAACGTTTTTCGAAGGATTTAAGAACGTTCAAATGCATTCATTCAATACATTTAAATTTATAGTAAGCAAATAAAGTTTTTATTTATTTTTTTTAATCCAAATTTTTTTATAAATTTATAATCCAAGGTTTTGGAACACGGATCTGTATTTTTAAGATACACTTAAAAAATAATATTAAAATATTTTTTTTAGAGAAAAATTCTAATGGAATTGTACTACAAAAAGCAACAGAAAAGAACATATGTAGTTCAAATGATATTGAAGGCATAGGATAAACTAATTTTTGTTTGTATTAATTAGTAGCTTAGTAGTTTTAAATTAATTTGAATAGATCCAAAAACGAAAAAATTCAAACAAAAATAAAACTTTACAAAAAATAAAACAAAGGAAGCTGTAAAAAAACATGCTATGAGTTAATAGGGCCAACGCCGACAGATAAGTCAGAACCACTTACTAAGGCTAGATAGTAGTGCCCTTGTTAGATAATTCTGTGGGTTAGTTAGTAGACTAGGCCGGATATAGTTAGTAACATTGTCACTATAATATTTTTTTTTTTAAATACATTCTCATATATTTTTTTATTGAAGTTTCCCCTTAAATTGTATTACATTATACGAAACAATCGTAGTAACTCATGGTAGATCCAACTCCTTTTTCAGTCTTTTCTTCGTAATACTGAGCATGTCAACTGTGGCCATATAACATATCTGTTATTAGCCCATTTAATAATAGTCTTGTTTGTGAGGGGTGTTATATAATAGTCGACGAAAACGAGTTCGTAAAGGCTGGGAGATAGAAATTGAGAGGTTGAGCATTGAGGTTATTTTTCTCTGAACCATATTTCTATGAGTTATATATCGTGCTTGAGTAGATATGTAGATTTATTAAGCGACTATCCAAGTTTCAGTTGCAAATATTAAGAAAAATGTGTGTGAAGTAATTTTAATCGTGTTTGAATTACGTATTTAATTTTAAAATATGGACTTTAAATTGTCCTCTAGAGAGTATACCCAAGGTTATTAAGATTTCAGAGGAATTTAGTTAAAACTTATAAAAGCTGATGAACAGGTGTCACATCGAAGGGTAAATGTATTTTGGGATATGTGGCTAACAGAATAATAATAATTTGACTTTATTATAAACTTCATATCCGTGCTTTGTTATAAAAAAAATAATCTAAACAATGTTGAAATAAACTACAATAATGACAAAGAGCTAAGTAAATAAAAATACATAATAAAAAAATAAAATAAAATAAATGGGATGAGAAGTCCATTATGTAAATGCGTGAAGCAGCATTCCTAGTTTTCTTAAGAATTGCATGTAGCCGCCAATGGTTTGTGAGCCAACGGAGACTGAGAGAGACGAACATCTGAACATGAGTAGGGCAGCAGGCCAGTGCTAGTATTCCATCTAGAATTTTACAATAAATCACTGCAGTTTTAACATAGGGATAGTGAGACTGGATAAGGATTGAGCCAGATGATTTAAATTGACTGGTGCAGAGTCAAAATCAAAAGATGAATTAAGGCATGTACGGATTTGTTGAAAAATGGTAAGGGTCATTAGTTATAGTCACCAGAATTTGAAAATATAACTCTTTAGTATTCCTCATGAAATAATATTATCTTCTGATAAATTAAATAAGCCAGACGGAAACCTATGTTGTGTTTTTACATCTTCTTCGTTTACCTCTGAGCTGCTGCAAGGCGTGGTTTTTTAGCCTCAACACAACGTATCTAAATATTGTTGAAATAGCAGTTTCTTTCCCTTAAAATTTTTGAAAAATAATCGATAAGTATTTTCCATGGTCGTCCAGGTAGGGCGCTTACCTTCTGGTCTAGCCTCTAACTACCTTTAGTTCTTCTGTTATCACTCATTCTGGTTATACGACCAAGCCACTTCGGTTGGCTCAGATCAATTTTTCTTTAACTGGCGTGGAATGTCACGAGCTATTAAGTGTTTTTACGATTGGTAATATCCATCTTCTTTGAGATACCATGCTAGATACAATGAAATGCATTAGTTGTTATTGCCTTTTTACTGTTTTACTCTTGCATTTTATTCAAGGTCAAAAAATGAAATGGAATTCATATATATTTTTAATATACCCGTTTTTCTTTTTTGTATTCCTGGTATTATACAATTCCGAAGTATGAAAAAAAAGTTTTTCAATGTTAACGTAATATATATAGAGAGATAACTAATTTTTAATTAAAAAAAAATTAAATTAAAAATAAATGCTTTGCATTCTAAATTCAATCAATTTGTTTCAAAACAATACTAAATGCAAGCGGAAAACCTAGAAACCTTCTAGAAAACTAGAAAAGAAAATTGGACAGACGCCTCGGACAAAGAGACATTGGCCAGGTTAAGAAGAAAATGGGAAAACCTTCCCCACCCTTCCCTTCCTTCACCAGTGCCATGGTAATCCTGAAAGGGTATTTCCGCCGACGGAAATTGACTAGGAATTGAAGCGGGTAGATACACACAGCCAACTGAATCTAAAGCAGGCCTACAATCGAGTTATCTCTCCCCTATTAGCTTCGGCTTTCCAGTTTGTCTTTATCTCGACTTCTATTACTGTCGGTGCGCTACGGTTTATGTAAAAATAACCTGAGTTTATTACTGCAGATAGTGGAACTTAATATTATTCATATTGGAATATAAATTTAAAATCTATTATTATGATTTAAAATAACGATAGCTTTAGCAACAATTTTTGCTAATGCCGCACAGATTTTAACTCCATTTGAATTGTAAATTATTATTATTAGTATCCTTATCTCCTGGATTAGTAAGCTCATCTCAAATGGCCGGACCCGCAACATATCAACGCCCATTCTATATCTTAATAAGTAGCACACAAACTTACAAGTTTTTCTCTTATTGCTTTTAATAATTAGGTTTAGAAGGATGTTCAGCTTTAATTTTATATGTTTAGAATCGCTTATAATATAATAAAATATAAAACACCATTAATAACGCTGAAATGTTTATTATTAACAGCAGTTTTTATGTTGATTTCGCGTAATTTTAATAGATCGGAATTTATTTTATTAATGTATTTCTTTCATGCTTGCTATAGTTCAAAGAGGTGTTATGCTTTACGAAAAATAGACCAAGGTCTTAGGTAATAAAGTCACAATAAATAATTGAATAAGAAAACAAAATATAATAAACATTCAAAACAACATAAAAATATAATATAAAAAATATGATTTGTTCAGTTAAAACCCATCTTCAGCTATCCAATACATACAAGGAATATGCAGTAAACATAGCTGGACTGCATGAGTAAAGTAATCTTTAAGCTGTGCTAATGTAAATTTGAAAGAAAAAATTGACTTGGTTAAGTAGGTTTCTATAATATGGGCTGAATAAAGGATGAATGTTAAATTGATTATGTACGGAAAATTAATAGAACTACGATTGAAAAAATAATAGGAGCCAGATTAGACTAACCTTCCTCGTCAAACAGAGCTAAACAAACGATAAAACGAAAATATCGAAATCTACCAGTTAAATGGTATTTTTTGTAGAAAGAATAGAAGATCTCCCAAAGAAAATTGGCAAATCCTTTTCTTATGATATTTAATGTTAGTAAAAACACAAATATTATTTAAGAATATAGTAGTTTCTTTTATGGAAAGGCATAATTTAAATTATTATGTTATCTATGCAATTCCAACACAGATTCATAGATCAGAGATGGTCAATAGAAAAAAACTGTTAGGATTCTGAAATGTCATTAACATCGATAGTCTCTGACACGTTTCTGTAATACATCGAATATTTTCCGAGGTGGTTAAGTAAGTATAGTTACGCAGTAGACGCATTATGATGCTGAGTAAAAATCGATAATTTAGTTTAATTTATTCTCAATCTTTTTTTCTTAATACTTGATAATGCCTATAAACGCCCATTGTACTTAAAATGTCCTTTGATCCTTTAGAGTGAGGGAGCTAAAGAGACAGGATCTCGATATAATGGAAAGACCCTGAATAGAAAGGAGAAGAGTTATCTAACTGAGTTTGTGCAAACTGGGACTAGATATATTGTCTCTTCCACCGAAGGAATGTTTTCTCGGGCTTTTGTTTGGACATGAGGCTATACCAACTGCTTCGGAGCGATATTGTTTGAACGAACAATGCCTCTCATATTGTTTCGCTACGTATTGCTCGGCTCGTTCCTATTATAAGAACTAAGTTCATAAGTCCGAAATATATAGAATACATCTGTGGTCAGAGAATATGAGTTTTTAAGTATAAATTACCAACATTTTATGGCAGAATTTATTTTAATTTTATGATATTTTTAATAATTTTTATATCATCATCATAATCATCTTATGGCGCATATGGTACTTGCAGAACCCTGGCTTCCACTACCATTCTCTTCCATTCAGACCTATCTTCGGCTGCCCTTCTCCTTCCTCTCAAATGTCAAATCTTTGAGAATGAAAAAAATGTTACAATAGAAAACTATAGACTCCTAGCCAATAGACCTATCTAGGACCTACCTTTTAAGAGTTATTGGTTTGGAAGAAAACAGTCACGTTTGAAATCCTTATATTATCTCACCTTTGTTTTTTTATAATAATAATTCGTTTAACAGTTAATGTTTATTTAATTATTAATTTAAGTAATTTTTTATTTTAATTCTGAAATGTAAATTGGTAAAAACAGTTGATTAGAAATAGACATATTCTGACAAAAAAAAGGAAAGATCACTCGTCTCCAATGAACCTTATATTAGTCTTGAATTGAATGAAAAATGGTTAGATCTTGATAATATATAAATATTGAAAGTAAATATATCGAGCTTGATAATAATTTTTTTAAGTACCTAAGGGAACCATAGGCTGACAAAAATAATCTAAATTTTTTTAAATTTGCCCACTGCCAGTAAATATCCTTTAAAGATAATAAAAATGTTTTATTTTTATTTTTGATTTTAGTTAAATTTATTCATATTACAAACAGTCGAGAATTACACATTACGATACAAAATTACAGTGAATGGCTTACTATTACTCACTACAAGCCGGTGAATAACCTCAAGATAAAGGTTTAGCGAACCAAGCTAAATCTAACAGTAATAGCAGATTCATACCGCTTCAGCAGAAAATCGTTGCTCCAGTTTCTGGACAATCTATTGTCAATGCGTCAGTCCATCAAGTATAGCATAGTCCAGCCGAGTTTTTAAACCCCAAAAAATATTTACTGTTAGATTATCGGCTATATTCGATCGATGAGTGACATGAAGTGTCCAAAAATTGTATCTGATAATATTTCCAGATTCTCTAGTCACATATTATTTTCCATGAAGAATGGATACAAAATTAGGAAGTTCAGAAAAATTATAATAAATCTTAACATATATCCTACATTTTTCAACCAAACATATCCTGTTCACTGTATCATATAATGGCTAAATGCATAGGAACAGATACGTTATTCTCTGTTTCTAAACAAGGCTCACTAGGAACCTTAACACGAGATAGAAAAGACAAGAAGCTGAAATCCTCGGGACGAATGAAAAAAAAATAATTGTGTTCAACGTCAAGTAAGTAGGGGCCATTCGCTTGATAATTCTGTTTGTGTTTAACAGTAACTTTTCAAGAAGACTTAGTTGCAAGATGGTAATTGCTCGACATACATGTGGCACCTGTGAATAGTGTGTCATGTACAAAAATCGTATTTTAGGAAGAACGGAATTTTTTTAAAATCACAAGTCAATATTCATTTTTGCATTAGCCGCACAATTAAGTCCATTAGACTCGAATAAAGAGAAAAAAAAACAACTGCCTGGTGATACTCGACCCAAAATTCAGAAACACACTGGAAACATAAAATGCACTCTATTCACGAGTGCCACAGATATAACAAACAATGAACATCGATTAAGTTTAAAGCAACATTATTATATTTGTTTACGATTTTATCAGGGTTTGCAATCGATAATTAAAAAAAATAATAATAAAAATCAAATCCGATCAAGATTTATATCTGGAATTTTTAAAATCATTTGATGATTTTTATTAAGATCGATTTTTATTTTTGATCATAAGTGATAAAAATCAAATTCTGTTCATTATTTTTGAACAAAATTTTTAAAATTAACAATAATAATAATTTTTGAGTCATTCCTTTCTAAATCAGAAAATTATATTTTCTCCATCTTATATCATGGAAATAATTCAAAAAATAATATTGTATACAAACAGAGTAATCAATTTGTGTGTAAAAGGTGATTTTTATTTTCTGATCAACATTTTTTTTATCGCAATTTAATCATTATTATTTATGCAATACCATATCACTCAGTGAGTGATCATAATTTTTAATCAAATCGATAAACATCAAAAATCAATTGAAATTTTTATTTATAAATCAGGAATGATTTTTAAATTAAAAATGAAATATAATAATTACTATATGATTTTTTAGAAAAAATAGTTATTGATTTCAAACCCTGGATTTTAGTCATCTTGTTTCGGCCTGTTTTGTGATAGTTTTGCTGAAAACTTGAATAAAAACTAAATGAAATTAGCTTTAATAGGAACATGTTCGCTATAATTTTTATTTTGGTATTTAAAACTTGGAGTTTTTACTTCACTGTTGCATACATTTTGGTAATTTTTTTTTTTTTTTTTTTGGACCCCATGTCATTCCCCTATCAAATGTTTAATACACATACCATAAGAAAATTTAAGTTTAAAACATTGAACGAAAACTCCTAGTTATAAAAAAAAATAAAATAAAATAAGTTATCCAACTATAATTAACAAAAAATGTTTTGCTATACAATGTTAATTACAGTATTCCCTTTGCTCTTTAGGTAAACAAGGATCAGTTAAATTAGAACTATGAAAATACGATAAATTATTATAATAAATTAAGATGTTTAAACTAAAGTCTCAACGGTTAGCTGACATTATTAAGCTAGCTTGTAAAGTTTTAAACCTTTCAAGTGTGTTTATTTGTTGTAAATAATCAAAATAGGATTGTCATATACAATTTAGTTATCTTTTAAAAAAATTTAAGCCATATTTGTTTGAATGCAACTACAGTAGAACACTGCAAATGCAGAATATATGGGACGAGAATCTTACTGTGCACCGGAAGTCCAGATAAAACGGAATTCGTTTTAAATAAAACAAATAAATTTTATATTAAAAATAAATTACTTTAAGGTGTTCTTTCTTCGTAACAACACTTTTTCCATTAACGTTACATATACGGTGTAAGATCTAAGTTTTGAATTTTATTAACTGAAATAGCATTAAAAAAACAAAACCTCTTTGTGATAATAACTGATAATTAATTCACTGCATAGTATGGAAAAAGCATTAGAATGATGTCAAGAATTGTAAACCGATATAAATAGTAAAGTCTAAACAATAAAATCAAATAATTTATTTTTTATTTTTTTTAACTAATTACAACTGTATACATATTTACAATTAAATATGAGGAAATTGTGTAAAAATGACTTGTCAATAACTTGTAAGCAATTACTAGCAGCACCTTAGAAGGTCTCTCAATGAAAGTATAAGGTATCTGGTTTGGGCTAAATCGGTAACATACGTAACATTAAGATCTTTATAGATAGGTCTCTTTGTGACATTATAAGGAGCATTGAGAATTTTAAGAAGAATTGAAATCTTTAGTGGAGCCCCAAAGATCAACTCTGTATGTCCAAATGGGACATACAGTCAAGTAAAAAAGTCTTTAGCAATTAATTGGGAGCTTTGAACGCTTATCTAATTAATGTTGGTGTAGTCGGAACTTGACTCAAAACTAAATTTGAATAAGGTTTTAAATATTGTTTGAATCAAATGAATGTCTGGACATTTGGACTTTACTTATATCAGTAAAGTAGAACGGCTCAGACAATTATTTTATCATGATTGTATTATCTACACAATTACGTTTATTATTCAGCTAATAACACACACAGGACATTGCGAGCGTTATGAACCTGCCGGACATAATTATTATACACAATTACGAAAATACTGACATTATCGCAGCACCGGCCTCGACAGCACAAAGCTGAGGATATGACTAACTACTAATTGCACATGCAGAAGACTGAGCAGCACGGGTTGGGTTACCTGCGAGTACATTCATGTCAGCTGCTGGTGGTTAGGTTGTGGACTGAGGTCTGCACCTGTGTAACAGGCTGCATACGCTACATCCTTGTGATTGTTCAACAAAGGCATAAATTAGAGTCAGATTTCATGGATGGTTCATATGTCAATCGTAATGGATTCAAGGAAACCTCAATAATATGTTTGGATTCAGGTTTCCATTCCTACTGCGTCAAACCTTCATCTCACTACTTACACAGGATATTTTCATAAGGCATTTAAAAAAAAAAAAAATATATTTATTGAAATTTACAACTGTATATACAATATAAAATATAATACATCAACTAAATGTGATGACATAGATAAAAATGACACGTCACTTGTTTTTAATGCAAGTACCCATTGGAAGCACTTATAAAGGTTCTATATAATGAATATGAATATTAGAAGGTCCCGAGGCCATCTTCTTTTCAGACGCCTCGGAGGTTTATCTGGAATGGAATGAGAAGCAGGTTGTGATACTAATGGATTTGAATGGTTGTGGTGTTTGCTATGAAAGCATTGATATCTGGTTTGAGCTAAGTTAGAAACGTAAGGTATATTAAGATCTTTGTGACGAAGTAAGGAGCATTTGGGATTTTTCTAAGGATTCTGGATTGTAAGGATTGGACACGAGATGAATTGGATCGTTTAGTGTAGCCCCAAAGCTCAACTCCGTATATCCAAATTGGTCTAATTATTGTTATGTAAATGAGTCTTTTGTAATTAATAGGAAGGTTGGAACATTCGTCAAGTAAATTTTGAAGAAGTCAAAATTGAAGAGCAGTAAGAGCAGTTTTCTGTCGTTTTGGTCTTGTATATTGATTCCAAGTAAGACGTTTGTCCAGATGGAGTCCTAGGTTGCGGATCTGTTCAACGGGGATAAGTGGAACATCGTTAAAGGATACTGTTGGAAAGGAAGTCGTAGGTTTACGACGAAGGGTAAGCTTATTTGATGGGATTTGTTTTGATTCTCCATTTTGACACCATTCTTGAAGTTTTATGATATGGGATTGGAGTGTCTGGGTCATAAGGCTTAAAATTTATTTTGTAACTTTAAAAAAAACAAATGATGTGGTAAATTATTTAAAGCTTTTCAATAACTATTTTGTTGATTCAGATATTCGGATTTTAAGAACATGATAAAAGAGAAATTCTATGCTCCGGCGTTGTTCAGTTGTTATTTCTTCCGAAGGTATGACAAATAAATCTATACTATTATATATAAGGACAAACCATTTTCCGTTTGTAATCACTAACCGCGAAAGCTATTGAACCAATCTGTACCAAATTTTATGTACATATAGTTCAAAGAAGGTTTAACGATAATAAAATTTACTGATTTTTAATTAAATTGTCGATAAAAAGCGATAAATATGGAGTGGGCAGTGAAGTTTGAAAATCAACCGATCGGTGGCGAGCGCCATTGAAGAGAGGTTACAAAGGTAAGTAGTTATATAATATATATTATAAATTGATAATACAATTTACTTATTATCAATTTAATTGTTATTATAAAAAAAACTATAAAAATGTGGATCCCAGTAAATTTTAAAAATCGACTCATAGCCCCACTTTACAACAGTTGGCAACGTTAAAATTATTCAAACCATCTGTATAACACTTTAACTACACAGTTCTAGGAATATTTATAATACTAAAATTTACTAATGTAATAATAATTTAAATGTACTGTAGAATTGAAAGAAACGAGGGTTTCACACTATCATTGACTTTTGACATTAGAAATTACAATCCAACCACAAATAACAAATCGATGAAATTATTTCTGCCAGACTAAAAATTATTGCCAAAATAAAATATCGATCCCCTGACTTTTGATATTTTGTGAAAAAAATTATTCAAAGGCCTTTCTGCTAATAGTTGTAAGCACTGATAATGCAGTTCATTATCCGCAATAGTTTCTTAATAGTCTTTGTCAATCTGGATTACCAACTCATACATTGAAATTAAAAATTGGATTTTATGTAATCTTCAATGTCAACTTATGCTTTTATGTAATCTTCAACCAAATAATCTGTTCATTTTTTAACAGGTTAAAAATTACTGCTATGTGTGAATACATCGTTCAAGCAATAATGTTCAATTGAATACTATATTTTTATCGATAAACAAATGAAACTTCAATTATTAGTTAAAAATTTTCTAAAAAGTTCTTCACTTAGGAGAGCGGCCGAAGCCGCGACGGGTATGCTATTATTAATAATTATTTAATAAATTAAGTGTGGATCTCCTTAGACTAATAAAAGTTGAAAAATGTGTTTACCCTCATAGATGTATATTATTTATTTTAGTTAATTTCATTTGCAGAAAACTTTTTAATTCCTAATAAAACCCCAAATTAAACCAAAATTTGAATTATAACACATATGAAACGGAGGTTAATATGAAATTTTTGGGCGGCCGGAAACTCTTGAACACCGCTGTGTATATACCTATACCACCTATATTGTTCATTATCTATTCATACTATTATAATTTTTATGAAATGCTAAATCGCCTGACCTTATTCCTAAGCAGGCAGCAAGTACTAGTGCCGTAACAGGTCACAGCTACAATGAGTGCCAAGGACTCACAGAGAATGTGGTATTAGTTTTCAATATCACCTTTTAGCTATGGTACCTCTAACCGCAAAAACAATTCGGTGTTAAGCCTATTATGAATCAATTTTTTTGTGCGATATAATAATTTAGTTATAGAAATGAATCGTTCACTATGTACTTTCCTAGTTAATACTTAATATAAAATGGTTACAATCAACAGGACTTTCTGCAAAGGAAAAATGAGATATGCAAAGGCAATCTTTTCGTTGGACAAAGAATTTAATAAGAGTGATATTAGCTGCTTCAGAGGCACGTGAATGGCTACAGGCTATTCATACTCAACTCTATTATATATTATAAGTGCAGTTATATAGTCCCTCTATCTGACAGTTATATATCTTCGTCTATAAGCTAGTTTCTAGGAAACAATGATGAAAATTTAACATTTGAAACTAGTTTTCAGATGAAAATAACTATTGATCCTTCTATCCCATTATGCGTACCTCAAGTAAAAATAAACCACATTACTGTCTTGCATGCACGACGCTTTTGCCCCATCTTGCTTTACAAACGACAAATATACACGGCAAATTTATGCCCCGTTACAAACAACTACTCCTATAAAATTTCTTTTTCTTTTTTGAAATTCCTTACATATTTCTACTCTATTTAGTCTCTTTAATAACTTCCTAAATAATATATCCATGACCCAATTAATTGAATCCATAAGAGAAAAACATAAGTGCAAACATCAGAAATCATATAGATTAGGAGGAATAGCATCAACATATATGTTTAAAATTTAATATTTATAATTATTTCTAGGCATTATAAAAAATGCGACTTAGTAATAGGATGAAATCATAACACTAAAGGATAAATCAGTTGAGGTACGCAAGATGAAATAAAATGATGAAAACCATTTGGATTAATGAATTATTAGCAACTACTAATGAAATATTCGGAGACGGGTTTTGAAAAAATGTAAGACAAGAAATTAAACATATTTATAGTCACCTAAGCAGGCAAAACGGAAGGGCTTATTAAAGCTATTTTTGGATCTTAGACTTTTGGAAATAATAATCCGCCCAACAAACAAAAATTTGAATTAAATTTAAAACATTTTATTATTTATAATGATTTTTAAAATTAATGAATATATCTCTGTCTATCGTTGTGAAGAAGAAAAGACAAAATTGTGCATTTTTCAGTAGGGAACTTTCGGGCGTTATCCTTAATCCTTAATTACTTTAAAAATATCTTTTACACCAAAATATATAATTTAAGGACTCATTCAGAAGAAAAACAACAAATTTTTCAAAACACAGATATTATAACAAATCTGCTTTGAACTCATTGACTTATTCACTTCTTCACGACACCCACCAATACAATCAGTAATTCAAATGTTTTGAACATTAGTATGCTTTTGGAACACAAGTAAATACTGAGTCTTAAATGAATTTAATATATACGTATAGATTATGATTGTCAGGAGAAATTTCGTCCCTGGATTTCTTAAAGTTTCGATAACACTAGGTGGCGCTTTACTCCCCTCCCTCCAGCCAACTAAGAATGCTGACAATGGTCTTTCGCGAACTATAGCAAGAATAGAACTTCACACGCGTGACTTTGACCCGGCCGACAATGCCTAATGAGAGAGACGTGACGGTAGAGACGTACATCACGAAGACTGACACATTCGAAGAAAGTGTGAGAACTAGGCAAAGAAAGCAGCTTGAAGCATTATGGCTGTGGGACCTAGTCCGGGCGACAATGGTATTAGCCAGAACTTATCTTTAGGATCAGAAGAAAGTGAGGTGTGATTGTCAGGGTTCGAAGGTAGAGGGTATACAAAAGGAGATATCATCCATAAAAATATACACTCGGGAGTCGATTAACAGAGTCTCAATCAACCGAACCTTTTTTTTTTTTTTTCATTTATTTTTTTTTTTTTTTTTTTATTTAACATATTCGTATTATTATTTTTTTTCACTAAACATCCCATTGCCGAATAAGGCATCAGGCAATCTTGGAAACTAGCTTTACTAGAGGAAGGTTAGAGTTTGTGGAGGATATACTATTAGAAAACAAATCGCTTATAACAATTTCTTATCGAATTTTCTGGGTTGGAGAAGGCACTTTAATATCTGGAAGGTAGAAATGATACAATGTTGTTCGATTTGATGGTTTTTAGACAACGGAGAGATCGTACGGATAAAATGTCG
The DNA here is from genome assembly GCA_003667255.2 of Euschistus heros. Lineage (NCBI taxonomy): Eukaryota > Metazoa > Arthropoda > Insecta > Hemiptera > Pentatomidae > Euschistus > Euschistus heros. Next base: position 923,485 of record RCWM02000353.1, read on the forward strand.
GTAATTTAAAAAAATTAGTAATTTTTTTAAAGCCATCAACTTACGTTATTTTTTCGTACGTATTTATCCCTTACTTTTTAGGGGTCTCGATTAACCGAGGATTTGATCATCACAGCCTATTTCGGTCTTTACCACGTCGGTTAAACGAGTCCCAAGTGTAATCCGTTTAAATCTTAAGTTTAAAGACTGATAAAAAGAAAAAGAAAGAGTGTGCCCAGAATCAAATATATTATAGAGACAACACGATTATAGCGTCTGTATTAAGCAGAAAATTGAAACAAACGGCATTAGAGGCATGTACTGGATTTTAATTCATGAATCTATACCTGTGACACCTTGGTTTCGATTTTAACTTGGTGTTGCTAATGATGAAATGGAAAACAAAATTGAACTTATTTTTTGGAGATTGACACCAATAATCCTTGTTCTGGAAACGATCTAGAGAAAAGTCTAGCTTGAAAACCTCATGCAAGACGATAATTTCCTTTTTCAGAAAAATGCCAAAGCTTACAATTAAGCTTCAAATCTCACGAATTGAGATAAAGCTCACATACTCACAAGTCACTTTTTTTTTTTTTTTTTTTTTTGAGCAGACCAATGCATCTGTGTCATAAAAAATTGATAACTACATAATTTGACCTAAAAATAATAGTTTTCAATTTTTTTAACAACCAGTGTAAAGTTCTGTTAAAAAAAAAAAAAAAAAAAAAAAAGAGTGAAAAATTAAGTTTTTTGGGTGAGGTTTAAGCCTAATCAAGTCAACTTCTGAAACTTTTTAAAATATTATAAAATCCTGATATAACTAAAAAATGCATGTACCATTTTATAAATAAATGTACGAAAAATATAAAATACAAAATGAAAACCATGTCAACTTCTGAATTAATTACACGTATGTAACTTTTGATCTGTTCTCTAAATATATGGTTATATTACATTATTTATTAGATATTATTCATTCTATTACACCATCTTTCACAAAGTTATCTCTTTTCTCTAAGTGAGTATCAATATACATTTGATATAATGTCCTAATATTTATCTCATTATAATAAAAATAAGCTTAAAATCAAACTGCTGATAGAGAGAAGTTGTATTCATTTGCCTTTTCGATAATCTGGTTTACAGTCTGGATGTGGTTGTTTTGTTGTTTTTTCATTGGTAAGGAATTTTTTCTGTGCCCTAGAATTAGATTAAATTTTCGTCCTGAAGATGAATGTTTTAACACTCGAAACTAGTATTCTAATAATAAGCTGCTGCGAATCTCTTTAATTTCTTCTTCTTGGTTTCTTCTACAATACCTGAATGCTAGCTAATATAATGCCGTTTTTTTTATATTAAGTAGAATCATTTAAAGAAGATATACCTTACACCTTAGATATGAATTTTTATTATCCTTAATTGGTCAATAAACTTCACTATTCTCAAAATTATTTTGGTCCACTATCATTCACGATGTGACACACTCTATGAATAGATTAAGTAATAATAAACTGCTATAAATATATAAATATTTATTATAGTTAATTGTTGAACGTTTCAGCTTAAAACGTTTCACTTTTGAGATGAATGCCAGATAAATACCATTACACAGGAACAGTGTATCAAGCTTCAACACCCTTTCACCAACAACTTCCTTTCCTTAACGATAATCGATATTATCTCGATGATTATCAGGTAAACAGAACAAACTAATTATATATGGCTACCAACTTCACCAAGTACTAATGCAGTTATCACCTTGTAATATAACATTGTTAAAATTGAATAAAATATTACTTTTTTTTACAAAGGACACTGTCTCTTCCCGTTTAATCATTTGTGATTTTCGTCCTTTTGGTTATTATTTAAAGCATTCAACGGGAAGTTGGAGATTTTTTCAATGCTTCCAGTCAAAAGTTTTCACAAAATTGGAACAACATAAAACCGTGGCGGTGGGGGTTCGGGTCATAATATGGGAAGGCGTTGAAAGAATTATTAAGCATGGTTTCATCAAGATATTATATTTTGTTTTTCTATAATATTTTGAATATAATTCCCAACTACGAAGTAATCTAAAAACCGTCTGATTCATCGCGAATGACTTAAATAACACAGTTTGTGGGCTCATAACATATTATAGAATGCGAAGGAAACACAGATCTTATACTGCGAGTAAAATGTATCTTTTCATAAACGGCACTTTAGTCTGAACTCACTCTTCAATAAGTTATTTTATAACGTCTGTCATAATTTAACAGGTACCTATCAGAACTGTCACAATCATTAATAAAAACGTGCTGAAACAGATTTATAGGGAAATTAATCTGTTTTTAACCGCCAATGATAAGGCAAGTATTCATAAATAAAAGAAAGGACAAAACACAATCGGTAATTATTTTAATCAACCACCTACCTCTGCTGTTAGTGAACACCTACTACAGGCCTTGTTCTGTTTCTTAATGAACATTTGTATACAGTTAGGAATTAATACGCCTGCAATCATTGCACAATTCGTAAAATTACATTTAGCAAGGAGTAAATGGAGTAGATATAATGACAAAATAGCTAAGAATGAAGAAAACCATACATGTAAATATGTATATACATATACACATATCTATGTGTGTGTATGTGTGTGTGTGTGTGTGTATACACACACATATAGATATGTATATAGATAGTATTTATCTCCTATATGGTACCTGGGAATCCTGCTAATAATTTTCGTAGTTCACTGGTGTACTAGAAATGTTATAATTTAGTTGTAGTTACCAATGGCATATCCACCAGCAAAATTTGAAGTAGTTTAACAATTCAGTCTTGAAACGTCTCCAAAAAAATATATATATGTATATATTATATTTTCCCCCACAAGCATGGATACAGTAGAGCGTTGAAAATCCAAACGCCTCCTGAGGATGTTTTTTATTGAATACATATTCATATCACTACATTAAATGTATTAGCAATTATGAGTGAAGTAACTGACACAACTAAAATACTGAAATAAAAAAAAAATCTGTTTAATATTGGATTATTATTATTTTTTTGTTACTACTAACCACTATGTGATATAGTAGATTTTTTACACCAAAAAAAAAAAAATGGGACTTCTATGGTTAAAATTAAATTAGACTATATGTGATATAATTTTGGCAGAAAATGAAAAACGGCGATTAAGAGAACGGCTTTAAAATTTTTGGTACTTCCACAAGAAGTGGTGGAAATTAAGACTTTTTTTTTATTGTTTTAGTTCTATATATACTTTGTAAACAACGATTTCCTGTACTGTGTTCCAAAACTATATTTTTAATTATGGGTCTAAGCGGCATTTCTAGGTTATATTCGCAAATCCGAACAACTCGGTAGTCCGAACTACCTATGGTTTTTAATTGGATTGTATTTTCGCTCTACTGTATATTTTCTTGACTGTTACAATTAGATGTTTAATAAGGTTATTGAGGTTCAGTCAATAAAATAACTTTTTTTTGCGACGTTTCGAGACTATATTGTTCTCATAATCATGCCCTATAGTAAAAAAACAGGTTGCAATAAAATTATATAAGGTAGACAGGCTATTTCAAAAGTAAAACTAGCAACAGTATATTTATTTATTGACCCCCTGGTATCAAAATAAAGTTAAAAAATGCCAAGGTATTTTTTTTTAATATTTAAAAAAATTGTATATAAATCGTAGTTTTTAAAATGTCAAAATTATAAAGATTGCTTTTAGTTCCATCGTGTTCCATAATAATAAAATCTTGGTGTTTGGGGACTGATAATGGTAGGCAATAGAGTATAACATCAAATCAAAAACATTAAGTACATTTTTGAACAAATAATACCAAACACTTACGTTTTAACGAAAGAGAAACAGCGGATGAAAACTCAGATTGAAAATCACTTTACGAAAGAAAAAAAAAAAAAATTGTTATAAAAAAATGTTATTATAAAATATATATATATAAATAAAGAAAACTTATGATATACAATTTGAAACTGATTTAAATAATAATATGAACAAATATATAAATTAGTTTATTAAATTAAAACAATTATTAATAAACAAATTTGTCTGATATGGTGTTCTCAGCCTCCGCAGATTTTGATACCAGTAATGAGGTTGAAATAATGCTTCTGAAATTCTCCTTTGCCCTCTATAAATGTGATGCAAGCATAAAAGCAGGGTTTAGACTTCCCCAGGATGAAAGTGAGTATATATTTCACGTATAAGCTGTGATCATTTTAGACTAATGATTAGACCTAAAAGGAAAGATGAAGTTGAGATTTGGGGAATCACTAAACGCACCAATTCGAACCTCATAAAAAAAAAAAAAATGTTCGACTGGTTCTCAATGGTTCTTTCTATGTCATAAATAAACCTATTCATTATTGTCTTAATACTCCGCATGTTGCAGTTTTGGTCCATATCAGATATAAATAACTCCCAACGCACATAATACTCCAGGTTTCCCTTCCCCCTATTCGATCGCGATAATTCTCTGAAGCCTGTAAAAAGAAGACGGTCTCAGGACCTTCTAATATAGTACCTGACATATAATTATATAACACTATCCTTATACTATTTCTTTATATAGCTTTTTGATTGATAAAAAGGGACTAGAAATTTTTATCGAGGTAATATGACGAATGTTGAGGGGGAAAGAATCCCATAAGAATGATAAGTGGATTAGGAAGGATTGATTATAAGCTGCATTGTGAAGAGGGATATTGGATGAAAGGGGTTTGGTGATACATTAATATATTTGGATCGAAGAAATTTGAGATAAAAAGGGAAGATCGTGAAGAACTAGTTAAATAAAAGAAGATGCATAAGAAACGAGTAAGGAACGGTAGAATCACTTAAAATTCGGGATAAAAAATAGTTTCATGGAATCCATAGAACACATGATGATTTAAAAATAAAATCATTAAATGTTTTAATTTTTCGATATTCATAGCGCCCCTGCCTCTCAAATAAAATATTTAATAAAACTATGAAATAATAGGAGATGAAGTAAGAAGAAGTAAATCGTTGGATGAGCACAGCTATTATGAATATAAGTATTTTAATCTTAACCTTTTCCTGGCTAGTACCTCATACATTTAAAAGTGAAATGTTCCAAGTTCGAAAAACACAAAATTACGACGCTATTATAAAACATGGTTATTAAATAAAAAAATCTGGTCCGAACATGGTTCATTGATTCCTTTCCCTGCTGATGTAAGTGCTCAGAAATCGTATTGCGATAGCAGCAGAAATACAAACAGTCTTAAGTCAATCAAATAATAAAATAGAATAGACGATGTAAATACAATATCAATAGTTGTAATTAACATCATTATCGTAACTAAAAACTCAAAATAATTTTTCCTAAACAAAACAATTACAGAATGCAGCAGTTAAAAAGAAAAGAAAAACATTAATGACTCAATCATTTAATCCTTTCAACTGTACTACCATTTAGTCCCCCTTACTGGGTGGTCATGGGGAAAATTAGACCTAAAATTCGGAAAATAGCCAACAGACAAATATAAAAAATAAAAATAAAATTGAAAAAAGTAATAATAATCAATAATAAATGATTAAAATGAAGAACAATGTTATGGAACTACATCCTCACATTTTCAGGACAGCAAACAGTGGGGAAAACAGCGATTCTAGGAGAGCAAAAGTGAAAAATCGAAGGTACGATCTTGAGTCTGAAATGGTAAAGAATGTAAACACAAGTGCCTAATGAAATGAAAACAAGAACTCCAACTCGGAAATTCTATGTTTATAGTTAAGAGTAAATAACTATTTTTAACGTTGACATCTCAGTTTGTAGCTACCACGACCTAACGGCCAAATTTAATAAAAACTCGACTAGATTGATAAAGTTTTTCTGGAATTGTTTAATATTCGTTTTAGACATCCTTTTTTAAATTAAGAATGACGTCTTCAAGCGAAAGTAACCGAAACAATTAACTTTAAAAAAATAAATGTACATAATGACTTTTTAATTATTCCGTATTTAATTCATACACTTACTGTAAGATTCGCCTGGATTCGCTTTGCCGTTTATGCAGACTTATTCTAATGGGACCAAAAAACTATATTTACAAGAATTAGCTGCTACTATTTGAATTTAGGCTGAAAACATCATGCTCCAATAAAAAAGACAGAGTAAGAATTCATATTCAATTCGTTAAGGCATGGCGAAAATACTGAGGTAGAACTGTTGAAAGAGTCGTTAAAGGCTGTACAAAATTTAACTTGAATTTTGGCGGAAAACATCATGCTCCAATAAAAAGTAAGAATTCATATTCAATTCGTTAAGGCATGACGAAGGTACTGAGGTAGAACTGTTGAAAGAGTCGTTAAAGGCTATACAAAATTTAACCTAATAAAACGGTTTGGTGTAATAATAAATACAATATCCAGTGGATTCAATATTGACACCTATAAGGTACAAGTATATAAAAATGAAACTAAAATAGTTTTTTAGTTCATATTTTTGGTAATACATGTCAATCAGAATCCTCCGCTTTTTGATACATGGGGCATGTCGATTCCGCTATTCCTTCTATTGGGTTGCTCACAGAAGAAGCACTCGAGTCCTGTAACAAGGACCTGCGATGGTACAGACAGGCAACATAACTGGAGAAAATGTTCCCGTCTTAGTAATATAACTGATTTGTGGCATTCATTATTTATTCTTCAGACTCTGTTTTATCTTCTATGTCCAATTAAAATAATACAGATAATAATTTTTAAAAATATCGGTATTTGCAAAGGATATGAAGAGGAATCAAACGAACACAAAGATAAATATGTCATTAATACATTAATTAGATAGTTTTAATATTTTTTTTTAAATGTCAACCCAATGAAGGCTGAAGATGTAGCCAGCTCCTAGATAAGTCTATAAATGCAAGAATGGTTAGATGCCGATAGGTGCTCAACTCCCACACCCTGTCATGCCTATTATATTCAGTTTTATATCACATCCGCTTATAGTAGCGGTTTGAGTGACGGGTGTGGGTAAAAGAAATATAGCGAAAAAGCAAGTGAAAAAAGGAATAAAGTTTATGAAAAAATATTTTTAAAACTACACATCAACACATCATCTATCATTAGGGCTACTGATTAACTTGATGTTTATAGGATTTGATATTACATTTAATTAAATAGAAAATTACTGAACAGAAAAAATCATAAATAAAGTATAAAATACATAATATAAAGTTAACATGAAATATAAGATGCGCTCTACAGAAAGTGGGTCACAGAAATATACGCGAAACCGGTTTAGGTCAGAAGTGAAGTTCCATTTTAGAATCTAAACCTAACGTTTCGAATAAAAAACATTTCTGCGAGTTTTGAATCAAGCTCGTAAATTTTGGTCACGTATAAAATACTAAGATACATTACAAAAAAATCTATATCTATGTATACTGTTATATAAAAGGACACGCCATTTTTTGTTTGTGATCACTAACCACGAAAACTACTGAACCAATCTGTATCAAATTATAACAACAGTATCCTTATACCAGGAAGGTATACCATTTATAAAATCTGCTTATTTAATTCAATTAGTTGTTAAATAAGCGATAATACGTAGATATTAAGGAAATTTGAAAATTTTGGCGAGCGCCATTCTAAATGTTGAGGCAACATTGGTATAACACCGTACCATATAGCTTGGAATTGATAATAAAATTTACTTATATTCAATTCAATTATTATAAAATATTTATATATGTTATGCGACATGTGGATCCCAGTGAAGTTTCAAATTCAATGGTCAAAAATCAATAAGTGGTGAGAACGATTCCGTAATAGAGTTTTGCAATTGTTAAGGTACTGAACCCATATGTCCCAAATTTTAGCTACCTTATTTTTATAGTTCTAGGAAATTTCAGGAATAAATAATATAATTTAAAATAATACAAACTCAAATGTATAATGTTAAAGTCAGTAAAATTATCTGCTGAATAAAAATGATTAACAAATTAAAATGTCCACCCTTTCCTATTAAATATTGTTTGTAAAGATATGATTCTTAGGCTTTTAGTTGTAAGCACTGATAATGGAGTTCATTATCCGCAAGAGTATTTTAATAGTCTCAGTTCATTTGGGCTAGGAACTCAAACATTAAAATTAAAATTTGGATGTCAAATTATGCTTTTGTATACTCTTCAACTATCTGATCTATGCAATTTTAGCGAGGTAAAAATCACTGCTATATGTGAAAATATCATTGAGACACAATGCTCAATTGCATACTTTAATACTTGATTTTTATTGATGAAAAAACAAAATTTAAATTATTAGATAAAATTATACAAGTTCTTTACTTCTGAGAGTGGGCGAAGCCGCAACGGAGGATTCTAGTTATTATATAAAAGGACCAGCCATTTTTCGTTTGAGATCCCTAACCACAAAAAATACCGAACCAATCTGTACCAAATTTTAACCACATTATCTTCAAACTTTTAGGAAGGTTTAGCAAAAATAAAATCTACCAATTTTCTTTTAGTTTGTTATTAATAAGCGATAATATGTGGATAACAATAAAGTTTGAAAATTGACCGATAGGTGGTTCTACATGAGAGGTTACAAGGGTAAGGTGTTATATAGAGCTTTAAATTAATAATAAAATTTACTTATATTCAATTATATTATTAAGTAAGATTTAAATGTGTGGTGCAAAGCGTATATTCCGGCGAAGTTTTAAAATCGACCGATATGTGTTTAGCACCATTCAGCTATAGCGTTTACAATGGTAAAACTACTGAACCTGTCGATACCAAATTTTGACTACCTTATTCTCATGGAAGGTTTAGCAATAATAAAATTTAGGATACTAAACATTTAAACATATAATGTTGAGTATCAATAACGATGTTTGCCATGTCTTATATGTTTATGGTTAGAAACTAAGATCCAACCAGATGGCGAACATATGATCCAAACTTGCAGATTGTTGGAGACAAGAGCAATGATCAGGACCTCTAGGACTGAGATACAAAAAAAGCTCTATGGGAGCTTGGAGGACTTAAGGAGGATCGCCCAAGACCTCATTTTAAATCCTGACTTGGCCGTATAATGAGAAGAACGAAGAAGAAGAAGAATTGATAGTTCTTAAACACTGTGGAGTTTCAATTATCCACATTATAATGAATATTTGACACAGTAGTCGCCTCGAAACCTTTCCAAATACGACTTTTAAGACTCTACTTACTTCAAAATAATGTTTAAGATTAATAATAATAATGTCTTTATTGAACAATATAATATATACATACATGTACTTCTAGTATACATGTACTACTAGTACAATAAAGGCAACTCTTGGCATTTGTCATCAGAGTAGTTTGACCTTTATGGATTTACTTTTTAAGTGTATGATATTAATGACTAGAGAAAACTTAAATACAATATAAATAATTAAAAACAAAATTAACATTTTTTTTTATATTAATAAAATACAAAACTACGAAAACAAACAGAAATTGGAAAATAACATTTTACTTATTTACATTTTTTTAAACAAATACTTAACTATATTTAAATTCTTGGACTCAACTTAAACGGTACTTCCATGCTACTTGACAATACTTTGATAAATACAGCCAACATTTTCCATTTAAAATATGCAATGTCTTAGCTTCATTAAGGAACGGTTTTCCCACAAATTTTACTCTGAATTCTCTCAAGATAGGACCTCCCGCTAGGAAATGATCTACTATATAGATAGATGATACATCTTTTCTCTAGGATCTACATAATGAGCATAATTCTATACCTGTGCCATACCTCTTGTAGTTCAAATTTTGAAGCCCTCCTGATTCTCATAATCCAACAAATATCTTTAAATTGTAGGGCACTTTTTATATAACTATTGCAGGTAGGGTTATGATTCAAGTTTTCATATAAAACAGAGGAAGTGGATGTTGTAGTCTTCAAAACTTGTTCTGACTTGAAATTTAGTATTAATCCCTTTCTTATCATTTCGAAAACGATTCCCCAATTTTGAATATGTTTAACATATTTTGAATAATTAATTATTAAACATTTTTTAAACCCAGGGTAGCTCAATTCTTTGTTTCCCACGAGTGGCAGATTGACTGAAAACGTTTTAATAATGAAAACATATTATATAATCCAAAAATTGAACCAATATATAAACATATAAGAGTAATAATATAAAAAGTCTAACAAAATGAATAAATGTGAAACCATCAATACTTTTGACTTAAAAATCGGAGGGCGTGAGACAACAGTCGAGGTCAATTGATGGTCATGCGGGTTGGTAGAGATAATATCTGAGCATATGATGGAAGTAGAAAAACTGTAAAACAGCAGAAAAGTTTTAAAAAAAGACACAAATGAAGCTCCAAATACGAGAACATAAAAGCTGTAATTTAGATATGAAGAATCATCCTTAAGATTGCCGAAAAAATATTGCACGTTACGAAGAACAGATGGTACGATTGAATACAGGAAAATGCCAAGTCATTAACTCAAAGTAATAGTTTCAATGATTTGAAGCTTTTTTTCTTTTCAAAAGTAATTTTGCCTTTGTATAGTGAAGAGAAAGTTTTATCTTTTCAGGTCAGGCGCACAATATGCCTGAGGGGGAGGGGGGGGGGAGGGATCTCTTATAAAACTGTTAAGATAAGAGTTGTAAAATCGACTGAATAGTTATAATAAGTGATGTCTCCTAATAAGTATCTGGGTCACCTTTTGTTCAGAGAAGAGGAAAAAAGTTTACTAAAAGAGTGTTATTAAGATTGATGAAATATTTACCAATTCTATTATTTATTTTTTTTTTATCAGTTATAAAAACATACTAACGCGTTACAAACGCCAGCACTTTGTCACACACACACACACACACACACACACATATATATATATATATATATATATATATAATATATATATATATATATATATATATATATATATATATATATTATTTTATTTTTGAAGAGAAAAGATTTGACCCGGTCGGGATTCGAACCCAAGTTTCCACCTCTCTAGCGTGGTGGAAGTTTCCACGCTAGAGAGGTGGAAACTTGGGTTCGAATCCCGACCGGGTCAAATCTTTTCTCTTCAAAAATAAAATAATATATTTAATAATATTGATTTAGATCAAGAAAAATTAGATATATATATATATATATATATATATATATATATATATATATATATATATATATATATATATATATATATATATATATATATATATATGTGTGTATGTGTGTGTGTGTGTGTGTGACAAAGTGCTATATATATATATATATATATATATATATATATATATATATATATATATATATATATATATATATATATATATATTTTTTTTAAGTATCATTTATCATTTTTTTAAATGTCATTTAAATAAAAATCTGTGTTGGTGTTAAACGATTTTATTACTTCTAATGATTCATAAATGTTTAATTTTAGAATATTATGTACCTGATGCATTAGTTTCACACCAGAGCCTTCGTTGAATTTCTAATTATTTTCATTTCTAGTTGGAATTCTGCGTCTTTTAATTCTATCCCTTTACTTACCATATACGGTATTATAAATCTGTGATTTATTGCTCGTCCAGTTTTTCCCGTGTATCACAGTCATCACATTTCATTTCGTTTACATCGATTTTTTGGAAATAGTCTATTTCGTCAATTTACATTTAGTCTGCACTAGGTTCTGCGCTTCGAGAAGCTCTTTTCATTTTGCCTCCTAGAATGATTATCGAAATGTTTGATTTCTTGTCTTACTTTTTTTAAAAAATTAATGTATATAAATAATCTACTTAGAAAAGTAACGATATTTGAAATATGAAATATTTATATGAAAATAAAATATTTATAAGATTTTTGGACAGACAATGACTTTTTAACTTTGAAAACTAGTTTTCATAAAAAACAAAACAAAATTCCGAAGTGACAAATAATTCATAAATCCTAATTGAATTGATCCTTCTTTAGCATCATGCGTACTTTGAGAAAAAAAAAGCATAAATTGTTTGAGGAATAATATTGGCATCTAGTTTTGGCTAAATAAACAACACTTGGGACTTCGGGGATTTCAACAAAGGTTATTGGATTTGAGAGACTGAATATAGGGAAAAAACTCGGTGATTTGTTGGTGTAATTTTAAAATAATAAAACTTATTAAGACTTGTTAGTAATTATTATAATAATTCGAAAGTCACAATCCATGGTCAAAACATTCCCCAATTAAAGAATAATTAAACCTTCGGTGAGCAACGAAGAGAAGGAGTATCGCTGGCACTTTGGAATTATTTTGCATCCGTTCATGTATCAGGAGAGAGGAGGTTGAAGATTATAAGTGAGGGCTAAGAATAGGCTACTGCCAGATCTCACGTGGCTACCTTCTCCGAGGGTTCAATGCCAAATTACAACACATATCAGTTCGATTAAAAGTCAGTAAAATAAATCTTAGAACATTACCGTTAACTAACAAATTCTGGCAACGATTTGGATATGCAACTACATTAAGGAAATTCTACAAAACGAAGAAGATAAAATTAAAATCTTATTTATTTTTTGACAGAAAGTTAGACTTCATGGCCCAATTTGAATAATGATGACCATTAGAGGTAGAAAAAAATAAATAAAAATGTTTTGTTGGGAATATTAATGTTGAAGAGAAAGCGTATCCGATCAAATGTCACTGTAGGTAGATACTCTTTTCACAGTTAAAAAATAAATTAATAAAAAGACATAATGTTCGATCCTGAAACAATCCTGTTCAACCCTAAAAGATCAGCCATAACATAATCTTTTCTTTTATATTCCGTTTGGATCCCCATCCAACGTTGTTTGGGATACGTTTATTATCCATCCCAGTTATCAACATTTGCATTTTATCAATCTTATGTAATTATCAAAACTATATTTACCAAATACCTATTCACTATTTTGTTTTGAATCATCAACTGTTTTGCCAGGTTTGTCTTCCATATCCCGATGTTTCTCACCAGCATTCCGAAATTAAACTGGCTTTATCCCACTTTCCATAAACAATATTTTATTGCGACATTCCTTTACCGAATAATGAATACAGTCCATTCTTACTATATCTACAATACGCTTAAGGACAGATTTGCAGTCAATTCAATGCACAGAAATCTTTTAGATCTCTAAAACCCATCCCATAGTACTTCTGCATTCCAACGTTCCTTCCTCTTCCACTCAACTATCCTCCAGAATTCTATTCCTCCTCATATCAGACAAGCAAAATCCCTGAACACATTTAAATACTTCTACTTTCAGTATCTGGATTGGACACATCCCGATTCTAAATACTTCAATACTACCATCGTCTTTCTCTAGCTCTGATGAGGTAAATCTCGAGCCTCAGGTAACTCTATACCTAAAGCAAAATTTGTTACTTATAATTAGTATCAGATTACCCGTGACAACCGGTACTAGAGACCCAGTATCTTGGAGACAAATGTTGGCCAAGATACAGCTATCCAACTTACGTTTTCCAATGGAGTCGTTTACTTGATACGGCATATGAACCATTTGACGTAAATTGCATAAAATAACAGTTTAATGACTGAACAGTCTTTCACATAGAGAGCAATCCATAAAACAGTTAGTAATTAACTACTATGAAGACATATGCAGAACTCACAGTTCTCACGATCGGAGCGCTTTCACCGCAGAATGCAGCTCAATTGCACAATACTGAGCTCATTAGAACTAGGTAATTATACAATTATTGTTGTCGCAATGTCTGGTTCCGAGTCTTGCGCGTGATTCCTCAACATCATAGTATACCTGAATCCCAGCCCATCTGCAGTAGGTCTGATATTCCCAGCTGTCGTTATGACACCGTCATTCATTATTATTTATTACTACAGGCACTTCGATATTGGTACGAGTGACCTTATTGTTTCCTTCGAGAGGGAAATTGGTCAAGGTTTCCTCCTAATACGGTGGATGATTGAGTGTAGAAGAATTGAATTGTAAGAGATATGAAATCACATTCCGATGGCCTTCATCTTTTCGTTTGGAATAAGGGATAACAAGATAAAAAATAATTTTTTTATTGATGATATTGGCAGTAGGTTATTTCCAAAAAGTATTATGACAAATGTGAAGGGGTTTGATGTAACATCACCATCTTAAATTCAATGTAACGTTTGGTAATTGAATTGGTAGATGAAAGGGTAATGTCACATTTTTTTTTCAAGCCTCTGGGCCGCTAAGACTTTTTATTTATTTTATTGTCAATATATGAGAATACATGTTAGGATCATTTCATCTTTTCAGCAATCCAATTTTCTATTCTGGTTGATTTCAAGGACCTTATGGGTTCCATAAAATTTCCTTCATTCTTATAATCATCCTTAGGAGTAGAAACATCTGCAGTATTTTCTAATTATCTTTTACGCCGTGCTCTTATTTAATCTCTACAATCTTTAATTCCAGTAAAATTATCATTAATTCGGCTCCACCATACATAGCATAAATGAAAACTATTTGTTTTCAAATTTGGTTGATCATATTTCGAATCAATCGAAGTGTAATCCATATCTCAGTAAATGAATGTTACAGGCCAAGATATCTATCAATACAATATGAATCCTAGAGGTTTGACAAAAAAGGAAAACACAGGAAAATAGTCGAGCGATGGTCGCAAACGTTTCTGCAGAGAAACTGAGAACCGTCTTGGGTTCTAGAAGCTAAAGTGCAGTTGGCAACTAGCAATTTCGATTGCATTCGTCTGTTCGTGGCCGACGGTCGTTGTTTATGCAACAGAATCGATTATCTTACGAACCTATTTGGTGTTTACATCGACTGCAACTATCCAAGATCGGAAACTAGAAAGCGCATAATATTCGGCGAAAGGATGTATTATCAACAATGCGTAGCAAATGGATGTAAGCTTTAAAGTGGTCTGAGTATTGAGAAATGGCTGAAAGTTAAGACGAGGCGTCAATCTGAAGATTACATAATGACTATTGGACTATTGGACTATGTGTTTAACATTGCGTGTGTGAACAATCGACCGTGTCAGTGGGATTGGGCATTTGATTTCTGTTACATCACTTAAAATAATTTTTATAACGTCTCGGAGATCACTAAATAATGATTTACATTGAGTTTCAGGATCTATTTAGAATCGAGAAGTTCAATGGTTATTCTAAACTTATTGTTTACAAATCATTCAGGTAATTTAGTAAACTTTAGATTTAGCTCTGTACTACATTTTTAATATTGCAGCGTCATCAGAAGTTATAAGTTAGTCAGTGAAAGCGATATGATGATATTAGGTACCGTAGTGAGACAATATTTGTTTACAGAAATTATTTTAGTGACTTATTTATTTATTTTTTTTTAGAGCGAGAGCTGATACCTTAAGTTTAGAGAAAACGATAATAAATTTATCACATTTTACAATATTGTTAGTAGACTAAAATTGTTAGTAGAAATCATAGAAAGTTCCTATTTTGTTATTAACATAAGAAGTTTATTTTCTCACATAAAACAGCTATTTATAATATATTAATCCCATTGAGACCTAACAGTAGTTTCCATTTAGCACAATTTACTTCAATTAATTATATCCTATTATCAATTTTTTTTTCCCATTTATTTTAATTCCAATCGTTTTAATTACATGTCACAAACTTTTAAACATGGTAATAAAACAATAAGATTTTAATAAGTATATCTAAACTAATTTTGTCAACCTACCTTCGCATTTCATCTTAAATCTACTATTTCCTGTCTTATGTCATATATATAATACTATATGGCAATATTCAAATAATCTCTGTTGAAAAAATAAGTAATCTAGGACTCCACTTGGTCAGCAAGAGGTTTGTTTGGAATCCTCGTATATTTAAAAATAACATATAGTCGTTGTCAACAGATTTACTTATTTACCAAGCAAGCAGTTTAAGGTTCTAATCAATTACAAATGGTTCATTTTTATGAATATAATAAGACCTATTTATAAAGTTAAGCTTTGGAACTTCACTAAATTATACTATTTTAAAATTTTTCATTCATCGGAATCTTAAATCCTCATCTCCCACATGTTGTAAAAAATAAACTTAACGCATAAAGTTAATGTCTTATTTCTTGCTGATTTGACACGAATATACCCTTTCCTCATAGATTCATAATCAATAAAATCTGTAAGTTTCTAAACTTGATTCGAAATAACGCTCTTAGTCTTCTCGGGAGAAAAAAACCTTAAGAGCTTCTAATAAAAATCTTTTAATGAGTTGTTCCTAGATAAACCATTGCCTCATGCCATTAGATTTATAACGCATAATACAGTTGTAGATTCCAATAAAAATAACAATAAAAACTTTCTATTTGACCAAGCTTTAAGGTTTAATCACGAACAATAACGTTTGTCATACGAGCACAATAACGTGACTTAAATATGATACAGTATATGAGAGATTTCTCTCTCACTTCATGGCCGCTCAAGACGATTCGAACTTGTACGCGATAAGCCACAACTGACCTAGAAATATTGGTCTTAAAAGTGCGCCCTAGTTACATTTGAAGAACCCGTTCCACTTTTACTGGAGATGTTCTCATGGCGCAGAGGAGTTTTCTCTTGGAGAAGTTGCGGTCTGTCACTGCGTGGGCCGGGAGGCACCCCATTTCATGAGTTAGAAAGTACCAAGGTGAGGGGTTGTAACAGAGGAACCAACTTAAGCCCTATCAGCTAGGGTCCGGATGTTGTCTGCATATAGAAACTCATTAGTTCTATTACTCTGAAAGTAAAACAATACTAAATAAAAATAAAATACAACAAGCAGAATTAAAATCTTTACGACAATCCGGTCATTGAAATTTTAATTAAAATAGACTTAAACTGTAGTCCAAGAGACAGAGCCCAAAAAAATGTTCTGAATTTATCAAGGCTGGTTTTGTGATAGGTGATTACACTAATGTACGCAAACATTCTCTGATTAGTCAAGCGAACGTTGGAACAGATGTGTCAGGTACGCTATTAAGGAATTTACAGAGATAATCCAATGAATTTATTAAAGCTGAAAATTCTTTATTATGCATCAACCAAAGTTATTTCAGCTGAATATTATATATTATATTATAAGAGTGTTTTTTATATAAACTCGAAGATTAGTTCTTAATTTTAAATGTCTACCTTATATACTATCTATAAGTATATAAGTATCTAATTTATAATTTATTTTATAATTATTTAATTTATAATCAACAGACGTTGTAGCTGCCTGTTTGTTCGCAGCCAGATAATAATTTCTTTGTATTGCACTTTCATGTTATTCTAAGGGGACAAGGTGTCCCAGAATAAAGATAATTTTTCTTTTCTTTCTTTTAAAACATCGGAACAGAGCTGGTCAGTCAGTCTGAATGTATGTATTAAAAATAAATAATGCGTTTATTGAGCCTGAATTTTTTTTGCGAGTGATTATTGATCTATCAAACATTTAAAAAAATAGTCAGCCAACTGTTTTATAAGAACGCCCGTCAGCGTTTTTCTCAGCGAAAAAAGAGATAAAAATTTCGTGCGCTGACTGATTGAAATAACTCTTATTTATTTATTTTTATCTATTTCCGTAAATTCGATTATTTCATGTAATACTCAAGGTAATGATAGAGTTGCTAACCGCTGTTGCAGATACTCGTACCCCACGTACCTGGAGAGAATCTTCTCATTGGTCCCAGAGGCTGTGAACGGTTCCGATCAAAGGTAGTTCCAAAAAGAAAAAAAAAAAGAAAAAAAAAACCTAAATATTTCCCTTATTGTGAAAAACAATAGATATGTCTATCCATAATGTTTCATGTCTACTTCTTCTGATTAGGAAACTGTCGTAATATTTATGATTCGAGCAACACCAACAGAGCTAGAGTTTATTAAAATGTTACACCTTTTGAGAGTGAAAAAAACGTTACATAAGGAAACTATGTACCCACAGACAAAAGACTTGTCTATGTCAATATTGTAAAAAAAGAAAGTTCAAAAAAATTTTATGATTGATTATTTTTAAAGAATCCTTTTGTAAATAACAAAATGCAGTGTAAAATGAATAATATAGCTCCAAAGGCTGGCGCACACTACTGAATGAACTGAGCGGATAGCATCGGAACGAATTATTCGCTAAAGTTAGTCAGATACGAAAATGAGTTCGACTAGCCGACATAGCACGCGTTTTCCTTATCTAACCAACCAAACCTATCGTGTCGAAATATTTCCTCTGATGAGCTCCGATCCCTCAGTAGTATGTGATAGCATAGCCTTAATAGAAATAAAGCAATATTTAAGAAAATCCATAAAATGTACAAAGTATATTTGATGTAAACCTCAACTGTTATGGACAATTATTTCATCCAAACAAAAGACTCAATAAAACAATTATGCAAGTCTTAAAGTGACACTTAAAGCCCACACGATCCCTACTATATCACAACATTTCTCAGATCAAATTTATAAAATATTGTAAATTGAAAAAAAATCTCCGAGAGTAAAAAAGACAATTTATGAATACATTACATAGTACAATCCGATCGTTTAACTTCCTCAATAAGAGTAGGTAGTTCTCACGGAGAATCGTTCTCTCGCGGTGATTAAAAAGTCATGCTTTAAAGAATTACAATTTAAATAATTAAAATTAGTTTTTGATTTCTTTTATCCGTGCTACAATTGTGCATTAAATTAATTGTATTCATTTTTTTTAATAATAACATACTTTCAAAACTTTATTTTTATACGTAAATTAACACTTCACATACACTTACGATTTTTTAAGAACTACTTATTGAAATCCACAACTCCATAAAACGAAATACATCAATTAAATGTGAGAAATTAAGAATCTAATAACATGAATATGATTTGTGGAAAAAATACCCATTAGTAGCTCTGCAAAAAAAAGTTTTAAAGAAGAAGATCCCAAGCCCACCTTCTTATCAGACGCCTCGAAATATTATCGGGGATCAAGTGTTAATTTAAAGTCCAGGCAGCTTGTATTTTAAAAAGGAAAGTTTTGATTGTTTGTAGTATATGGTTGATTGGAGGGCTGAACACGAATCTGATGTTTTCCGACAAAATTTCTAACGGGATATGTTTTTTCCCCAAAAAGTGGAGGTTTTTCCGCTTTTTCTAAAATACCTCAATAACTATAAGTTATATTCCAAAATTAGCTATATACAAAAGAGGATAAAATTTCCAATATTTTTTAGTGAGATCTTGTTTGGACCAAATCACTAGAGACATTAGAGTTATTTGTGACGAAATGAAGATTATTTTACGAGGGAATTCAGATTTTAACCACCAGATATGATTAGCACCAAGCTCAACTTTGGGTATTTATATTACAACGCAAATTCATACTACAAATAAACCCAAATTATAAATATAATAATTAGTCATTTGTAATTAATTTGAAGATTGAGCAGTTCTTATAGGTAATGCTAATAGAGTTTGTGCAAATGGAGTCCTGGGTTGCGGATCAGTTCACCTCAGATTAGTAGATTTGAAGAAAAAAAATAAATAAGAGAGGATAAAACAGCAAAGTGTTACTACGATTTACTTATGTAGTTGAAAAAGTCTCTGTAAAAGGATCGACTTCCATAAACAATAGACTAAGGTTTCAGTTATCAACTTCAAAGACATTCCAAACCGACCCTCTCATATCTACTCGGAGGGCTGTTGCATAACATCTAACTGCATAGAAAACTTGTAGCAACAGAAAGAATTATTGTTAGTACCTCCATTATAAGACCTATTATAGGATAGAATCGAACTTTAGCGCATTGTGGATCTACAATTGAGGCTAAAAATAGAAAGGTGGAAACTACAACCAGCAAAGGGGATAGGTCATTATCGTTCGGGCGGGCCTTTCACTGGCTCGAGTGCTCCGAACAACTCAAGGACCAACACAATTCTCTCCTACATCTTTAGTGTACTCATCAGTTTTTTGTTTTTTACTATAACCAAATTTATAGTGTTATGCTATTATTTTATTTTAATATCTTATATCTTCTTCACATGTATTTATAAATATGCGATACTACAGTACACCCAAACAAATGGATTCTTCCATCTTGCTCAAACATTGGATTGCGGTATAATAGTGCACATACAGAACAAGTAACTCTTTACCTAAAAAGTTATCTGTATATTCAATGGACTTTAATGATAATATTTCTATGACCTAAGGACAGTCCTTGTTTGTGGATAATAGAGTTAGGAATTACGTAATACCTATTACTAATAAAAATAGTGGTAAAAGATTAGGTATGATAGAACAATAAGTGGATGATTTAATAAATAAAAGATTTCATAAACTTTCCATTCTTTTAATTTTGTTAATTTTCTATCAAATTCACAGTGAAAAAATAACAAAATTTCTTTGTAAAATTATCGAAATGAAAGTTTATAAAAAACCATGTTTTTATAAACCAAAACCACGGAAGGATACTACTGTATGTATCTTTTTCTTTTTTTATTTATTTTTTTTTAAACCCAGCAAATTCTAAGTATCGTTATTAAATCAATAAAGCAAGCGTTGACCAAATATATGAATTTATAAAATTAAATTAATAAAATAAAATAAAAATAAAAGAATAATATTTTATTATGATAAACTTGGTTTTTAGGTGAATGAATTTTTGACTTTTTCCTCTGAACTCTCAGATTCGTACTGAATATATGTAATTTGAAATATATTTAGTAGGCACTTTACCCACACTACCCAGTAGTAGGCACTTTAAGGGAACATGTCAGGATTCCATCATATAATATGTTCACAGTTTTACTATTTTTTATATAGTTTTATCAATGAACAGATCACAGAAACCCTAAAAAGTATTTGTTTACTTTTTAAGTGGTTAAAAAATGTTGAAAAGAGTCTTTTAACCTCTCTTGAGATTGATATACAATTTCACCAGTATTAGGCATCAAAATTCCAGTAATTGGCAGTGAATATCACCAGTAATAGGCATTTAAATTTTTATTTGTAGGCATCAAAATTCTAATAGTTGAAATGGAAGTATACCAGTAACAGGCATTATTTTCATTTCTAAATGTTATTTACAACATTTATTAATTTATTAATAAAAACGATTAGGTAGGTAAAATACTTGCCATGTGTGTTTAACAGGGCTTTATCTAAATTTCATACATACTTATACATAAAAGTGCTCACTGCTGGTCGTTTTACCCTACTGCATAACTTTTTTTTTTTTTTTTTTTTTTTTTTTTTTTTTTTTTTTTTTTTTTTTTTTTTTTTTTTTTTTTTTTTTTTTTTTTTTTTTTTTTTTTTTTTTTTTTTTTTTTTTTACAAATGTTCTTATAAAAATGCACTTTAAATATTTGATCGTAAACCAGTTTTAATAATTAAAAAATATTATTTAATTAATGAATATTATTAAAAAAAAAGACAAAATTAAATGATCATTTCGATTTTGAGACGTCATTGAGGAAAAATATGTAGGTAAATATAAACACAGTGTCTTTTATTTTCTTTGGACATGTATAGACATGCATTTACATTAAAGCATTAATAATAAACATAATATTTATGATAAAAATCAGTATGTTCAAAATATGCAACATTCAACCTCTAATTATGTGACTACACCGTAATGAAACACCGCAAGATCAGATCCTGTCTTCCCAGCGATATCTATGTTTGGATTCAGTATCAATTCAATGCCACTTTTAATTAAAAAATATCCAATAGTTGATTAAAAAATAAATCAATCTAACCTCAACATAGATATAGCCTCTTTAACGAGGTAATTAAAAAAAATACTGATTTCTTTAATGGGAAAGTATAATTCAACTTCCTGCCAATGCGAATGATTAAATAAGTAAATTTTTTTTTTTAATTTTAATATATTATCTTGATAATTTTAAAATAATAAGATATTGGTAATTTTAGTCTGAACATTAGCCTAACTTTATAGAAACTATATTTATATATATTATATTTTAATGGTAGAACATACAAATTTTTTTTTTAAAATAAGATGTAATGAAGTAATGAACCATAAACTAATTTATAATTTACTATAATGACCAGAATTCTTTTGGGGCATGGACTCGGTAAAGCTTTATCAAAATACAATTAGCAACTTCACAAATTAAAAAAAAAAATTATTTAGGTAAGGCACATTTTTTAAGCAGTGAATTAATTATACGTTAATAATTTCAAAAAATTAAAGATTAAAAAATTTTTTTAAAGGTAATACTAAGGTTCGAAACTACAGATTTTCTTTCTCAAAATTACTACTTTATTTTATTTATAATTACTGTTGTTCAAATTATTTTTTTCTTTATTCAATAATTTTTTTTAACATGGTTATATCTTTTGGCTGGAGGTCTGTAGGTACATTTTTTTAAACCAAATTTGCCGGCAGTTACCTGATCAGAAATTTAATGGTGATTAGTATTTTATATATACGATTTGTCGCTAGACCCTACTGTTAATGAGCTATATTAGTTTGAATGAAAAAAATTATTTTTGAAACTCCAATTTTCACTCAACTTTGTTTATTTCCAACAATCATTAACTTAAAATGTTAATTTAATTTAATTATTTATTTAAGTTATTTGAACATTTGAATTATAAAATGTAAAATGGGAAGTGGATTAGATTTTAGATAAACATATAAAATAATCTATTGTCTTTCCCAGTGATGGAGAAATTGAGTTTATGCACATACATTTTTTCTCTATTTAATTATTTCATTTTATTAATGTACTAAATATTTTCCATAATTTTATAAGTTGTTACCAGAATACCTTTTATCGATTCTAACCTTGTTCCGATTTGTTTCGGTATTTTAATCGCTACTTTTCGAAGGGAAAGGTTATTCTCCTCTCTTCTGTTCAAAGTAATGTTAACTTCTGTTAACCTTCTTATGTAATGAGAAATAAGAAAATAATTAAGGGGAAATAAGAAAACATGATTTATAAAACACTAAGTCCTTTATGAAACTCATGTTGTTAACTTCTGATTCATCTATTTACCATTTAAGACAACTAAATATAACACACTAAACAACACAATCCAAGTTAAAACTGTAGAAGTGATTGTTTAAATGTGAGTTTATATAAATGAACTATCGATAAATGTAAACTCGAAGTGAAGCGTAAGGATCGAACTGGTCGGTGTAGTGCGGGTCAGGTAGGTTTCGTGGAGACATGTTTATGCAACGGTACCTCTAAGTATAATAAGACACACACTTTGATTATTAATGGATTCTACACCATTAAATCAAATACAAAAAGCTAGTTTCTGAGCGAATGCTTGATGCAGTGTAGGGGATAACTTGATCTGAGCTATTCTGTAGTTATTCCGAGACTAAAATAATCTAACGTTTGATTTACTCTTGGGTTTAATTATATTATAAGACCAGCTTATTCCGAAATCATTGAACTAATTAGGTAATACCTAACTATTAAACAGCCAAATATTAAACATTAATAATAAATTATCAAATGATATGTTTAATTAGATCGAGAATTAGAAAGCAGTAAGTAGAAGTCAGAGACATCTGGGAGGCAGATCTGCAATTTACCAATTACTGTCGCTAGACTGGACCATTGCTATTACTGGCATTAACAATCGGCTTTCGAAAGACATTAGCGAATCTTTCAGTTCACGCTTTCTAGAAGCAACTCGCCCATGTTTATTACCTCTGAGTCTATAATATCCATGGAGGGATCCATGTGTCGAACTTTCGAATAAAAGATGGCATGGCCATTGAAAAGCACAGCATCACGGGTGCCATTGTGATGACCGGCCGAGTCAGCTGTTACAATCAGCTGGGAAGTTGACAATGACACTCGCTGCAATGCCGCTGTAATTGATATCGGGAAGGCCGCGCCCACTGTCGCAACGCAACACAATCATTCCCTCTTCCTTCTTTGGACAGAGATTCGTTTGGGAGAATTATCATTCCTACGAAAGAGATATGACAAAAATAATTGAACATCTTCCAGGAATGGAGATATAATAAGCATAGCTATTATAAATAATTTTACTACTTAATGTACTCAATAAAAATGTTCAATTAAAGTACTTCAATTTAAAAATACCTAAAGGAATTGGGAATGGAATATCCACAATGTCTTATTACTAAGATCGCAGAATTTAAATTCCAAATACTTAAATCACACGAAAGAAAAAACAGGTAGGTACATTTTTAGAAAAATCGAGGTATCCAGCTAATGTAGCAGGTAAAAGTATTGAAGGTCATTTTTTAAATTTATTTGGTATACTTTTTTCAGATTTAAAAAAAAAATCTAAATGAAATTAAAATCTTTTTTGAAAAAATAATGTTTAAGATGCAATGAAAAAAAAAAAAAAAAAAAAAAAAAAAAAAATATATATACATATATATTATATATATATACACACACATATGTTTAGTAAGGTTCTTAAGGTTCAGCCAATAAATAAAAACAACTATTTTGCCTGCATCTTGGTAAAGAAATTTATCCATATTTACATATCGAGTCAATACTGGAAAATATCTATAGTGGAAAAATGGGATTTTATGAAGATATCAAGACAACCCATGGTCCTGAAGCAATAAAAGTGATGAAGGAGCTCCAAAAATCCAACAGAAAACTAGCAGGCGTGAAGAATACTAGGACATTCCTACTAATTGTAAGATGCAGGGCATGATTATGAGAACAATATAGTCTCGAAACATCGCCAAAATAGTTGTTTTTATTTATTGACTGAACCTCAAGAACCTTACTAAACATTTAATAGTAATAATTTAATACACTTTATACATTGTTCTACAATAATTTCTAAGATATTTATTTCGAATTAATCCCGTGACTTTATCTGTATATACAAAAATATACCTAGTTTACAAAAATATAGTTAAAAGTAATCAATGTTATAATAATTGAAGTAGGTAATTATAATAAATTATGATAGTAAAGCAGTTGTAAATTATAAGATATCTAGTTATAAGTTTATATATAAATATTTAGGGTCAAGTTGGATACAGTGCAACATCATATTTAGCTCTCTCCTGTTTTAATTTGACTATGTTCCTCTTTATTTGTTTGCCAAGGACATGTGCCACCATCTTAAACATTGGGAATCAAATTGCAGGATAAACGGAAGAATAACCGCATTTATGTTTTTTTGTAAAAAAAAAAAAAAAAATTGTGAACAATTAAGTGGCTACTGAAGTTTTGTTATTTTTGGAAAACTAATGATTTCTGGTAAGTACAAGTCTCCTTTAATCTTCAATTAGTTAGTGTTTTAATATTCGTAAGTAATAGTAAACAAAGTTTATTCCGATTTCCAATCGATATAATTTTAATGAATTTTCGTTTTAAACTCTAAGGTGTGGGGCATCGTGTAACATAATTTTTTATACTGTCCTTGCTTTGATAATATATTTTTAGGAGAAGTAGATAGTTGGGGTATGCAGTCATAAAGATACACAGCAATTAAAAAATAAGTTTTTTAATTTGTAATGCCAACGTTTCAACTTGCATTACAAGACTTCATCAGGGCTAGAAGTAGAAAACAAACAAAGAGGTACGACTAAATTGTAGAGAGTATAAAAAACAAAGGAATGAAAAGAATAAATATATAAGAGTAAAGACAATATCTAAAGGTAAAGAAGACAATACATAAAGATTATTGAAATAAGATTAAAATTAAAATATATTAAAATGAGTGATAGTTAATTAAAAAATTAATGAGTAAATTCAACAATATAATTGGGAAACATAAAAACTGAGTAGATACAAAGTTAATGAGATGGTGATTAAATACAAAAATTATAGATTAAGATTAATAACAAACCTCTTATTATATAATTTTGGTATTTACTCACCATCTCATTAACTTTGTATCAACTATACCTCATCAATAATATATATTTAAAAAAAAAAAAATTATTACAAGCCTAATGTGTAGGATATTGTTTATTTTATGGCAAACCATAAAAAGACGATATAATAGACGATTCTTTTATATAAAAATAAAACTGACTTTTTTGTTACACTGTTCCCAACTTGACCCTGCAGTTACGCTTATTAAGATTTATTATTATAGTTTGTATACAATTTAATGTTTAAAGAACATTTAGAAAGGATAGGATAGGATCAGGATTTATCTTTTATAAAAAAATAACAACAAAAAAAAACCTTTGAAAAAATATTGATGGAAAAATCAGTAAATGGAAAACCATATTATAATTCTATTGGACAGAATCCCAGAATGTAAATTTCTTTCATTCTAATAACTCTCTGTGATGAGTTTAGGAACAAACTATTTACTCTGGAGCACTAATTTATAAATTCAAAAACTAACGTATTGATTGTATTTTATTTTCATAATTATTGTGAACTCTAAATGGAAAGGTTTATAAATTTTCTATTTTCCATTGACAATTATTTACTCCGGTGTCTTTATAATTAAATAAGTGAGGATAAGGCATAAAAAAGATTACAGAGCTAACAAGGAATCCTAGGCCAACTAACAAGCCCCAAAGAATCGATGGGAAGATATATTATCAAACCAATACCAAGCGTAATGAGCAGTGACATTAATTGAGAGATTCGTTATAAGTGTCTGGACCAAGAGTTCGGCCCAATCCATTTATCATAGGGTTCTAAACAGTATGCAGGGATGACTTAGAGAGATATTAAACAAAAGAAAGTTTTGTGTGACGTAATTAGCAGGTAGTGTATGACGTAATCAGTGCTGCCTATATCTCCAAAAATATTAAGCGCACGTAAGCTAAAAAATACTCGATTTTGGATGCTTGACTGTATATTCCAGTTAATATCTATGTATACACTTTTTTTAATTTAATGTGAACATATAATCAATTTTGAAACTTGCAGTTAAAATACAGTTTAGATTTATTTATTTTTTAATTTCATTGAGATTTATTAATTTATTTATAAAGCTATTGTATGCTGTGCATTTTATTATGCTATAAAAAACTATTTTAGCCATTTTATCCAATTTTTTCCGGTTATACGCAGAGGCAAAAAAATTATCTTTGATCGGGTATTATTACCGCAACACTGGCCGACCCCTTTTTTTCACAAAAAGTCTATATTTACTATTTTTTTTTTAAAACCAGCATAATAGAGAAAATTGTAAAAGAATGATACATCATGATACGATTACTATTTTATAAAAAAAAAAAAAAAAAAAAAAAAAAAAAAAAAAAAAAAAAAAAAAAAAAAAAAAAAAAAAAAAAAAAAAAAAAAAAAAAAAAAAAAAAAAAAAAAAAAAAAAAAAAAAAAAAGATATGTTCAATAAATTTCAAATATGCGAAATTGCATTTTTTTTGTATTTGTGTTTATGACAGGTATGCTTATTATATATTCATTCCTGGAATATTTTGAATTATTTTCGTCATTTCTCTTATGTAGGAATGGCAATTCACATAATTTTTTTTTTTTTAAATAAAAAAATACCTCCATAAAGATCTCGTTTTTAATTTTAATTTGGTTTTCGAATTTACTTACGATTCCACGATATTTTGTAGCCAGTATTATTTTAATTACTTTTCCAACACCGGGTTCGGAGAATTCGGGATTCCGAGCTTATCACTAGAGTCCTGAGATAATTTTGTGAATTCTTTCGCCGTCTCTGGGCGTTTTAGACTAGAGAAACTCAATCGGGCCTCCTTATAATATAATTATCGCGAGTATGTACTAAGGTATAGGGGAGCTTTCATAAGGAACGACATTGATTGAATTCTTGAATTTTCATTATTATTAAATAATTTATTAGTATTTTAATCCGTTATAAATGTTTTGAATTCGACTGTTACTCTTGGGTTGGTGCAAAAATAATGCGGGTTTTTATATGTGACACAAAAAAGTATTATAATTTTTTGAGGTTTATAATGTTGAGTGGTCAAAACTATTGTCGCAACACTATCTCGAGTAGTTGTGCGAGGGATTTCTTCTACCGAAGCCAGAACAGCAGAAGGCCTACTGCTACCTTCTTTGTCTTCGAGATCCAAATCTTCAAGAGGAAGTTTTTAAAACCATCGTTCCACTGTGCATTCATTGATGCTTCCGTCACCCAAAACAACATTTATCTTACGCGCGGTTTGGGTCTCACTTCGGGTAAATTTGACTAAAATCTTGTTTTGACATGAAGAATTTCAGAAAGCCTTACTCAAAGAAAATGTAACACAAACTAAACTAATCTTTGAGGAAAAACAACATTAGTAATAATTGTTTACAATCCATTTGCCTAAACAAAATGAATATAAACCTGCATTATTTTTGCACCGACCCAATATTGTAGAATCCGGACTTAATAAATGGCACTTAGAACACATTTATGTTAACTATTATTATCTTTACATTTTGATCTATGAAATTATTTTTCATATTCTTTTTAAAGTTCTTTTAACCGCATTGTTTTTTATAATTTCATCATATTATACATCAATGAGGTAATTGATTATAACCTTATTTAAATTACAATTTTAATCATTAATATTGTCATCTCATATTATATTATAAGCTTTCTTTTTTATTCTATTCTGTACCTCAACCTATATTAGTGTACCATACCTACTCACATTATCTCTCTTTTTAACCATGTATCGTCTTGTTTTTTTCACCCAGATGAAAGAAAAAAATAGCAATACTATTGACCAAACCCTCAATATCTTCTCTGCCTTTATATTTTCATACCATTCATAACTTTCCGATAACATCACCCAAGAAATCGTACATGGAATATGATCAACTGTCATTGTAATTACTTAAGAAGAAACACAATTTTTTCATTTTAATATGAATTTAATAAAAAAAAAAGAAAAGATAATAGTAACATATAATTATGGCTTTACATTTATGTGTATATATATACTATGGCTTTATAATTGTTTGTTTATTTATTTAAAAAACTGATCCAAGGAAGGAACTCTGAAACGCTGGATGGCTGCTCCTGGCGAAGAGTAACCTTGACAAGAGCGTGGCTTATGTTCTTTTTGCTGGTGCTGAGGGAGGAAGGAGGGGGGACCATTGAACAAATACCGAAGTGTAGTCCTGTATTCTTCTTCAACGACCGAAGGGAACATGCGGTCACGAAGGAAGAGGTTCTCAGGAGGCGGCAGTCGGCAAAGAACCTGAAGGACGTAAGGATAATAGCCACTCCCCCGGCCGCATACCGTGTATTTCAGGACGGATCTTCTTCGACCAATGAGAACGTCGCACATAGGGGTATTTTACGAATCTAGGAGGTTAAAATTATTTAAACCTGGTTCACAGTCGAAAATATATTTACCAATCATATTAAACTAAGAAAAGATTTTCAGGCTTTTTATTAAAAAAAAAAATTGAATTACTTAGAGGTTACGCCACAATTGTAGAACCTAGGATGTTAATGTGACGACATTACACACATTTGCGTCAATCAGAGTAAGCGAATGTATAATAATTTGTATTCACAGTATAACAATATTAATGAATTCCATTAATTAAAATGTCACAAATTAACCCATAAAGATCTTAATGTTCCATAGTTTACTGATTTGGCCCTTTCATAGTAACCTCCATACCCACTCGAATCCACTAGTCCCCCAACCTGCCGTAAAATCAATACCCGATAATCCTCGAAGGCGTCTGAAAATAAAATGGCTAAGAGACCTTGTCATGTATGACAGTTGAAGTGCTATGCAATTAGTACTTTGCATTTTATGGACATGTCATTGTAATCATTGCCTCAAATTTATTTGTTGTATAATATGTATACTGTTATAAACATCAATAAATAGTTGTTTTTTTAAAAATTATTTATTTGTATTTGTATTTTAATACAAGTTTTTTTTTTTTTTATATATATATATATATATATATATTATATATATATATATATATATCAATAATATTTTTTTTTTTTATTATAACAATTTATTGAAATTTACAACTGTACAAAATATCAAGTAAATGTCAAGTAAATGTGTTGTTAACTATTACAATAACGTGACAAAACTTGAAAACAACTACTCATCAGCAGCACTTTAATAAAAATTCTACACTAGAAGGTCTCTGGTATTTTAATTTATTTTTTTATTTCATGTTTAAAAATACTCATTATCCTAGTTAGAAAAAAGAAATGAACCGAAAATTCAAGGATCCAAGCAATAATAAGGAACACCTTTCATTTCCTCTGGTTTCGAAAGTAAAACTAAAATGTTTATCGTAGTTTCATTCCACAGCAAAAGATAAAACGAATGCTTGAACAATGCAGCTAAGAAACAGAAAGATACTGAAGTCTATGAAGTCTAGGTGAAAAAGAATTCTTTAGGAAACCATAAGCAATTCTTCAAGTACTCTAAAAAATATCTTCCTGAAAATGAAGAATGATAAGGAACTAGAAATATCTTTATCTTTTAAGCAGCCTAGAACCGTTTTTACAAATTCCATACTGTAGTGTTCACAAGTCGAACTGTACAAGATAACCCACAATGGATAATCTAATATTGTATTCGACATAGAAGACAACAAAAAGATGGAAGTAGAGTGATTATTTCTATATTTCTGAAATATTCGTTATCAGTCAATTACTCGATAAAATTACTTGTATAAATTGTATGACTGGTATAATCTCTGGAAAACCCGCATAAATTATGAGAAATGACAACACATAACGTTTACTCTTCGACATGAATCATGTCCTCCAGTTTACCTTGACAACGTACTGATTCCACAGACAGAATCTCTACACTACCTTGGATATTTAACAGGAGAATGATATGGGGTCCACATATCAAGAAAAAAAGGAAAACGCTCAATCGAAGGTTAAGACTCTTATACTCATTTTTCTCAAAACATTCAAAGCTACAACTCAAAATGAACACTTTCTTAATGAATTGAGAACTATCTGGATTTACATCTCAAAGGAAACATTCAGGACTATCACGAGACTAGGTGCTTTACGCAAGCAACTCTACATACTGATATTCGTATGTCAACTTTAAAAGAACAAATAGGGACTCTCTACAAATGTTTTCTAGAAAAATTTCAAGGACATACATATCAATACACTAATAAATGACATGGCCACAACTCATATTCCAGACAACACCCAGAGAAGGCTGAAGAGGATCTCCTGAGCTAAGTTAAAAAAAAAAAAAAAAATCAAGGAAGTGCCACAAAGTTCTCTCCTTCATGCCTTTCATGCCAGGTAATTCAGTATTTCGTCAAATTCACTCATTGTTAGCGCTTTGATTGGCAGGTGTGTAAAGAACTTTGAAGTTAAAAATATATATACAAGGTACCTCTTAGTGTAAAAAAAAAAATTGGGTGAAACTAGATCAAAAATGTAGATAAATGCCGCAGACTTCTCCTTTCTATTCCAATCCGTTGAAGATATACGATAAAGCAAAGACCTTTTTGAGGAAACCACGTTTTTTACAATAAAAGCTTTAATATTTCCATTTTGTTTAGATATTTTTCAAACTTTGACCTCATTTTCGGATTTAGCATTAAATTTCCTATAAGAGCAAAGTACATGTAACCTTCGAATGATCAGCTTTCGAATGATATGGAAATGTAAAGGTTCTGTTTCAATTTCATGGAGAAATTTACTTCTAAAACCGACTCCTGTAAAATCAGACTCATCTATCCATAAAATTCTTCTCAAAAAGTGGTATTCTTCAATATCATCTGCATTCAGAAGCTAGCAGCAAAAGTGAGGTCTATGTTCATAATTATTGGGTTTTAAACGTTACATTGAAAATCTAATAAAATAAATCCTAAATAATAATAATAAATAAATAAATGTAATCACATAGGATCCTTTGATCTGGTGTCGCTTTATTTAATGTTTTCCTTTATTTTCTATTAAACAATAATTTTTTTTTCTTTGCTTTTTATTCTAATGAAGATTTAATTATGTTTAAAAATGCATATTTCCATTAAGGGACTGTCATAATTTTTTTTATTTACACAAGTAGTTGATTTGTATGCCAAATGAGAACACCATGTTTTTTCGGTTTTAAAGGTAAATTTCTCCATGAAATTAAAACAGAACCATTAATTTTTACATATTCGAAAGCTGATTAAATTTAAAAGTTTTTTTTTGAGATTTGACGTTTTGTGGATCGTTCTTTCGAAAAACGGTGAGCGTAGAAGTAATATAAGACATTGTAACTTTCCTAAATAAGGTGAAGATCAAGCTGTTCTTTATGTTAGACGTTTGTAAAATTCAAGGTTACATGTACTCTGCTCTTATAGAAAATTTAATGCTCAATCCGAAAATGAGGTCAAAGTTTGAAAAATATTCAAACAAAATCGAGATATTAAAACATGTATGGTAAAAAACGTGGTTTCCTCAAAGAGGTCTCTGATTCATCGTATATATCAACGGATTGGAATAGAAAGGTGAAGTCTGCGGCATTTTTCTACATTTTTGATCTAGTTTCACCCAATTTTTTTTTTTTTACACTAAGAGGTACTCACCCTGTATAAATAATGTATTATGTTTGGCATCATAATTGTATTTATTATTTGATAAACATTTGTTCCCCACACTGCACAGCGGTAGAGAGGGACAGATTATGATGATGATAAACTTTTGATTTTCAAGCTAAACACGACATTGTCGAGGACCTGTGTACACTGCTATTATGACGAACAGATAATTGAAACACAATGAGGTCACCCACTGCTTACAGAAGCGAGCAGGCTAATGTACTGTATACGGTTATGTGACTGAGGAAGGTAAACAGAAATTCAAAACAGGGCAGCTCTATACAACATGCTGCAGGGGGATCCTGAGTGTGTCTGCTATTGAATATTTGAAAATAGACCGGTCCAACGCGATGAATAAAAAATAATGTTAAACGAAATACAATATGAATTACATATTTACATGCGGAGAAATACATCTGAATTCGAAAGAAGAAGAAGACAAATCATATTTTGCGATATTAGCCAAAATTTTATCATTTTCTTATCTATGAAAATTGATAATAACGCTGGACTAGATAAATCTTATTTCACAAGCTAATTTGAATGATTAATAATTTAAACCTGATTTTTAGAAATCTATTTTATTTTTAACTACTCAACTTATTTATATAAATATGAATAATCCAAATATTAAAAAAAAATATGTGTATTAAAAAAAAAAAAAAAAAAAAAAAAAAATGGTAATAATCGGAACCATGTAAACATGTAACGATTTCCTTGCCAGATGTTTTTTTTTTTTTTTTTTTTTTTTTTTTAGATATAGATAATTCTTAATTTTTAGATATAGATGATAACATCTTTCAAGTAGATAGTTAGCAAGAACGCTAAGGGTTTCGAGGAAAGTGTTTTGAATCAGAGAATTGTAAATTTGTTTAAACAATTTAATTTATTTAATTTATTAAACCTAGATGTGGATAGGAATGGGTTTAATAGTTTGGTCTGATATAAATATAATGTTGAGAGACATATTATCAGAAATTAGAATTCCTAGATATCAACTGAAATAAATCCAATTAACCTTAATCTCAAACTTCCAAATCTCTAAAAAAGTAAAATGTGTATATAAAATAAAATTACAATGTCCAACGACATAAGCTGAAAATCCTACAGAATCTGGCGTACATATTTACTTCAGATGTTACTACGAAAAGTTAATTTTATTATTTGTTGTTATTTCCTGAACATTTAAATTGCAAATGAATTTTCAGAACTTTATACTATGGAGAAATATTCTCCGGGATGGCTTTGTACTGTAACGTTTTTCCATATTTTTAATCTTAGGTACCGTATTGTTTAAAAGCAGTAAAACAGGAGTTAGAGGGAAATGTTATGCGCATGAATATTCAAAACATGACGAAGAAACTGCTCATTAGATAAGAGTAAAAAAATAAATGCGAGCTTTGTTTGATTTTAAAACACGAAAACCGACTAATATAATGTTTATTTTAAGTGTAAAAATAAAAGCAATACAGCTTTTAATAATGCTTGTGAATTATTATTTACACTATTTCAATATATATTATTGTTTTTAAAATATGTTATTATGAAAAATTCTTGAAACGTGTTTACTTCCCTTTCGGGTTCATCTTTTGTTAATTTATCACTATTTCAAGATCCAACAATTAAGATTGTTTTTTTCAATTATCCTACGGAGAAAGGTGTTACGTTTTGATAAAACTGGGTCATCTTTGTAAATGGTGTTATTTTCAAGGCCTATACCGGACTGGTAATTGTTTACAAATGTTGAAATACTTGAATTTGTGAAATATTTAGAACAGAGTTTAATAATATCTTTTATTAATTCCTTTGATTAGAATACAAATTATAAATACGGAAAATTGTATAAGTTTTTTAAAATATTGACAAGTGCCATTTGCTAAAGACGTTATCAGTCATATAATGAGAACTTAAGGTCCCTAAATGCAATAAATATGTCATTGTTTATTATTTTGTAATAAATGTTATAATATATGTTTTGGGATTAAATATTAAATAAATAAATATTTCTTTACATTTTTTAATTGTAAGGTTTTTTTTCTAGTAAATTTAGGATTGATAAGAAAAAAATATGCCTAAATATATATTTTAATGATTATTAATCTAATTAATGATAAGCTTTGTCAGAAAACAATTCAGAATAAACTGCTCGATTATGATCAGTATTGACCACGATTTCGATTATGGCGTCCATTATTTATTTATTAATTTATACTTACGACTGCATACAATAAATACACTAAGCAAATGCGTTGAAAAAGGATTATGACATATTTAAACTTATAGTCATATTTATGACTAGATAAACACGTTTTTAGAGTTAAAAATAAGAACGAAAATCAATTTTTTAAGATCAAAATAAAAATAAATAAAAGGTTTGCCGCTTATCACACATACTGGGTCTTATAACATACATTTCGAGTTAGAGTAAATTACGTTAAAGCATATGATTCTCGTTTTTGGGTCATAATTCTGGTTTAGAGTTGTGTAACTTATAAGTAACCAAAATATTACTTGGACCATGCCAAAAAATTAATTTTACCAAAATAATTAATTTTAATTTATTTAGGAGTATATTAAAATATACCCCTTTAAATGAACGGCACAAGTGATTTTACCACAACCATATTAAAAATCAAACTCGTCAAAGAATTTATTTTATGATAAATCCGTAAAATAAGATCTACAGTATTGTTTTTTATTTATGTGTTTTTATTTTATTTATTTAAAATAAATAATTCTGAGAGAAAGCTTAAAAATCAGAAAATGTTAGACAGCACAAAGGTGCTTGGGGTAATTAGAAATATTATCACGCCTTAGTTTAGTATGGGTCAGTTATCTCATAATATCATTTAGTATTAAAGAAATAAATCTGGACATTGCAATAAATTAAATCTCTCTGGTGTTTATGTTATTTTTAAAACCTTTTTTATTTTTAAAAATAAGTCTATATTTCAGAATAAACGTTTATAAATGTATTATCGTTATTTAATAACTTTATTGCGTATTCTTAATGTTATAATTAAAATATATAAAATGAGGATCAAAGAAATTTGAAGAACCAAGGCGTTAAAGTCACTGGTAAAACAAGAGGTGACCAGCGATTTCGTCAGGTAGAACAATACTTATATATCATATATCAGACATCAGAATATTAAATTAATTGTAATTTGTTTTGAACAATTTAAAAAAAAAATTAAACATCCGATTTAGATAAGAAACAATTTTTTATTTATTTAACATAGTTAAAAAATTTAAACCTCAGATATTAAAGTACAGACGATTTAAAGTCCTATAGGTACCATTGAATAAATTTTTTCTTTATTCATATGTTTTAAATATTACAATGACATAAAGCTCCGGTGTAAATCAACAAAAACAATTAAAAACAAAATTAAATATTTATTCGTAAAGCCATTTATATAAATTTTTAATACAAAATTAGAGTGAATAAGAATGTGTAAACATTATTATAATACTTCATTGATTAGATCGGTCGGTAAGAAAAGAAAAAGTATAAGCAAACTACATTATATACTGTTTAAATTCTTAAAGAATGATCTACATATTAATAATTCATAATTAATTAATTAGATGTGTTTTTTTTATTATTGATATTTTTATTCAGTGATAAACAGTTAACAATTATTTATGAGTTCGCGTATTAATCAAATCTGAGTCAATTTAATTTAATTATTTAGAAACATACAAACAGATAATTAAAAATCCAATAAAAGAATAGACTTTTTTAAAATGATCGTATGCTGTCCATTTAACCTGCTGTACATTTTTGTCCATTTAACCAAGGCATTTAATAGTGTATAACGTAGATCAGCTGATTTTCAAATGTACTTATTTTAAAATAAATGATTTTTAAAAATAATTGTTAATGACTTATAGTTGTTTATATTTGACCGTCACGAATATAAATACAGGGTGAAATACTGACCAGGGTACCCAACAGAAACTACAGTGATACACTCCGATATCCTCTACTTCAGATGACATATTTACCCTATCTCCATTATCGTAGTGATGACCACAAACTCTACCTATAAACCTCCTCCACTAAAACATAACACTGCACTCCACTAAACACTATACATTTTAAACTAGCTCACCTCCTTCTTGCAGGGTGGAGGACATGAAGCGGGAGCGGTTGATGGTACGGCGGCGGCAGGTGGCTATCCAGTAGATCCGGGAGTCTTCTCCTCCTGTTGTCTTCTTGAAGAGGTGGAGGATCGTCGGTCTGTGCCTCTGTGGAGGCGAAGGTCCGTTGCTCGCCCATGGTACTCACATCACTGACTGGCCTCTGCAGGTCGTACGGCTGCCAGAGGAGCCAGGAGAGGGCGTCTCCGTCCGGCGGCCGCGTGCGCCATCTTGTGGCTGAACCTTCAGTCATCGCTTGCAGAGTAGTTCACCCGCCATCTTTAAACAAAAATACAAAATCATTAAACAAAACACATTTAAGACAAGTCAAAACTAAGATTTATGACAAGTCTATTTTATTTGTTTGATGAATAGAGTAAATAATTTGTTTTTTTATCCATAAGTTCAGAATTCTAAGAGAAAGTAATTTTTCATAAATGTCCATGATATACTTGTTCTCACTTTTAACCATCATTAGTATATTTCAATAGAATCTCTTATGTTTGGAAAATACTACTTTAAAATTTGAAAGCAGCCTCAAAGTGGTCTATTAAAGATTCATTAAAAAATAAAAATTATTACCACAAAAAAAAAATAAAAATTAATAAATACAGGGTAGGGTATACACTCAACAGCAAAAAAACAAACAAACAAAAACTGGTCACTCAGATATGGTTTTACAATTTTGTTAAATACATTAATCTTTTTAATTTATGTTTAAAAATGGTTTATTTATAAGTTATTTACACAAAACTGCCACAAATGAATAATTTATATTAATTATTAATAAAAAATGATAAAATAAAGAAAAAATAAGAAATTAACACATTTTTTAAAAACTTTACTCTTCATTTTTATCAGGTTTATTGACGAGGGATGTTCTTCTATTAGGGACTAGAAGCCATGAAAACAATCCAATAAAAACAAAGAAGTTGAATTTGCGAAATTTCAGTTATAGGAATTATTTTTTTAAATCTATTCCTCATTCCTTCAGGACAGGAAGGTATGTATTTATCAAAAAGCATCAACAAAGCATTTTTTTCTGTGTCGTTTCACAATATTTAATAAACTTATGAGACCAAATCTGATTGTTCAGTTATTTTTACTGTTAGTGTATATATATATATATATATATATATATATATATATATATATATATATATATATATATATATATATATATATGTATATATATATTTATAAATGAGATTTAAGCAGTCTAATACAGCCTATCTTCAGCTTTTCTAGTTATACAATTTATTAGAAAGCTACAAAAATTTCAGAAGCAATGCCTATGAACATTTAAGAACAATTAATATAATATGAACAATTAGTGATATTAAACCATGCTTTTATTCATTTAACCCACTAATTGCTAAAATATAAGGTTATTATAAATGTTCCGTTTTGTAAATAAAAGTTTCATATAGATATTTTCTCGTTCCATAAAATGTACATTTTATAAAAAAATATTTTTGATATTTCAAGGGATATACATGGATATTTAATTGTTCAATTTATTTTGAAGTTAAAACTTTTTTAGATTAATTGACCTCATATTAAATTCTCAAATTGTATCTATAAAATAAAAACAATAAAAACAAATACTATAATTCTATAATGTTGTAGCTTTATGAAATAAGTTTGATTATGATATATTTGTTTGTTTATTTCGTTTAACGTCACTTTATGCTGCTATGGCTAATCGGACGATGCTACGGTGGGAGTCCTAAATTTTGCCTATCCAGGTATAATTAGAATAGGGATCTTTAACGAGTACCTGACATCGTACAGGCTCGGGACCCCCATTTTACGTCCCTTCCGAAGGACGGCATACCTAAGGATTTTTTACTCCCTTTAAAAAATCCTAAGGTCATCTGCCGGGCTGCGAACCCACGATCTTGGGTTTAGTAGGTTGCTATGCTAACCACTACACCACAGGTGACCCCTTATTATGATATAATTTATGTTTTTATAAATATATAGTTGGTTTTAATATAGCAAGATGAAATTAAAACATCCTCTTAGGGCCAGGAAAAGAAACCACAATAGCACAGTTTTTGTTAATTTTAAATGGGTACTATTATCTATTACTATAGGAAGAGTACTTTCATTTCCTTTGCATTAAAATCAGAGAATAGAGGCATGATGGTCAAGTGTGTTGGGGCGAGGGCCTCAATGCATTTGGCACAGAAGAATTCCAGCTTGGTGGATTGAAATTTATTTCGTGGCAGACCCATGGAATGAACTTACCTTCTATCCCTGGCCAAAATAGGGTGGTAACTAGTAGGATAACCCCTCCTTCGTGCCTTATTTGGAGTACAGAAGGATGTTATACTCAAACAAAAAACAACGAATCAGAGAACAAAATGATAGTCAACATAAAATTAACAATCTACAATAATATAGGTATAAAAATACTGTGCTTCTAAACATGGGGAAATGTCTTTAAACTCACTTAATAAAAAGTTAGCTTATTTTATTTATAGATTCATTGTTTAAATTTTTGAATGGTAGATTAAAAAAAAAATTAATAAATTTCTATTAAAATTTCTTTTTAATTATTATAGAATTAATTTACTTTAAAATTAGAACAAAAAGTAAATAAACTAAAAAATACAAGCAGGAATATTATAACAAATACAACATGCACCCTATCACCTCATTCATTATTATAGATATCACCTCATTCATTAATCTGGATACCTTACAATGTAAATGTAATCACAGTAAATAAATATAAAGCAGGATGTTTTTTCAATTTAATTTTTTAAATGAAATAAAATGAATTTTAAAAAATAAAATAAAATAACACATGTTTTTTTAAAAATGAATTTACCTATATTTTTATTTATTTTATTTCATTTAAATTTTTTTAAATTATTTGTATTTTAACTTTTTTCCATTTCTTTTCTGATTTTGTAATAGACTATCTATTGTTTTAGCCCTGATGATGGCCATCAAAGTGATGGCCGAAACATTGGCAAAATAAAATAATAAAAATGTGTACTCCAAACTAACTAGAAAGTTGGCATACAGAGGATTTGAGAATTCAAAAGTACCTCAAACTCTAACACCTTTAGTCGCAATGGCCTCAAAATATCGTCTTATTTTATGAAAATAACTAAAAATTAAAAATTACTTTAAACTTATATGAATATTTTTGTGTGAAATTATATTAAATTTTAAAATCCCCAGTATATCTACTGCAATTTTAACTGTTTCTTAATATTCTTTGTTTTCATTCTGTTAAATGTTGGTTCTCATGTAGTTAGATGGATCTCCCCAGAGATACACTGAGATACAGCCTTGTTTAGTTATTTCTTCAACTTTTCGAATTAACACCAGCCTGGTTGATCAAAATGCAGATATTCTATCCAAAAGATTATTAATCTAAAATCAAATAATCATATTTCAATATAATCATAACGTTCAAACTTTTCCCTAAATTCCAAAATCCCTACTATGTGAAGTAAAATCAAAATATCTTCCAATAAACAAAAGTATATTTTTCTTTGTCTGGATACATATTAGTTTTAGAAATCCAAAGATAACATCTTTTCTTATGCAGCTTGTCAGTTATCATCATGATTTTGAATGATTTATTTATCTTAATAACTATAAGAATTTAATAGTATGATTTTTAGAATCTATCAATTATGAAGAATAAAATAAAACAATCTTCTATTTAGTCATGAGAATATATGTTTCATGTGTGGGCCTGACATCATCCTTTGGTAGAAAGTTATTTTTAAATATTTAATAGGTGTGTTGAATAGGTAGAAAGTACAAAGTAAATTTACAGTACCATTCTGGAAAAAAAAAGTTTTTTTTTGGGCTATCAAGTTTTTCATGTCAGTACTCCTCTAAATATTAATAAAAACTAATATTATCACGAAAAAAAAAAACACAGATCAGCCAATTTTGTTTTCTGTGGAATATAAGTTATAAATATACCAAATTCTCATTCCATTCAACATATTTCAAATTATTTATGAAATAATCTGATAAAATTTGTTTAGGGATAACTTAAACATAAGCAACTTAGTTGAAGACCATAATTGATTCTACTTACAGATTTTAATATTTTTTCTGTTGTATAAATAAGCATGGGTAAATTCAAATGAAAATTAGTTCACAAATGAAAACAATTAAAATTGTTCAATCACAGGATATAATATGATCCTTCTGGTTATAAGAAATAAATAAATTAAGTATAAACATTTAGTATATAGCTGTAGGAGATAAAAAACATTTTTATCACTGAATTTCAATAAAAATTTGCTAAACCAAAATCAAAATCAATGAATTAATATTAAATATGGAGGTCTTTCTCCAGTTTATATTATAACAACAAATCAAAGTAGTATGGATAATAGTAAAAGCAATAGCAATCATTATGTATGTTATTAAACATAATATTAATTTACAAATTATAATTATTATTACTGTGTAGATTTTTTAACATTAGTAATTTATATTACAGAAATAATTATAAAATATATAATGTAATTATTATGAACTATAACTAATATTGTTTTAAAAATGTTTTATTCTTATAGTTAAACTAATATATTTATTTACATAAAACAAAAATAGACGTTAAACCATATAAACGAATAATCTAGCAACAATTAAAATATTTAAAGATACAAACCTAAACAAAAATTTAATTTAAAACCTCTTAATATAAGAAGAAGTCTATAACGTGAATTCATAATATTAAGGAAAAAAAAATTATTTGAAAATAGATTTAAGAAAGTAATCAGTTTTCCAATTGTATTAGGGTATACATAAAATATAACACTATTTATAATAACTATTTCAGAAGAATGGATTTAATTATTAACTGCTTAATTAATGAAAGAATATATACATTTTATTTTTGTCACACATTCACCTGATGTATGCGACATAGATAAAGAAATAAAGTCAAAATATCTAAAATAATATATATTTTTTCTTTGTATGGCGTGTCAAGTTAGAATTTTAATTTGATGGGACTAAAATAATATGAAATGAAAAATAAACTTTATCCTGGGATATATTATCCTCCAAGAATAACAATAATGCGCAACTACTGATACAATAGTTTGGCAGATTAACAACAAATCACAAATCATCAAATAAGTAATTTCAAAATCAATTATAAGAATAATAAAATAAAAAAATAAAAAATTTAAAATAAACACCTTCACATATTTACATATTTTCGGGAGTTTGAATTCAAAAAGATGAAGGAATAGGTAGTGTTTTAGGAAAGATAAGGAAAAAAGTTCTACTAATTGGAATGTGTAGGTAATTCAGACAGAAGGTAGCAGTAATCATAGAAGATTATTTAAAGGAAGTTTTTCTTTGTGAGGATGTATACAGGTTGGAAGGTTAGGACCTTGTATTTAGGAGGTGGATGAATAAATGCAAAGTAAGTAGGTTTTAAATATAGAAAGGTTTTTTAGTGTTTAAAGATTGGAATAGAGAAGTATGAGCTAGTATTGCATAAATCAGGAAAAAAGCTGCACTAGGTGTGACCGCTCTGATTCCCCAAAGATGAATCTTATGAAGCAATTCCTTAGTCTTTTAAAAATTTTATCAATTTCACAAGACAACTGCCCTCTCTTAGTGGAAGCAAGGGAAACTGAGAGAGGACACTAAAAGCAAACATATATATTGCGGTTATGAGCAGTTTAAGGTTTGTATACAGTTTTCTAGAACCTATGAAAAAGATGTTTTTCCACTGAATCTAAGAAGTACTATAACACTTCTTATTTGTTTCTTGTCTTCATCAGAGATTTTTTGTTTGATCAAATTTAAAACTACTCTTTAGAGACTGATCAAATTTAAAACTACTCTTGAGAGTCTAAATTCTTAATTATGGTTAATTAAGGTATTGTGAATTTAAAATAGGCCTTTGTACATTGAACTGAAAATTCAATGTCTCCAAATTATTATTAAAAGTAATATAGGTAGGCCGTGTAGTCTATAGTCCATGGAATTTTTAGAAAGTCATACACATTTATTAATATTACTACTGAAATAATAAAGTAGACTCTGGAAGCTTTCAATAATTTTATGTTTTAAAAATAACTATTTTTAGCTCTTTGTTAAAACTGAATTTATCTCAGGGTAAAGTTAATATTAACAGAATTTCGTATTAATCATCAGAAAGCAAGTTTATTCCAAAACCAAATGAGACCACATATTAACAAAGTGAGTGATCAGCTTATATTTTTAAGCAAAAAAAAAAAAATAGGGAATAGGATTTAAAATGTGCACTCATCTAAATCAATAATTTATTCATGATACCATTATAAACACAAACAAACATTATATTTACAAACATATTTTTTATCAGAAACGGAAAATATAACAAAAATCTATCTAAGCCACTGCTCACACAAACCAATTGGATAGAAATGAAGATAATATTTTTTAAAAATCCTCAGAAATTAAGAATGTCAGTTTGGTCAGAAGTTTTTTTTGGGGGAGGGTTATGGAAGTTCAAGGATTTTGCAGTAACCTCTTTATTAAAAGGAACTATAGTATTTTCAAAAAAGGTTATAATTCATGGTTTATGTACATTCAGGCTCTTCTGTTATCTTTACAACCTTCAGTGAAGAGTACTTCATGTGTTTCCCAATCTTTTGAATATGTGGAAGTAGACATCTCTGTATTTTCATAATAAAACTGTTATAATGTCAACGATCTTGAATTAAGCAAGGTGTTTCATTTTATGTTTGTGCTTTTAACTTTTTTCAAATAAAAAAAAAAAAATTCACTGAAATAAAGTATTATTAACTGTAAAATATTGGTATCATGTATTTAGCTATTTCCCTGAGATATGACATGTATATATTTGAAAGTAGGGATAGTCGAATATGAACTTTGTTAAACTTTAAAAGATTGAAAAACCTATTTTTACTTTTTCTTCTTTGTATTTAATTGTTAGTTATATTTAAATTCTTTGTTATATTATTGGTACTATTATTTTTGTAGTATTATAATGTTTATAATATTTGTATTTGATGGTAAATAATAAATAACCGTACAAAGGATCTGTTCATTTTTCCGACTCCTTTCATAACTTTACTCTCGACCAGTCGACTCTCTTCCGTAGTGCCTGTTTTTAGTACGATTTGTTTTAAATTTAAATTTTATAAAATGTCATTCAAGTGGCAAGACAAGAATGTGGTATGTTTTATTGAAACTTATCGAGTTCTAGTGGAACAATAAATGTTGTGACTACAACAAATCAAATGTCGATATAATTTCCTGCAGTTCATGCATAAGTCCAGGTAGAAATATATATCAATGCCTACGCATATAATTCTTGAATTTCTCCTCGAACAAGAGGTACTGTTACAAAATTGAGGAACAGAGAAGATAAACACACTGAAAAGGATGAAAATATATAAACAAGGATGAACACTTTGAATGTATTCTCTCTGAGTGGTCCACTTTGGTTGTACATTAAAAGTAAAGCAGTGTAAATTTCCTTTGAATACAAAATTTATTGTTTTGGGGTTAGTGGTTAGCTTGAAGCTATACGAAAAATTACATATTTTTCACCTACGCTGAAAATGTATAAGCGTGTCAAGTACATTTTAAATATAATAACTTCAAAAAGCCAGATCATTTGATTGGGGTGACACGAAACCAGACAACCCCCTAAAAAAAATATTTTTGAGCCACTCTGTAAATTTTAAAGCTTTTCAATTTTATAAAAAATATATATTTCTTAAAAGAATATCTTTGGGGTGGTCTGTTTTCCGTGTCCTACCACTCAAATGGTCTGAGATTGATATATTACGCTTATTATTGATAATAGAATACAATTTGTGTTATTTCGTGCTGGTCAATTATATTTTTTAACACAAATATTTTACCTTACTTTTACCAAAAGAAGCACCAGTCCCTTCTGCACATGCCAGGCAGACATATATCGTAATGGAAACTTTTAAGCTATAAAGCAAGTTGGGTAATATCCGTGCTCTAGATGTGTCACCAGATCTTGGACTACATTGTCATGTAGAGACTTGACACTTTTCTTTATCATTCTCAGTTTGTTCTACAGGCCCTCAATGCACATGGACTTCCATCATTTTTTAATTCATTTTTCCAGTCATTTGTCTGAGACTGATAGACAATATTCGATCGGCTAGATCCTTTCCTACAATACCCACGAGATTTGGTAATATAAAATTTACTGAATTAATTTCAGGTCTTACTGCCATGCAAATAAGTTTTTTTGTAATTAATTGGAAGTT
This sequence comes from Euschistus heros, assembly GCA_003667255.2. Taxonomy (NCBI): domain Eukaryota; kingdom Metazoa; phylum Arthropoda; class Insecta; order Hemiptera; family Pentatomidae; genus Euschistus; species Euschistus heros. Next base: position 968,377 of record RCWM02000353.1, read on the forward strand.
TGGAACACTTGTATAAAATATATTGGATTATTCGAAAACGACGAGCAGTTACCTGTCTTTATAGCATGGTATGTGTGAGTATAAGAATACTTTACTGTATTAGAATACTTTACTGTATTAGAATACTTTACTGTATTAGAATACTTTACTGTATTAGAATACTTTACTGTATTAGAATACTTTACTGTATTAGAATACTTTACTGTATTAGAATACTTTACTACACCTAAGAATATTTTACCTTACTTTTACCATGCGCAGTAGCTGTCCCATTTGCACACGCAGGACAGACTAGCCATTAACTATACAACTATCGTTTACGATCACTTTTGAGCTATGAATAAATTTGGGTCAAATCCGTGCTCTAAATATGTCTAAATCGGCGTTGATGACCAAATCAATACACTATCAAACAAATACAAACAAGAAGCAACAAAAAAAAAAAAAAAAAAAAAAATTCCAATCGAGAACCTTGTACTAAAAACAGATCTGTTAAATACATTTATTCCTCTTAGCAATCATTGGAATAATACTATTGTTTTCTATTTTAGATCTCCGAGAACAGATTTATGTCAATCAATGGATACTTTCCTTATAAGCACAAACATTATAAGAATCGATACAAGAAAAATAAGAATCGATACAAATAATTTCCGTGAGGAAGAGACCGCAATGATTGACAGTAAAAGATATTAATGAGTTGAGTTGTGGCCCCGCACGGCCCGCCAGTTGACCTCTGCTTCTCCACCAGGCTCAACCAATCGGCTCCTAGTTCTGTCAAAGAGCGTCTTCATGAGAGCAGTCTTCAGCCACTGCTATATCTCTAGCTAGCTGTCGGCAAGGTAATAACATAGTCTCAAGTCAGTTTTCTTCAAGAGTTCATTGAGAATTATTAATAGAGCATGTTCAATTTATGTAACTTACAATACTTATGGTTGGGTCAATAGTCGTTGCTCGAAACCTCTTACGAATCTTTGAGTTGATGGCACTACATCTGCATCATCAGGTATCATTTATGTTTAATACAATATCCATTTCATGATAATTTCCAATGCTAATTGAAACGTGAAATTTTTTATGAAAATATCTAAACAAATTTTGTAAACTTACAGAAAAGAAAGCTTTAGCATCGTTCTTTTTTTTTTCAAATAATTTTTCCTTAAATTAATTAAATAAAAATATATTTACAAATATAAATTATTGATTGGTTAATATAACCAATGAATTAAATATTTTTAGTTGATAAGTGTAAACCATTAAGTAAACAAATGTTAAAGAATGGATTCGTTAGTCGGATCGAAATTTTGACATCCGACTCGTCAGAAATTTAATGGAAAATATTTTTTGTTCTTTAACATTTGTCGCTGGAACCTAATGTTTAGGAGCTGTATTGGTTTGAAGGAAAAAAAACACGCAGCTGTTTCTTATTTAATTATTATCAGAAGCATTCTTGGATTATATATTTTTAATTATAAAATTTATATACCTACTACACAATGCGAGAAATATTTTATCAGACTTTGGCGTACACTTTAAACATTATTTATAGAGACGGAGTTCTCTCTGAATCTCAGGATCCAAGGTAGAAAAAGATTATGAACTGTATGCTTGAGATTCATGCTAGGGATACCCTTTCATGACCATATTTTTCACCTCTACACCAAATTAAAGTGGTTATACCCCTCCTTTCGACGAAACTATTTCCTTGCTTTGTTCATTTTGCAAATCTCTTTTTTCTCATTAACATAAATGTTATCAGTGAGTTTCCGCAAAACTAGATCCTGTCCCTTTGACCTTTACCTAATTCCCTTCAACACAGTATCATTTACATTTGCCATTCCTCTACTATCAATTTAGCTTCAAATCCAGACTCTTCCTTTACTAATTAGTATTAAATCCAACAGTCATAAAGAAAAAGATAATATTTATCGCAATGAAATGGGAATGTTCAAAATATAATTTTAATTTCGTTTTTCTATTTATTTGAACTAGTATCTCATTTTTTATCTCCAAATAAGATATATTTTTAACCCTGTTTACATTATTTGTATGTCATTTTATTTTTTCTACCTCTCTTCTTTATCTACTTTCTTTATTTATTTTAATATTTATTTACTTTAAGATATATTTTAAGTTTTATGTAATATTTATAACGAGTATGTTATATTTATTTAAAATATAATTTTATTTTATTATTATTTTCATTCTTAGTATATGCCAATAAATTATTAATTATAATTATGCTTAAGAAGCTATGGCCCAAGAATAAAACTTATTTTCATTTCTTTAAATTTCTAAAAATAATTTCTGGAATCTGCTTAGAAGAAACTTAATTGAAATACATTGAAATTTCAAGAAATGAAAAATATGAACAAAAATTATATATACATCCAAAAATTCGTGTCATTCCACGAAGCATATCTCTCATTCTTGTATCGTCCCCCATTCTTCCACACTTCGACTATACCATTTGTAAATGTAGGATTATTTAATGAGCTTGAGATATTAATTGGTTTTCTAACATCTGTTTGATTACTCACCACGATATCTTCTTCCATCCATCTATACTTCTATCTATATCCATCTATCTTCTCTAATACAACTACTTATTTTCAAAAATCTATTATTATATAACTATTTTAATTTGTAAAGCGATCCTTAAAAACTTTTTCAAAATCGATTTATAACGAAGATGGAAATGGCTTTAATCTTCAAAGATTTCTTAGGTCAATTCACAAGATTGTGACTTTTAACCTTCACAACTTGGTGAAGCTCTCACTTAAAACTCAAAAACTCAAAAAGTAAGATCTTAGCAGTAAGTTCAGACGGTTCGAAACCAAAGATCAAATTATTCGAGACCTGATATTTTTTAAAGAGATTTAAATTAAAAAAATTAAATAAAAGTCATTAAGTTTTAAGTATTGCAACAAATTAAACTTTCGATCATTTTTATTGAGTATACAACCTTTTGGGCTTTGAATAATAAAAACCATCTAGGTCTCATTCCTAATAAATATACAAGATACAAGAAAAATATATAGAATGGTAAATTCTGTAATAATATAGACTCTCAAATTCTGCATAAAAAAGCATTACTTTTGGAGGTCTCGCGCTTAAGTTGGTTCATTGGCTATCCTGGAATTGTCGCTGAATTTGAATTAGGAAGAGCAGCAAATGCTTGAATATATAACATATTCAACCCATACATTCTCCGAACTTTCAAAAATGCTCCATACTACATTATGTTGAAAAAAATCACACTCAAGTACTAGGTTTTTCCTAAATTAATTTTCTGCTCCCAACCGGACTGGGACTTGAGACCGAGAGCTTGGAAGTCTTGCCTTTTGCACTGAGCTACCGCGCCTCCAATTATTTATACATTGAGTGGAAAATTACCCTTTCACTATAAATTAAATACAATTGATTCTTCCACCCTCTACATTATAATTTTTCAAACTTCCAACAAATATTCTTTTAGACACTGTTATTATTAAAAATTATTTTTTTTTCGCAGATAAAAAATCTATGTGATAAAAAATCTAATACATAGTATGGCTTCTCTTACTGTTTTAACTGAAAAGAAAACCTTCAAAACCCAACACTCATTGGCAGGTCGAACATTTCAACCTAAGTAATTATGTAATAAGAATGCAGTTGTATAATAAGAACACTGAGCTGTTAATAATGTGGTCGAGACTTCATCAATATTTCAGTGCTTAAAGTGCTATAGACTAGATCGTAAAAAAATCTTTGCGTTTAAAGAAAACAAAAATTAGGTATATTTTATTCAACTAAGAAGCTTACTACTTAAAATATAGATCAACATATTCTTGAAAAGCTAAGGCTAACAATAAAGATTTTTAATATCAGATGATAGAAGGGATCACAAACGCATTTGTTTTTCAACTTTATTGTTTAATTCATAGCTTTCTTCAAATGAAGGCAACCAGCGAATGTGCTAAAAAAAAAAAAATAATAAAAAAAATAAAAACAAAATAAATTAGACGTGTAAAAAATTAGGGAGGCCAGTATCCACTGCACAGTGGGGCCATTCGTGAATCTAGCGGGACGAAAGTCCAAGTTTGATTTTTTGATGCAGAAAGTGGTTGATCTAAGAGGCTAAATGTTCGAAGACATGAAACGAAGTAAATCAGGCTGAGGCAATGTCAATAAAGCAATTCAATAAATAACAAACTAATACCACTTTAAGATTTAAGAAATAAGTTAGCATTCTTTCAAGGACTCGACATTAAACATCGTAATAACTTTTATTATTTTTTTTACATTTCACGATTAATTTCATTCAAAACAGTAAGTATTAGATCACTATTTTTTTTTTAATTTTGCGGTATTTTAGATTCTCAGACGGTACGCCAATTAAAAAGTTCAAAAGTGAAAAATCATATTCATGTTTTAATCTGAAACCTTTTACCTAGGTAAACGTAGATCTTAAATTATGGTTCTGTGGGTCTGGGAACCTTTAATTTTAGTGAATATATTCACTGCCCGTTTTTTCCCCCTTTATCAGTAGCTCCAAAAATTGTGTTTCAGGCGGAGAACTCTCAGTTGCGCGATTGGAATTGGCTGTAGTGTTACGGGCTGGAGGTTTCAGTTTTATTAATTCCCAGGAAGAAAAAATATAACTGGTCAATTATATAATTCAAAACTTTGCAATTGGGCAACTCACAGAGGATGTCCAAAAAAGCGAACACAAAGAGATAAAAAGATACAGGGAACATTTTCCTCGGAAAATGTCTCGCACACTAACCAACACTGACATTATGAATAATTTGTTGATTTGTAATAGTGTTCTCAATTTGCTTGTAATACCAGACGCAGATACATGTATGATACCCTTAATTAGTGGACAAGATAGTGATGATAGTGATAATCTCGATCTAGGTGATTTGTCATTATTGACTATAATTTTCTATTCAGTTTAAAAAAATGTGAGGTGTATGATTTCTGCTCCTTTTAAGGTATAAAACAAGTATTAAAGTGTTAAAGGTAATAGTTTGATAACAGATTGCCGTGATTTATATATATAGTATAAATTCTATTTATTTATTACTGTACACAATTTCAGAGAAATTGTTAGTTGTTAAAGAGGAGTTTTTCCAATTGTATTATTGACATTATTATTAAAAAGTAGGCGTATTAATTTTTAAAAAATTCAATTTATATTAATTTTGATAAATCAATAAATGGTTTTGTGATTTTTTTTAATAAAACAATAGATCAGAAACTATCTTTTGCAACCACTAACATTTACAACAAAAAACCCTGTCTACAAAAACAAAAATAAGACACTACAACACAGTCGTTAAACCTGTGATTTTATACGGGACAGAAACCACATGCATTCCTAGTCTGGAAGGACCACTAAAGATTGAACGGAGAATTCAGAGAAGGATCTATGGCCCCAAAAAGGCTCAAGAAGGATACAGGCTTAGACCCAACCGGGAAATCTATAAAGATACAAAGGACATAGAAACGGAAATCTGGGTCAGAAGACTGAAATTTTATGGACATATGATAAGAATGGTTCCGGAAAGACTAAATTAATAAATATTTCAGAAAATCCGTGGATATAAAAGCTCAGGATATATAAAACAGATGAAAGAAGAAACGGAAATATTAGGTATAACGGACCAGGACTGTCAGGACGGAGAAAGATATAGAAACAGACTTAAGGAACTGAAGGTTGTTGTGAGCAGTCCAAAAAGGGAGTTGCGTGGACAGAAGAAAGAAAAATGGAAGGAAAGAAAAAACAAGAGAGGAGCCAAAAATTGATATTCGCGTGGTCTCCAAGGCCGTTTCGTGTAAAAAAAAAAAAAAAAAAAAAAAAGATGAAAAGATCCCAAATAAAATTTTAAATGCTTTATCAATCTTTCAAAAACCTTTTTTGAATCATTTCAAGTTGTTTTTGTTCATAAAAAAAAATATTAAATTATCCATATGATCGCATTCAGACTTTTGTCCCGCTAGATTCACGCATGGCCCCACTGTGCACCGGTACCTACTCCTGACATTATTTTAGGCTGTTCTTACTTAAGGAGGTCTTTTGGTACGTATTTTTGGGAAAATTTGAAGGTTGTTAGGCTGGAAGGGGGAATATCCAGTAACCATAGTTCCGAATAGAACGCAAATGAAAATTACAAATTCTATATTCTTCCTCATTTGAATGAGTTCTTAAACTCTGAAACATTCGACAATCTTTCCAGCCTCCATGAAACCTCCTCAAGTGATAGTACATGGGACAAGATAACAGGTGGCGATGAAATCTCATTTTCGATCTTTTTTGGACATTTGTCCTAGTCTAACACCTTTCATTTTTTGCAGCAATGTTTTTTATGAGTCTGTTTGGATAGCCATATATTTTGTCATGAAATGTTCTATATTCTGTCTTGATGTGATCCAGTAGAGTGGAGTGGGTATGTGTAGGCCTGTATGCAGTGTTCTACAACTTACGTACCATGGAGATCGTGTAATTAGTCAAGACTTCGTTTCGAAGCATAAAGTTACTCTTTTTAATTTTCTTATTGAAACTGTCTAATCGTAAATTGTGGAGACCCCTTCTTTTAATAAAACTAAATTATTATGTAAATTGATATCTAACACAATAACACAAAATTCAAGGCATAAATTCAACCTTTTGTAATTCTTACAAAAAAAAAAAAATTATATATACATATATTGTTTGAAATTATATATTTTTAAATTTCATTTGATATATTTTTTAATTTCTATATTTTTCTCTGATTTTTCATGTTAATTATATAATATGAATTACTTATTAAAATTAAAAACATCAACATAAAAAAACAAAACAAAAAAAATTAATTATTTTGTAAATTTAATTTAATACAATTGATTTTTATATTTTGCACAGTTATTTTTCTTTGTTAAGATTAAAAATTATTAAGATTAAAAATGAGAACAGTTTAGTTAAAACTATAATTTGTCATTCTCACGTTTTGATATACTCCTTTACAGATCATTAAGATTTTCAATTAGGCAATTTCAATTTTACCATGGTATATCGTGCTTTCATTTGATTAGCTATTCTTTTCCTTCTTTTTTTTCTATTTGATTTCTTTTTTTTTAATTTAAATTTTTCATAAATAAAAAGTTCTGTAAAAATTTCAAGAATTACGATTCAACATGTCAAGAGATATTCAGTGTTCTGTTCACATCTCTTACAGTCTGCTATCACCGTATCAGAGAGATTTTTTTTCACAATGTTTTGTTTTTATGCTATGTGAGAAATCATTTTGCTTAAAACTAGATTTGGTTACAGGTGAAAGACAGGGAACGTGCCACATAAAATATTTTAGTGGCCAAATAAAACGTATTAGATGGTTAACATTGAGATTTTGCTTTATTTTCCGGAAAGATCTTCACAAGAAGCTTTCTGTTCTCTTTTTTCGTCATGTACAACCTAAGAAGTGAACTATGTATTACAATACCGAAAAATGACTAACAGATCAATTAAAAATATTTAAAATATACTGCATTAGCTAGCTAAAATAGATTCAGGTAAAATATTCATACTGGTGGACACTTACAGAAGTAGTCGATAAAATACTTTATTTTTCAATATTCATTTGTCTATATAAGTCAAATATTTATAGAAACAATGTATACAAAATTTAATGTTACATAAATAAAGTAAAAGCAACACATTAACATAAAGAATCGGGGAAAAATCGGTGGAGATAATAACTACATAATAAAAAAAATAAAGCTATCGCACTACAAACCTATTGCGGTACTAACACTTAGGTAATCGTGCTTTAATGTTATCACTATGAAATTTAAGATTTTGAAGGAAAAAACGATGGTATTCCAAACTAGAACATCTTGATAAAAATGAAATTTAAAGTTAACGGTCGGTTGATTCACTTTCTAAAAGTGAAAATTAATTTCTAAAAAAAAAAAAAAAAAAAAAAAAAAAAAAAAAAAAAAAAAAAAAAAAAAAAAAAAAAAAAAAAAAAAAAAAAAAAAAAAAAAAAAAAAAAAAAAAAAAAAAAAAAAAAAAAAAAAAAAAAAAAAAAAAAATCTGCTTACTCGGGTAATTGTTCATCGGCTTACGAAAAATCAAATCAAGTGTATTATGATGTGTTGGTGGTTCAGTCTAGAACGCCTTATTCTATAGCCTTATAATTCAATAAATTTCTTACCGGCGATTCCTGCGGTAGGAGTTGTGCCAAAGCAATTCATTGGATGTTCTAATCTTTGATGGTAGAGCATATTCCAAGACTGACTGTATTCAAATACCTCGTCCAGGGCTATAGCTGTTTTTATCCCTATAACGATTTTAAGTTGTCACATTTATACGAACTACCGCTTAGTTTCCTTATGGTAATATATTTGAAAATAAACTACAGCTCTTACAGTATCTTAAGGTGTAAAGTCAGTTCGTAACAACAATGCTATCTCTACCGAAAGGCCTGGCTTGCCCCTGCTCCCGCGCGGGAATAAATACTATAATCATATTATTACGAATTTAGAGACTGTTTATAAAAATAATACATGTCACTACTTTTATTCATTTTTTTTCTGGCTATTTTTTTACCCTACTTTTAAAATACTATGTTCATCAAACATTGTAACAACAATTTGATATTTAATAGTTAAATACAATTTTAAACAAGTTTAGGCTAGTTGCACACACACCGACTTTTTGCCGGCCGGCAAAAAACCGACCGATATTTTGCCGGTCTAGGTGCTTGCACACTCACCGGTTTTTTACCGGTCAAACAATTAGTAGAATTATTATTTTATTTTATTCTTGACTTTTCGACCTAAAACTTTTAACAATTTCTGATTAACAAATTGATATTGTTTCATTTGATTTAGTGACTCAAACAAGTAGTAGCTTTTGTAATTATAGTGCATAAAACAGTAATTATAATGCATTGGCAGGCGCCGGCAACTCACTGGCATTTTGCCGGCCGTCCAAAAGTCGGCGTGTGTGCAAGGTTACTATTTGACATGTCGTTCACTATTGAAATTTGGACGACCTGTAAAAAACCGGCCGTCCGAAACCAGTGTGTGCGCAACTAGCCTTACTCGACAAACGTTCTAATCTTCCGATTAGTTAAAAAAGACTCATTCGCATTACAGTAATTAGACGCTATTTGGACGTATGGGATTGAGGTTCGGGGTTCCACTAAACCATCCAATTCATCTCGTATCCAATCCTTACAATTCAAATTGTTAGAAAAAAAGGTTTAACTTTGTCACAATCAAACATCCACAAAGGTCTTAATATTCTTTATGTTTCTGATTTAGTCTAAACCATCTGGTTATCATTCGAATCTATTAGTATCTACTAGTATAAATCGCTTCCCACTCTATCCCAGATAACCCTCCAAGGCGCCTGAAAAGAAAATAGCCTCGGGATCGGCTAATATAGTACTTTATTATATAGAACATTTATAAGTGCTACCAATGGGTAGTTGCTTTCAAGCAATTGATATGCCATTATCATCACATTTACTTGTTGTATTTTATATATATTGTATACAGCTGTAAATTTCATTAAATAGCTATACATATTAAAAAAACAAAACAAATTGAAGTATAATTCACAAAAGCAAGTGTGAATTCCCTTTGCTTCTAGAATACTATCAACAATGAGAAATCTTTATTTAAAGTAAAGTGCTGAGTGCTGCTGAATTTTTTGATACCATGTCAAAAAAAATTCTATTAATATTAAAAGACAAAAAATGAACTGACACATAAAAAAACAATAACTTCAGATGATCAGAGTATCTCGCCCTGATGGACGGGAAATGTGCTAATGCATGGCCGGTTTCTTCTTAACAGGGCTTTCTACCTGCTTCTTCATTTTCATAAATCCCTATGTATGGCTTGTGTGATGGCCGAGCGCGTTGGGATGAGGGTCTCAGAGCACTCAATACAAAAGGTCGTGGGTTTGATTTCTGCCTGGGTCGGTTAATATTTATTCCGTGGTAGGCATTCCCACTCTGTTTAGGATGAGTAACTCGTCCTTTCAGGCTATAATTGGACTACATACGGATATTAAGCCAAACAAACAACCAAAGTAACATATCCAAGTATGTCTTTATTCAGCAATTCCAGTTCTTATTATACAATTATGCTCAGTAGACCTGACAGAAATAACTTATACCACAAATAACTAAGACGTACAATAAAAAAAGATGTTTTTCCGCGTTGTGTGGTTAATCTGAGCAAATAAGAAATACACACCTTGCATTGTAGTGTAACTCAAATTAAAGATTTATAGGAATAGATCAGATAGATAGGAATCCATCAGTGACATAACCGTAACCATAGCCATGAAGGGAAAATCCAATTCCAAGAGGTTATACAATATAATGATCAAATTCTCGTTAAAATAATTATTTCAATATCCCCTATCTCAATTGAATTTTATTTTCTTATTTGTCTTCCTTGACAATGATATTCTTCAGAGGTACAAGTAAAACATTGTAAGTTGAGTAAAATGTTAGGTTTCAAGGAAACTTTTATGGAAAACTACGATTGAAAGAAAATGTAAAACTGTATACCTATAGTCAAAGGGCATCAGTGGAGACGAAGAATAGCCAAAACATGATATTCATTTTCCTTAACATATACTTGTTATTTACATGAAGAATTTAATTTTTGGTTTTAATTATTAAAATTATAGGTGGCCATTACTTACTTTTATGCTGGCTCCACTTTGTGTATGCGCTGACTGGGCTATAACCCAGAGCGCCAAATATCAGGGGGGCCAAATTTCCCCATACAATTTTTTTTACAATATTTTTTGATTTGTTTTGTAGTAATGTTCCAATCTAATGAAAATCTCAATTTGGAAACAACAGATATTCAACAGAGGCTACACTCATATCGGAGTCGCAATTTTTTCCAAAATAGAAATTAGGCGAATGACATCCGATCGCGGCGACTAGGCCCCGTCTCCATGCAGTATGCACACCTATCCCCTACACGTTTTTTCGAATATCTCCTAAAACATACGTTTTACATAAAAATGTTATTTCACCTTTTTTGTAGAGCATAAAATGATACATAAAAAGTCACTGACGGCATAATGATAGGAGTATTTGTTATTGAGTTATATTTAATGAAAAGCTGCGCGACATTGTCCATACATTGTTTAACGGTTGAAAACGTATGAACTAATAATTGATCCATTGGAATCAAACTTGAGAAGACGAAAAAAAAGCATATGAAGTGTTGTCGGATCGCTTTGAAGTTTTGCCATTTCAAATGAATCTATTGCGAAGGCTGCAACGAAGTTGGTAAAGTGTTATTCAGAGGATATCAGTGAAGAATTTGTAAACGAGTGTTCACATTTCAATATGTACCTTGAAGACCATACCTGATGTTTACAATTACATAAGAAGTAACGAGCTGTGTACCACTTTCCTCAATCTCGAAGTATAGTCCAGTAAAAAGGTATTTTGAACTAGAAAGTTTATGAGTAGTTGTTTTTTATGGCTTACTTTATATTTTTTGTGGTGCTGAACACGAATCTGAAGTTTTCCAACAAAAGTTCCATCAGCTTTAATTTTTTTATTATTTTGCTTGTAACTTGCAAACTAATCATTTTAAGAAAAATACCTTTCTATATTAAAATAAAGAGGAGAAAATGACCTACAATTTATGCCCTTATGTTTTGTTTTTTTCAGACGTAAGGTATCCACAAAGGAATATGGCCAACTGGGGCCAGTCCCACTTCTCCGCAAAAAAATGTTTTTCGTACTTTTTGTCAATAACTCCGAATCTATTTGTTCGATTAAAAATTACTTTTTTTTTCATCTTGAAGCTGATTAATTGTACTATAAGGCTTTTAAATATGAAGTTTTAATAATGTCCCTTAAAAGCACGCTAAAGATCCCGTACTTTTATGAAATCCACATTTTTCGCAATAACTCCGAAACTACTTGTTCGACTCAACATTTATTTTTTTTAATCTAAAAAATGGTCAAATTTGCTGTTGGACTCTATATATGAAGTTTTAATCGGGTTTCTTGAAATACACATGCCAGAACGCTAAGGATCCCGTACTTTTATGAAATCCACGTTTTTTTTGTCACATTATTCGCGATAACTCCCAAACTATTTGACTGATTCAAAATTTCATTTTTTCATCTCAAAGCTGGTTAAATTTTCTTTTTTATTATATATATATATATATATATATATATATATATATATATATATATATATATATTTAATTTATATTAAATTCCATGAAATACCTACGCCAGCCCACTGAACATGTCATTTTGGTGAAGTATGAATGACAACTATCATACTTCGCCAAAATATACATATTTAGCATGCTAGCGTGTGTGTTTCACGGAATTTAATATAAATTACATAAATATAATATAAAAGGAAATTTATATATTTATAAAAGGAAACCAGCTTTGAGATGAAAAAATGAAATTTTGAATCGAACAAGTAGTTTCCGAGTTATTGCGAAAAATGTGCCAAAAAAACGTGGATTTCATAAAAGAACGGGATCTTTAGCGTCCTGGCATGTGTATTTAAAGAGATCCGATTATAACTTCGTATGTAGAGTCCAATAGTAAATTTGACCACCTTTTAGATAAAAAAAACAAATTTTGAGTCAGAGGAATAGTTTCGGAGGTATAATGACTAATGTGCAAAAAAACATAGATTTTATAACAGTACGGTTTTTTTAGCGTGCTTTTAAGGGACATTATTAAAACTTCATATTTAATAACCTAAAAGTAAATTTAATCATCTTTAAGATGAAAAAAAGTAATTTTTAATCGGACAAACAGTTTCGGAATTATTGACAAAAAAGTACGAAAAATATATGTTTGCAGAGAAGTGGGACTGGCCCCCAGTTGCCCAAATTTTCTTTGTGATACCTTACGTCTGACAAAAAAAACATAAAGGGCATAATTTGTAGGTCATTTTCTCCTCTTTATTTTAATATAGAAAGGTATTTTTCTTAAAATGATTAGTTTGCAAGTTACAAGCAAAATAATAAAAAAATTAAAGCCGATGGAACTTTTGTTGGAAAACTTCAGATTCGTGTTCAGCACCCCAAAAAATGTAATGTAAGCCATAAAAAACAATTACCCATAAACTTTCGACTTCAAGCCTTATTTTAAAACAATTTGACTAGACTAGTAGCGCTGAGGATTTTCTTGATTCTTCCAGTCAACTGTTGTGCCGAGTGGGGGTTTTTCAGTTTTATCTAGAGTTAAAAATGCCTAGAGATCAACTCTTCGAGAGGAAAACTGAATCCACTGGTGTTGTTAGTGTGCTCTGAACATGATGTTGCTCTTAAGACTAACTTTTGCTGAGATTTTTAAAAACTTTACCCAAGCGAAATTAAGAAAAAAATCCGTCATTTATTTATGTTTTTTTAAGGTTTATTTAACTTTATTCCTTTACTAAAGCTTAGGTAGTTACTATGTACTAACTTCAATTTTTATTGGTGTTGAATAAAACTTAAAAGCTCACAACTTTGGTGTTCTTGCTAATGAAACTTGCTTTTGCTATTTTACACCGCCAAACCCCTCGGCAGGAAGAGGGGGGGCGCCAAAGCTGTTTGCAGCCCAGGGCGCTATTCACCCTAAACCCGGGCCTCTTTTAATGCAATGACATAAAAGAAACATTTCCATAACTTACAAAAAAGTTCTGCTTTTAAAATTGATTTTAAACTAACAAAGTTATTTTCTGTAATCACAAATTAATATTTAATAATTTATCGTGAAGTAATATTTCTAAATCAAATGACACATACCAGACTTTAAATACAAGAAATTGCTCGTCGTTTCCGACTACTCCAACATTTACTAGACAAGCTCAAAGCTCCCAATAAATTACAAACACTTATCAAGACAGTAATTAGACCCATTTGGACATGTGGAGTTGAGCTTTGGAGTTCCACTGAACAATTTCTATGTAAAAAAATATTTAATACACCTTGATCTTCTCAACGGAAACATCGTACGTTTTTAAAGGTGTAAATAAAAATAAAATTTAACTAAAATATGATTCTCTTTAAACAGTGTATCTAAATGGTATATGATATAGATGTTATTGTAAATATTTCACTGAAAACAAGTACATATGAGGCATCCAGTTGCAAAACGTAGCAAAACCAAATTTCTAAATTTTTCACCAGAAGCCGAAAACCATAGTAATATTATGCCTAATTGATATGAATGTAATTTTTCTTGTATAATTAGCAGAATAATAGATGGTTTTAGTTGGGCAAGCGTAATAAGGGCCCCTGTTGACCAGTTTAAAAAAAAAAAAAAAAAATTTTCTGTACTTACTCCGATTTGCAACAGTTAACAAATTATTATTATTCCTCATCTTACTTCTAAACAGACTTTTAGTAAAACTTCTTTGAAAATGGTTAAAAACAATTTATCATTAAAAAATATTTCTATACATAAATGCGATTATTTTTTAGAGCATTGAGGAACAAAATAAAAACAATAAAGTATTGAACTACGTAGTAGTATTATCAAAATATTATTGACTCTGTTTTTTAGTAGGTAACTTTAAAATTCAAAACAAATATCTATCTAGAAACTTTTTTTATAATGTTTAAAAACATTTATTAGTTTTGTTTAACAAACAAAAAAATGAAATATAATTTAAAAAAATGGACTAGTCAATAGTAATTACGATCACAATAACAGGTAACTTTTCTAAATAGCTAATTGTGTTTCTTCCACCTTATTTATGTCTCCTAAATCTGACAAATAATATGCATAATATGGCAGCCATATTGTGAGATACTCCCTTTTGAAACTGTGATAGGCATGGCTTTATTCCCTTTTGCAACAGTACGTGATTTTGAAATTTGAACAGCTTTTTCTTCGTCTTTAAACCTAAAACCTAGTCAGTCTTTTGAGTGGCAAGGAGCTGGATCGAACGGTATATAAAACTCAATTTCGATTTTCGGTGGATTTGCTACGTTTTGCAATTAGGCGCCTCATATATAGGTATCAACCTTTCAATTGTGGTCATTTAATCTATAAAGTTATATTTAAGAATAGTAAAGGTTCAACTACTAGAACTTCATATCTTAAACATACGAGCACTATACAACTACATGTTTGTAATAATTACTAAAATTACATAATGTAGAAATATGATAGATAAGCGATCCCGACAACAGATATTGACTGTCAATAAGGTTAATTTAGTGGCACTGATTGCAGGCAGGTCATGATAAGATAAAATCGATGGCTGTGGATAGGCTCAGATGATCCATCGCCATGGCACGGGGCTACCATCCCAACCCTGAAGTAAGTCTACCATGCAACTTATCGCTGTCCATTATGTTATTCTGCAAGTATCTTCACTAATTTAGCCCAAATCATTATTTATTATCTATTAGTAGAACTAATTTGATTCTTGAGATAATGCAGTCTAGAGTTTTATCGGATGTTTACAACAGATATAGCGGATTATAATAACCCAAACGTCATTTTCGATCTAATCATTCTTAATCGAAGAAATAATCCTGCTAAATAATATCAGCAACAGTTTTCCTGTTGTTGAATAATTGAAAAAAAAAATTATTAATTTATTCTTAGATTATAAATAACTTCCTGATATCGATCCTGGAAATTCGAAAACCCAATTTAAAAATTGCTGTTTTGAATAAAAGTCTTTTAAATGTCTGTTTCATCTTTTTATTGAAATTTCTTCTTCTTTTAGCTTAACAGTGGCATATATTCCCTGGCTTTTTCAACTACTGCCTTCCATTTCTCTCTGTCTATCGCATACAACCCATTCATTTTCATCTGCCGTATTTCTTGAAGTACACTGTCTCTTAAGCGGCCCTTCCCCCCCCTATTTCCACCTTCATAGATTTTCCTTGAATCCTATTTTTATACATTCTCTTTAGGTGACCAAACCATTTCAATCTCAGGATTCTGATCCTGGCCGAGATATTAAGGTATTTGTATTTGTTGTACAGGTCCTTATTTTTCCTTCTCTGCCATACTCCATTTTCGCGTACAAGTCCCAGAATATTCCTAAGTATTCTTCTCTCAAACCGGTCCAGTAGATCGCTTGTCTTTTTCTTCATGGTCCAGGTTTCGCTGACATATGTTACCACAGGTTTAATCAGTGTTTTATATATCCTGAACTTCGTGGCATTACTGGTCAGTCGACTCCACAGAATCGATACTGATGTAAATTGATATTCATGACTATACAACAACATATCCATCTAGTAAATTTGTAGAACAATGAATACAGTAACATGATAATAACTTTCTTATAATAATAACTTATAGAATTATGTTATTGGTTATTGTTGGGAATAGAATTGGAAGCAAGTTGAGACATTAGAGGATTTGAGTGATTTTGGAGTTTACAATGAAAGGATAGGTATCTGGTTTGGGCTAAATCAACAACACATGGAACATTAGGAACTTCAGGGATAAGTTGGCGAAGGATTGGATGATTTAGTTAAGCCCCAAAATTCAACTCCGGGTAAACTTTTAAAATCAAATTAATTAAGTTAATTTGATTTTGATATATAGCACTAAAAAATCAGATGTTAAACTAACAACACTACTTTATACCTTTTTTTCAATCAGTTGATATGATTATTTATCTATCCCAATATTTATACACCCTTGTTGAATAAGAATTAATGTCTTCTTTCATGCAAGTCTAAATTATCAAAGTTATAAGGAAGTAGTTTTTAAAAATTAATTTTCGAAAATCGGCTACATTTGAAATAAGAAGAAAAAAAAAATTAACTTTATAAGCCATGAACATAAAATAGCTAAGTATTCCCCACAATTTAGCAGTATTCCCAAAAATAAAATAAAATAATAAAAATATAAAATAAATGAAATAAAAATAAATAATAGAAAATAATTACTATGATATTTAAACCCAATGAGGGTTGAGTAACTTTTATCTAATCACGGACGGACAAGAGCCACTTCAATTTCCGAATCATATTGTTCTTGAATGTCATCGCCAATTACGATTTGTGTTAAAAAGGTAGAAGAAGTAGCCGAAAAAATTAACATATAATATTAGGAAGTTTATATTACATTGCAGTGGAATCTCGCTAATTAATTGTTAATGGGAATTATTTATTTCGAGCTGTTCGGATCACCGAAAAAAATTCGGATTGCAGAGATTAAAGTAAAATAAACACAAAATCAGAATAAACGTTGTTTTTATATAATATATAAAATATATGAGTGATTTTAAAAGCTGACGTCCAGACTCATCCTATCACAGTCCTCAACACGTACGCTGATGACACATGAGTGTTATCAATAAATCATGATTCTTTTATAGCATCCCAAACACTCTAATCCCATATCATATACCTTTAAGAATGGTGTCAAACCAAATCTTATCAGATAACCTTTACCCTTCAGCGTAAACCTACGACTTCCTGCCCTACAGTATCCTTTAACAATATTCCATTGATCACTGTTGAACAGATCCGCTATCTAGGATCCCAACTGGACAAACGTTTAACTTGGAATCCTCATACAAGACTAAAACGACAGGAAACTGCTCGTCGTTTTCGACTTCTTCAACGTTTACTAGACAAACGTTCAAATCTAACTGGTCACTGGAATAGTTCTCACTAGTCAAAAGATATCTAACTTTATTCAAATTTTACTTCAAAATAGGGAAGTTTTGTTCCTGCATTCTATCGTTCAGCGATTTCCGGTCTCTCCTCGAACTCCTGAACCAATGGACACGTATAAAAAAAAATTGAAGATCCCGTTTAAAGAATTTTAATCCGCTGCCTAGGACACCACTTGGACAAACGTCTTACTTGGGATCCACAAACGAGAATAAAACGACAAGAAACTGCTCGTCGTTAAAGACTACTTAAACATTTACTTGAAAACGTTCAAAGCTCCCAATTAATTACAAAAGGCTCATTTACATGACAGTTATTTGACCAATTTGGACATATGGAGTTGAGCTTTGGGGCTCACTAAAACCATCTAAGTCATCTCTTATCCAATCCTAGCAATTCAAAATCCTTCGAAAAATTCTTAATGCTACCAACTTTGTCACAAATAAACTTATCCATAACGATCTTAATGTTCCATACGCTACTGATTTAGCCCAAACCAGATACCTATCCTTTCATAGTAAACTCCATAACCATTCTAATCCACTAGTCTCTTGCTTCCCATTCTATTCTCGATAATCCACAGAGAAAGAAAAGAAGTGGGCCAATTTTTTCATTTTAAATTTTTATTGAAGTGCTACTAGAACTTGGTTCTTCACATTTCATTGACAAATTATTCTAATAATTTCCTCAAATTTACTTATTGTACATATATGTATACAGTTGTCACTAACAATAAATAAAACATTTTTAAGATTATTAAAGAAGCTTGTTTTATGATTTGATTTATTTAATTGTATATGATTTTTTTATTCGTTTGAAAACAGCCAATAAAATAAATTAAAAAAAAAAAAAGAAATCATGTTTAAATATGTAAAATAAAAAAAACAAAAAAAAAACGTTCTGCTTGCTCACTAGTTCGGATTAGCGAGATTCCACTGCACAACAAAAACCTTCGAATATGTGTTTTAACAATTATTTAACAAATTATTCAAAAAATTTTATGCAGTATCACATGAACCATGTGATTGATATGTCATGTCGATTATGGCTTTTTTTTTTCTTTATTAATGTGAATATATATGTGAATGTATTGAACAGAGATGGTTTTGTTTTCTTGTTAATCGTAAGGCAGTAAAAAAACGTATTTTCAATTGTTTTTAAAAAATCTATTGGTTCCTGTGATTTTACAATTCAAATTTAGAAAATAAGTATAACAACCTCTTAAAAATCCGATGAATACGATTACATTAAGAAAACGGATTACATTTTAAAAATATTTCTCACAACGGACATTTTTTACTGTAAGCTCTATAAGTTTCATCTATCCTAGCTCGGTAAGTTATAAAGATAAGGGGTAAAACGATTATCTCAACTGATTACCATAATAATTTATATATCATCATTAGAAGTTCAAAAACTTACAAGATAAAATAAAATAAATTTAAGCTTAACCTACTTTTGATGAGAAGGTAAAGTTTAAGTGTTCTGGATGAAGCTTGATGAACGGCTGCCTAGGCACTTTGAAGTCTAGACACTTCTCTATTAATTTTCTTGTTTACCAAGCTCTTAAGTTAACAAGCTGCTTAAGTTAGCAAAGTTAATCATAATCTATAAATTCAAGTTTATTGTTTGTACAAAAGCGATGGTTTGTCTATCGTCTGCAACAATATAAACAACAATAAATTCATTATTTTACCTCAATATAAACTTATTGGAATTTGAAATATTAATAATATCGTCCTTTTACGTAATTTATATATATACTATTATATGAAAGGACAAACCATTTTTTGTTTGTGATCACTAACCACGAAAACTACTGGACTAATCTATACCAAATTTTAACCACAACATCCTTTTATTTTCAGAAAGGTTTAGCAATAATAAAATCTACTGATTTTCAAATAATTTATTACTAAACATGTGATAATATGTGGATAACAGTGAAGTTTGAAGATTGACCGATAGGTAGCGAGCGCCGTTCTACTTGAGATGTTACAAAGCTGAGGTTTTACATAGAGCCTGATGTTAATAAAGTTTACTTATATTCAATTAAATTATAAAAAAAATATTTAAATATGTGGTGTCACATTTAGATTCCAATGAAGTTTGAAAATCTACCGATATTTGGCTAGGTGATTCTCAAAAAAAGCTCAAATATTCTGTAACCGGATGATGGGTAAATAGTACTTGTCTGAGAATTTTTAAAAATTCTATGTTTGGTCCTTCTTGCCCCAGGTTATTTGAAAATTAAGAAAAAAATAAAAATCATATTGAAGTTATTTTTTATGCGAATTGAATAGAATTCGACAAATTAACTCAAATCAACGAAAACCAGAACCATGTTTATTTTTATAATGATAAGGTGTAGTTGACTGTTAAGTATTAGGAGAAGTAGATAGTTGGGGTATGCAGTCATAAAGATACACAGCAATTAAAAAACTTATTTTTTAATTGCTGTGTATCATTATGACTGCATACGCCAACTATCTGCTTATCCATTTTTTTTTTATAAGTAAAAAAGGTTAAAAAAAAAAAAAAAAAAAAAAAAATTCAAACGTATTATAAGTCAGACGATCTTTTGATAATTTTCTGCCGGGAGCCGGATCTTCTTTCCAATGAAAGAAAATTTTGTTGAATAATAGACAAGAGGTAGTAGTTTTTCTCGTCGGCGTTTTAGACTTGTTTTTCTCTAAAATCATGTATTTAAGACGCGAATTTATCTTGCAAAGGTTTAACAGATGAATGATCTAATAACAGTTTTTCTCAAGTAATAGTCAGAAACATCAACTCATTAAACTTTTAAATTTATCTAGCCATTCATTGCTAGCACTAAATCATCTTTTCATGTGATTTTATTATTGCATTATACTTTAGCTTTTTTTATTAAACTAAAATTTTTTTTCGGAAATTGATGTTCACCGCCGCCGTTCTTAATGAGCATTCAAACAAGCGATTCTCGTGAGACGACCGGATTACTGGAGGTGTCGGACTATCGAAGGGCCGGTTCACCGAAATGTACTATATATTAGTACATTGCAAAAATCAGTAAATTTAGTTATTAGATCATGTTTAGGAAGAATGTTAGCCTCGAGAAAAAAAAATAAAAGAAAGTATATATATATATATATATATATATATATATCACTCCATGAATCGAATCATATTCACAAACAAATAGAATTTTTCTTTGGTAGCTCATTGCAAAATATTTTTTAATTTATATAAACAAAAGTAATATTCTAAATAGTAAGGTTAAGGTCCTCGTCAAATTTGTAAAATGGATTTATTTATGATGTTAATCTTTTGTAATAAATTCGAAGCTTTGAACGTTTGCCTTTTTAATTTACATAAAATTATTTTCTATAAAGTGACGAATGGTAAATATGTTTACAATTTTGAATTGAGCATTTCCAAATGACTATACTTGTTACACTTAGAATAATTGATATTTTTAAATACCAGACAATCGATGATGGATGATGATCTATAAAGGAAATTTCCATTGAGTTACGATTAAAGTATTCCAATTACAATTAATTGCGAAACGAGATGTAAATATTTTAAGAGATATTTTATACCTCTTCTGAGAATGATGATCTCAACCGGAGTATAGTAATTGAGATACTTAATTAAAACTACCTTTATAAAAAATTTAAAATTATGTTTTCTATTTGGATTTTGGTATTTTCTCAATACTTACAGATACTGGAAATTTTCTTTTTAGATCAAACTATATTTCATCAAAACTTTTTGTTTATTTACTTTATTTTTTTATAATATTTTACAATTTAAAAATCTAGAATTCTAAGAATTCGCATTCCATTGAAAAGATTTTCTTGACAAAATGCCAAATATAGTTTCTACATATTTTCTAAATCGAATGTTTTTTTCCTTAGATTTCTTTATGATTACAGAATATAATAATGTAATAAGAGCCCTACACCGCATTTCTTAAACATATATTATAATAATATATAAAGATATAATAATTTATAAACACTTATAATTTATAAGTGTTATACAGAAAAATACAATCAATAAATTTTCTTCTTGGGAAATCAGCCGTTATATGTTTGTTTAAAGGAACAGTCAGATGTTAGTTCAAGTGTTTTTAAGACATTCCAATCGTCTATATTACACACCTGTTTTTTATGCTCCACAGATTTTCTATATATGTGCGTGCATGTATATATCTGTACTCTTATGATTATTGGAATTCGAAATATTCTTAATAATAACGTTCTTTTATGTAATTTATATATATACTATTATATGATAGGTCAAGCCATTTTTTGTTTGTGATCACTAACCACGGAAACTACTGAACCAATCTATACCAAATTTTAACCACATAATTTTTATCGTTTCAGGGAGGTTAAGCAATAATAAAATCTACTGACTTTAAATTAATTTGTGATTAAAAAATACTATAGTACGTGGATAACAGTGAAGTTTGATAATTGACCGATAGGTGGCGAGCGCCATTTTACGTTAGAGGTTACAAAAGTATGATGTTATAAAAAACTTGAAAATGATAATGAAATTTACTTATATTTAATCAAATTATTAAAAATGTTTTTTAATACTTGGTGCGACATGTGGATCCCAGTGAAGTGTGAAAAACGACCGTTATTGCGCAATAAATTTTGAAATAATAAAACTAATGAACCTATCTGTAACAAAGTTTAACTAAATCATTTTCATAGTTCTAGGAAAGTTTGGCAATAATAAAATTTACAACAGCAAAAATTTACAATGTTGAGTGCCAGAAACGATGTTAGCCTCAATGTGATATTCTTTTATGGCTAGAAATTAAAATCCAACCAGATGAAATCAATAAAATAATTTCTACCGAATAAACATTATTATGAAATGAAAATGTCAATGCTTTGCCTTTTGATATTGCATGTAAAAATATAATCCACGAGCATTTAGTTGTAATCACTGAAAATGCGGTCCATTATCCGCACTAGTGATTTCTAGTTATTCTGTTCTATTGGATTACCAATTCATTCATTAAAATTAAAAATTGGATATCTAATTATGCTTTTACGTAATTTTCAACTACCTAATAAGTTGAATTTTAACAAGTCTTAAAAATACTGCAATGCGTTAAAATATCATTGATGAAATAATGATCAACTGCATAATTCTATACAAGAATTTCTACAATAAACAAATAAGACTTCAATCATTAGTTAAAATTATTTACTTAAAAACTTTAAACGTTAAAAGTTAAAATAAGGTACTTCACTTATCAGAGCGGGCTAAGCCGCAAAGGGGGATGTTAGTAATTATATATATATATGGTTCTTGAGGTTCCGTCAATAAATAAAAACAACTATTTTGGTGAAGTTTCGAGACTATATTGTTCTCATAATCATGCCCTACAGTGAAAAAACAGGTAACTATAAAATTTTATAAGTTATATAAGTTATTTCAAAACATAAAAGTTAGCAACAATATAAATATATAACAACATACGTTAGAATAATTGAATAAATATAATTACAAAATATGGAGGAGTAGAAAACTTCTTACAATGTTACTGGTGGATATGGTATATACTACTGAATTATAACAGTTCTAGATCACAACTGACCAGGGAAATTTTGAAAAAAGGTTTAAGTTGGGAGGGATTTTCCAAAACTGGTTGTATTCCCAGATGCAGGTACAAAAAGGGATTTCCGTATTTCGGTGTAATATATGAATGGAAAAATGACTTACATAATGTACATTAATGCAAATGTATATTATTGGTGTGAATGTATTAAATTGGAATTACAGGTGTTGAGATTTAGAACGTTTCATGGTGAACAAAATAATTTTAAACGAAATATTAAAGAAATAATAACCATAGAAAAATTTAAAAATCGCGCAATAAACAAAAAATTAGACGTTCTAAATCTCAACACCTGTTATTCCAATTTAATACATTCAGGCCAATAACATACATATGCATCATATAAATCATGTTTATAAGTAATTCTCTTTTATTGAGTAATTATTACAATCTGCCACAAATGTGGGCAATAAGTAATATAGATGGCGTATGATTACTTTCACACATTTATAAGTAATTATATGTATTAAATTATTCTAAAGCATATTGTTATATATTTACATTGTAGCTAACTTTATGTTTTGAAATAACTTGTATAACTTATATAATTTTATTGTAACCTGTTTTTTCACTGTAGGGCATGATTTTGAGAACAATATAGTCTCGAAACGTCGCCAAAATAGTTGTTTTTATTTATTGACTGAATCTCAAGACCTTTAATAAACATTTTATAGTAACAGTCAAGAAATTTATCCATATATATATATATATATATATATATATATATACGACAATATTTAATGACTGTATATAAGAATGACAACAAAACCAAGGAAGTATTGTCTTCGAAAAATTGGGTAACTAATCAATACTTGAAGTGGTTGGAACTATAATAATAAAAACTGCTAGTAATTTGTAGACGGCCTACTTCTACAGACTTTCTTACTTATTTTACTTTGAGTCTTACCGATCCTTAAATTCTATTATCCTACATAACTTCTGCATTCCAACGATCCTCTATTCTAACCTCTAGTATTCGCAATGCTCTCTCCTTCTTCCACCTCTACTTTCTATTCAAACTGACGCTCAATAATTATATGGATTTCTCATAATGTATGTCATCTAGTATGACAGGCATAAGACAGCCTAAATTTATAGTTTTCCTTTGATAATGTTTTAATTTTTGTATAGATAATTCTTGATTTTGTATTTTTTTTTTCATTATCATTTTTTTTCTGTTCTCTCTCTACAACTCTGTTTATATCTATATTGGCTTTTTTTTCTCCAGATTTTTTTTTTTTAATACTGTAGATCTGTATTCATTTTTATTTATCTTTTTTTTATTTTTAAATTTTCTAGGCCAGATATAACTTTTTTTTGTTATGTAACGTGTTATTCCTAAGGAACTTTGTCCCAGAATAAATTTCTCTTTCTATTCTATTCTATTTTAAAGGACTGTTATTTGAACAATGATGTGAGACATAATTTGGTGAAATCCTTAATAATGCAGATAACACAGCCTATACAACTTCAACTAGTTGAAACTAGAGTAAAGGATTGATAACAGGAGTGTTTGTTTAGTACAGAGTTGGGCAAAATTCTAAAAAGAAAAGCTAAAAAATAATCAAAATTTTATCATAGCTATTTGGCAACATATTTCCTGGATTTAATCGCCTAATTTAATAATGATTGAATCTTTCTGAAAATTTTTAGTGAACTAATGGTTATTTGACTGAAAGATTTAATCATTATTGATTCCAGGAAACTGGTTGGAAAATATGATTAAATTTTTCCCGAGGTTCTGGATTTCAAGTGATATTTACGTGAAGGACAGAAACGGAGTTTGCTTAGTCTAGTTGGAAGAAACTAGTAGTAGTGTAATACTAGTAAACAACTATACTTCTCTAAGCAAATATGCTTGTAAACTACAGGGTGAGTACCTCTTAGTGTAAAAAATGGATGAAACCAGATAAAAAATGTAGAAAAATGCCGTAGACCTTACCTTTCTATTCCAATCCGTTGCAGATATACGATAAATCAAAGACTTTTTCGAGCAAACCACATTTTTTACCAAAAAAGCTGTAATATCTTCATTCTGTTAAAATATTTTTATAAGAGCAGAGTATATGCAAACTTGAATTTTACGAGCTTGTGATCTAAAAAACAGCTTGATCTTCACCTTACTTAGGGAGGTTAAAATGTCTTTTATTACTTTATCGCTCACCATCTTTCGGAAAAACCATCCACAAAACTTCCAATCTCACAATATTTAATATTTAAACAAAATGGAGATATTGCAGCTTTTGTGGTAAAAAATGTGGTTTTCTCAAAAAAGGTTTTGATTTATCATATATCAGCAACGGATTGGAATAGAAAGGTGAGGTCTGCGGCATTTTTCTATATGTTTGATCTAGTTTCACCCATTTTTTTTTTTTTTTTTTTTTTTTTTTACACTAAGAGGTATCCACCCTGTATTTTGTAAAATATTATAAATTTTCTACTTACAAACCAAATAAAATTACAACTATACTCATCTTAGATTATATATTATATTAATATATAGTCTCTGATACGGTTATACTTATAAATATCGGTTTTTTTCGTGGATGAAGTGTTTACTAGCCTCGAAGATGTAGTGTCCGCTATCAGGAAATACCTTGCGAATGTTTATCATTGCCCATTCTGATCTGAAGATCATTTTTTGTTTTGTATAGTGAAATATTTATCCCACTTAATTTACATCACTTTATTTAACACATTTCATTAATAAATTTAATATTTAATTGATATCTGTCAGTTTTTATTTTTTTCAAAATTTAAAATCGTTACAGATTTTTCACATGGCTGTTAGGACATTTCATCAATTTTAGACGTGTTTCAAACGAGACAACCACAATTAGGATCGATGAATTAATTGCCACTTCTATTGGGATTATTTAATTAGAATACTAGTTTCGAATACTAAACATTCATCTTTAATTCTAAAACATAAAAAAAATTTAACACGTCAGCACTATGTTACGTGGATTATATACACTTAAGTTTTCAAAAATGTAAGACCAGAAATCAAACATTGGGAACTCACCTGATGAGACCTAACAGATGTGTGATATATTTGCATCAGCAATCAGAGTTGAAAATTTTGTATGTTTTAGAACTGAAGAAGAATGTTTAGCATTCGAAACTTTTATTTATTATTGAGCCCTACAGTTCTAGTCGGACCTTGGTTTCACAAAGTACAGACAGCCATCCTGTCTATCTTCCGCCTTCCTTCTCCAACCATTCACTCCCAGTCTTCGTAGGTTATCCTGAACGTTGTCCAGCCATCTCAGCCTTGGTCTTCCTCTCAATCTTTTTCCTCCCGCCCTGCCGTTCATCATCTTTCTTGTAAGTCTATCTTCCGTCATCCTTTGCACATGACCTAGCCACCTTAATCTGTCTACTTTGACTATCGAAATGATGTTGGGTTCACCGAATAATTGTTCCAGCTTCAGATTATTTGAAACTAGTTTTGTAATAAAATAATTCCAATAGAAGTGGCAATTAATTCATCAATCCTAACTGTATTGATCCTTCTATACCATTATACGTACCTCAAGAGAGACAACCACTCATTTTCGATTCTTATTAGATTAATAGAAAAACATGTCTTTCGCAAGAATATGAAAAGACTAAATCATTTTCTATAGCAAGTAGGTAATGGAACATGCTTTCTTGCTTTGGATTTTCTATAGAAAAATCCATAAAAAATCAATGTTTGAGTCCCTTTCATATATCGTATAGAAATTTTATCCATGAGATTTTAGCTGGTTAATCAGAGAAGAGATCTAAGGCCGGTTAATAGGGTTCTAGCGCTTTCACGTTAATTTTAAAGTAAGGTCATATATTTTCATTAAAAAAATATAAAATTATAAAATATTTTGACTGCTATTCTTTTCTGTTCATAAGGTGAAAATCCGCTCCGAATCCACAGTATTTTTTTTTTTACTTTAATTGTATTTTAAGTTAATGCAAATTTTTTTTTCTCAGGAATATGATTAACCGGCTACGAATTATAGTGAAGGGGGTTAAACTGATTTATCAACTATTATTTATTAGAATTAGAAATATAGATTCAGCATTCAAAAATCAGAACTTCAAAACAGAAAGAGCAACATCCATGGCTGGATATTTTTAATTATTACAGTATATCGAAATGTAAGACGGTGCAAAGCCTAATTTGTATGATTATGATTTTCATAGATTTTTTTTTTTTTTTTTAAACCACTGTCTTATTGTCTATTTCTGAAATATTGACAATTTATAATAATTTTTATTAAAAATCCTCAGTCCGTTAGTTCGAATCTCACCTGGGCGGGTGAAAATTTATTTCGTGGCGGACCCATGAAATTAATATTGACCTTCCCACCCTGGCTAGAATAGGCTGGTAACCTGTAGGATAACCCGTTCTTCCTGTCCTAGTTGGAGTACATAAGGACGTTAAGCCACAATAATAATATAAAATAATAATAATAATAATAAGATTTAAAAAATAATAACATTTTTCTATCCTGAACATCTAGATA
Organism: Euschistus heros; assembly: GCA_003667255.2. Classification (NCBI taxonomy): domain Eukaryota; kingdom Metazoa; phylum Arthropoda; class Insecta; order Hemiptera; family Pentatomidae; genus Euschistus; species Euschistus heros. Next base: position 996,143 of record RCWM02000353.1, read on the forward strand.
AGGCTATTAAAAAAAAAAAATTAACTTTAATTATTTAATCGATTCCAAGAGCCTGCCTCATCAACCTGTGTTATATTACAACCATATGTGGGAGCATATTAAGTTTAATTAGTAATAATAGCGTTTATTCAGTTAACAAAATAAAAACGGACGACTGGATTTAATTCAGTACAAGAGGCTATAATTATGTATAATTGGTCAAGAAACAAATGTCGGCTTGATTGAATACACAAACTTCCTGGCCGATTAAAGAATTAGCACGTCATTTTTTTTTTTTTTTTTTTTTTTTTTTTTTTTTTTTTTTTTTTTTTTTTTTTTTTTTTTTTTTTTTTTTTTTTTTTTTTTTTTTTTTTTTTTTTTTTTTTTTTTTTTTTTTTTTTTTTTTTTTTTTTTTTTTTTTTTTTTTTTTTTTTTTTTTTTTTTTTTTTTTTTTTTTTGTGTCCTGTTGGGAATCAGAAAAAAAAAAAAAACAAATAATAAGTGACACTTGCTGATTTGCTAAATGGTAGCATGTGATTACACTATTTCCCTTTTGATGGAACTATGGCGGATTCTGATAACGATCCTATACATTAAACTTGTGGAGAGATACGAAGTGGAGATAGGATATCTTGCTAAAATGTATAGATATAGATAAAGATAGGACAAGGAAGGGTAGCTTCCAATCTAAGTTACACCATTCAACCGCAATCATACAGTCAGCTTTATCATCCCCTTGGTGGTTCTGATTAGATAATTATATTACCTAGAGCATACCACAGTCAGTTCTAAAGGTTAAAACTGATTAATAACCTATGGATGATATCAAAATTAATTTAACTATCGATTAAATTACAACTATAACAAAACCAACAATATCAAGTTAAAACTCTATACAACGGACATCTACGAGTCCGACTGATTTGTCCGTTGTAGAAGTGTTTTCAATGAAAAAGGGTGTTTACAATATTGGACTCATAATATTTTTGGAATTTAAATTGCTTAAACAACTCTCAGTTACATTTACCCTTGAAGAATGATGTCATAATTATATATTTTGAGTAAACCACAAATCTCAACAAAAAACCTTTACTAACACATCCTGTCCTTTCTTATCCTTTAATAGAGACCCACTTTGTGTGTACTGTTGAAGAAAAATCTTGGATTCTATCTTGACATAAGATTGTAAAGACTTGCCCTTTGTCAATTTCATCCTACATACCATAGACTTCCAGTATTTGTGACGTCAGTCTTTTAGCTACTTTCTAGTTTCATATAGTCAATGATAATTCCATTTTTTAAATAATTAAGTAATTATGACCTATTTCTAATTTCCGATGGTTATTGTTGTTCGTTTGTTTATTTAGTTTAACGTCACTTTATGCTGCTATGGCTAATCGAACGATGATACGGTGGGAGTCCTAAATTTTGCCTATTCAGGTATAATTAGGATAGGGATTTTTAACGAGTACCTGACATCGCACAGGCTCGAGACCTCCATTTTAGGTCCCTTCCGAAGGACGGCATAGCTAAGGATTTTTTACTCCCTTTAAAAAATCCTAAGGTCATCTGCTGGGCTGCGAACCCGCGATCTTGGGTTTAGTAGGTTTCTATGCTAACCACTACACCACAGGTGACACCAGATGGTTATTGTTTCTGATTTATTAATCAATAAATTACAGTTCTTAATAAAAAAAATAATAAATTACATAATAAAAAATAAGAAGTTTATGAAATAACATAAAGTTATTAAGAGTGTCAGTCTATATTTAGCTAATGTATTTTCTCTTCCATTATCATGATGACACTGTTTCCTCTGCTCTGTATTAGCAGACTCTTTTCCGTTACATAACAAAGAGAGACGATAGTGTAAAATTACCGTTGAATAATCCCCTACTGATTAAACATAATAAAATGCTACAATCATATTCTCGTATCAATTCAAAACAAACTGAAACTTAAGAGCGGAATTATTTCTGTTTACGCATAATTCGTTCGGCAACCGGGATGACGAGGTTGTGTTTACACGTTTTAAGAGGAAGCAAACACTGAACCCATTATTATTAGTTCTCTTAAATTAATGAAAACGGATTTATGGCAGAGGAATGAGGAATTCTCTTAAATTATCAGCACTATCAGGACAGGGCCAAAAGAGTTCTCTTAAATTATCGAAGACTTCTTCTCTTAAATTATCCGCCTCAAGACATATCTATGTTGACACGGAGATAGATAAAATACAGTAAATAATTTTACATCATACTCCAACCTGGCAGGTAGTTGTGCAAATGTTAGGTCAATACCCGCCAAACTGTGTGGAATGTTCTATTTTTTGGCAATTTCAACAAGTCTGAAATGAGGCATAGAATTCCAAAACCAGCCAAGTCCATTTTTGAAAATTTTTCACAGCTGGTTGATAAAGTTAAAGGTCTGGCTGGATTAGGAAGAGGCCTCGTTTTTTGCATGGCCCTTTTTCAATGTGATTTAACTACTTTTGAGATAAAACCTTCCACTTCATAATCTAGTAGAAAAACTATTAAAAAAAAAAAAAAAAATCTGTTAATTGGGCTCAAATAGAAAGCAGAATTGGGAGAACTTTCCTTATCACAAACTATATCATTTGTTTTCTCATTTAAGCCGTAAAATAAATGATAAATAAAGAAGAAACAAATTTGGAGTGACTAAACGAAGTTGAGTGGATGATGAAGCTGGAAATACTTTGCTACTGGAGGAGAAAGAACTTGAAGAACAGTATTTTTTATTCCTATAGAATAAATAGGAAAGAAAAATACTCATCACTGTAGGCGGCCCTCCTCAATCGCGCATTGTAGAATCAAGGAAAAACTTCGTGTCTTTTCTTCTAAACTTAGCAATAAATCTACATATAAAATCATATACTTATAGTTTTTCTTAACGTAGAAGCTGCTTTTGACGAAGTATGGCACCTTAGACTGGTACTGGTAATGGTGAGGAGAACAATTCCAGCAAGTGGGTCTACTAGTCATCTTTATCGAGTTGACCATGCTGACGAAAAATTTTATTGACGTCTAAACGATTCGTGCTTAAAATCGAATACATCGAATCGATCATAATCTGTTACGGATGTATGTATGTGTACAATGGTTTCCTGCAACTTTCCCCGTAGATGGCAAGAATCATCTCAGACTAATACAAATATCTTTAGATGTCTTCCAAGGCCAATTGTGATTGGGAATAACTAGTTAGAGTCTCTCTTTAGTATTATATGTAAAAGTCCTTTTTTCAAGGTTATCGGAATTTTTCCGATTCGTTCAAGGAGATTGTCATTGTTTGAAGCAGGGGGTGTATTTGCGTTAGTCCTCATTGTAATCTGTTCTTGAGTAATACCAATCGAATTGTTTTCATGAATCAAGTTATCTAGTAGGTTTGTAATCGTTTCCTTATAGTCTTTCGTGTGTTAGTTATTGTCTGTTTGTACAGTTCGTAGAATGTCATGGTTTTTCAATTTATTTGCTGCGTATTCATTCATTCCAAGGGTTAGTTTCTTTAGAACAGTAATTTCTTCAAAAATCAATTTTCGATGTTTTTATAAGGGCTTGATAACTGTGTCTGCAGTACAAATATTCTTGTAGCTTTCCGAAGTCTTTTAGTTTGTTTCCTTAGCTCAGTTAGTTTATCGTTCCACCAGGGCACTGTTGTGTGAGGTGTGATTTTTATTGTTTTAGAGTTAGACAATTTGAACGTCAAGTTTTAGTGACAGCTTTGTTCAAAATTTCTATAATTCTGTCGATTTTATAATTATTAATGATGTTAACGATTTCTGATTCTGTACCTGGTGTATTATAGTCCTTTTCCTGTATCTTAAATTGTTTTCGAAGTTGAAATGTCAAAATTTTCTAAGTCTATGTTTTTGGTTATGTAGCGTTGTCTATCTAAACAGTTATAATGTCGGTTATATCCGTTATTTTGCCAGGTCATTTAGTATCTTCTAGTTTATCAGTAATCTTGTAGTTTTGTTATTGCTTATTGTCAAGTCAATGCTACTCTTACCTCTTGGTCCGTCAGTTCAGAAGTTTATTTATTAAGCTCAAATTTTGGGATATGATAAAGGATTCTAAAGTTCAACCTCTGGGATTAATTTTGGTGCCATTCCAGAAGAATGATCTGCTATTGGAGTCTATTCCTAGAATAATGTAATGGTTGTTATAATAATTAATAATAGGTAAAATTTTGGCGAGTTCATTGTCAATGTCTAAGGTTTCATTAAAGTAAGCGCTGATAAATAGGAATTTGTTTTGCTTAAAAGTAATTGCAACTGTGCATAAGTCCGGGTCACTGTGCTGTTTAAGATTGCATCGACATATTTATTATCAATTAATATAGCAGTTTTTGGTTTTGAAACATGTGTTTGGTAGATCTGAATATGATGATTGTAACCTGTAATGTGTAATGTAATAGTATAAGGTTCTTGTATGAGGGTTATATCAATATTTCTGACTTGAATAAAGTGATTTATGTAGTCCGTACAAATTTTAGAATGATGTGTGTTTATCTGTAGTAATTTTAAGTCCATGTTAGAGTATGAATGGATAATGGAGTGCTGTAGTAAGTCTGTAGTTTTGTTAATTTAGTAGTCTGTGTTTTAAATGGGTTTGTTTAATTCTCTGATGTATGAGGAACCCTATTTATCAAAAGCTGAATGGTTGGTGTCAATTTTAAATCGATCTTGTTTAAGATATCGGTTGTGAGTAGAGCAATTTGGACATTGTTTACCAAACTGGTTATAATCCTTCATAGAATGGTTACCTGAGCATTGAGTACATGTTGGACCCTGGCACCGCTCCTTGGAGTGATGAAACTTCCAGCAGTTAGTGCACCGCCTGATCCTGAAGTAGTCCTCGGCCCAATGCTTATTGTAACCTAAACTTATCTTGTTGTTCGGCAATTTGATTCTATTAATTCCGCCTGTTTCTATGACCGCATGTGTCAAGATAAAAGGAAAAGATCTTTCCCTTTTATCTTTCCACTTTTATTTTCACTCGCCTTTTTTTTTTTTATCCGTTTCTTTTCTTTTATCACCTTCTACATTATTTCCCTCGTTCTTTACCATTTTTCCATATTTTTATTTTATTTTTTTATTTACATTACATTTCCTTCTGTCCTTTTTTATTGTTCATTTATTATACTTTTATCCATTACTTTTTATTATATTTTATTTTTATGCCCCTTATCATTCCTGTCTTGTCCTTGCTGCTTCGTATTATTACTGATTTATGTATCTGATCTTTTCTATGCGGTTTTTTGTATATTGTTTTTTATCCATGCCATTTTGTATTCCATTTGTCATCTGTTTATGGGTCTGTTATTTTTGTCACATCTAGTATTTTGTTCATTATAGCCCTGAAGAAGACCTGCAAGGCATTACAGAATTTCTTCTTAGACGTGTTGTTCCTCTATGACAGCATCCCTGATCATCTTCTTCTTCATTCATCATCACTGTCAACTATACTTTTATCATTATACATAATATAATAGATATAAATCCTCAGTGCGAAATTAATTTATGAAGTTACAATGTTAATGAATCTGTCGAAGAAAATGTTTTGAAAATTTCAAAAAATTCTAAAATGGAATAATTGACAAAATAGCCTACTTCAAAAAACAACAAACAATTGAATCTTTATAAATATAATAACTTACTTATTCACTGAACTGACGAGATTTTCGGCCAATTACCCTCTTCTGAAAAAAACAACAAAAAAACACAAAATTAAAACTAACAAATGGTATATAATTAAATTTGAAAATCGTAATGGTGGGACATTTTTTAAATATGTTGTAAAGTGATAAGGGATTACTGAACTGGAATTGTTACAATTGCTACAAATTATTATATCGAAAAAATCTACAAATAATCAATTCCAACTGGATTTTACAGATCTGCTGAGAAACTAAGGTCGGAAGACAATAGATGAAGAGGAACCCAATCCTAGAAGCCGTTCTCAAAATGCATTTAAGCTTACCCAACGTACAAGTTTATATTTTCTCCACATCATGTGAGTATTAAAAATTTACAGTTGATCGATACAGTTAAATCCAGTAATAAGTTATTATAAGTATTATAATTATAATTGGCTAAATATTGGTTATTATCAGACATATTTCAACATGGGGAGTTGAACTTCATATGTCCACTAAACAAAATTATCTTATATCCAATCCTTACGATATATTGATGAATATTCTAAAAATAATATCACGTTTTGGTTTAAAAAAACCCAAAAAAAAAACCCTTACTTATATTTTTAAAAAATGGTCATATTTGAAATTTAGTGTGTAAATATTAAAATAATAGAAATAGATCATTTTAAAACGTTTTATTTATATAATATAGACGAGGAAGATTTTTATACTAAAAACTGATATCTTTTTCAGATTCCTCATCTCAAAAAACATGTATAAACCAAGTTTTGTCAAAATCAAAAATTAAATTTTTTTACTCCTAAAATTTTGTAGGATTTTAGAAGGCAGAGAAAGAGGCTGTCAATTTCTAAAAAACGTTAATGATTTGCGCTATTTCACAGATTTCGCTACCGATTGAAACAAAATTTTAAGGACATCTAGAAGCCGAAACACTGCATAGTTTAGCCCAAAACCGGAGGTCCCAGGATTTCTCCTTATTGAGTTATCTCAAGCTATAGTTGACCTCGGAACGTTTTATTCACATCAGTTTTTGTCAACTGAAATCCGGAGTAAACCCATACTATATTCATGGATAAAAAGCAGAATGCACGCTGATTCTTATGATGCTATTACTATTTTAATCGGTTAAAAACAGCAAATGTTATAGCTGCTAGAAGTTGTTGATAAAATCTCAACTTCAAAAATGTCAACGTCCTCGAAAGGGGCAAAGTAAAGGATTTTTTTGGTGCGTTAAATCAAGATTTGAAGTCAGTTTTTCATGAAAAAAAATTACCACTGATTTACAGTGGATTCATTGGAATTTTGTCATTTTTTTTTGAGTTTTCGAGCACCCTAAAGCCGGATCGTATCATGAGCATAACGAAAGTATTTTTATTTCAAATAGCATACAAAATAACAATTTAACGTGAAAGAATCATTTCTCTATCTTGACTGAGTGCTGAGAAAAAAAATAAAACGTGATTTTCACATTTTATTTTTTTCTTAGCTCCTAATGCTCATTGGTGGCTATAACTCTAGTTTTGCATTATTATAGGCCCCTACTACCCACACAAAACTTGGCATTCAAATCTGTGAGTTACATGCCAAAACGTCCCCTTGTCAGTTGCAGACCATCAAATTCAATCATAATTTTTCCTATTCTCCCCTCTTTACTCGTTCAGCTGATGTTCGTCAAGGTAGTATCATACGTCCCATACATAAACTACTCCAATAATAACTAGATAAACGATTATAACTTATTCCCATGAAAATAATTAGACCTGTTTGCACATACGGAGTTAAGCTAAGGAGTTCCACCAAACCTTCCAATTCTTCTGGTATCAAATCCTTACCACCTAAACATCCTTCGTAAAATTGTCAATGTTCCTTATTATGTCTTAAATTAACGTGTCCATTATGATTTATATGTTCTATATGTTACTGAATTGACCTACATTTATATTTAATCTTCTATGATAAGCTTCATACCCACTCGAATCCTCTAGTATCCCAACTTGATTGACACTCGATTCCCGATAAACCTCCGAGGCGTCTGAAAATATGATGGCCAATGGACCTTCTAATGGAGATTTTATTGAGATGATCCTAGTGGGTAGTTTTTTTACTATCATATTCTCCCCATTAATTACTCGATATATAAATAGAGCTGTAAACATCAATAAATAAATAGTACATTTCACTGATTAAAAGACTGAATATGAAATAAGTATTTATTAATGTACATAGGTACACATGTTTCTATATGCTTTGTGGGATGCTGGATTCGAATTTGAATTTGAATTTACTGCTATTTTTCACAACATAAATAAAATTCGCAAAATCGTTGTAAGTTTCTTGGTTACATCTCGGAAACTACGCATTTTTCGAAACGCACCAGACAGTTTTTATTATGCCTAATCGGGTCTGGAGTGAGCTGATAGATGTGTAGAAACAACACTACGGATGTAAAAAATAAACTTGTGACAACAGTGGAATAAAACTAGAATACATACCTGCAGAAAGTTTACACATAGTGTGGTCACTAAGTGGAATATCATGTACTAAATGAATATCTTGTACTTTCTTCTACAGAAAGTTTATTTGAAAGCCATGGACTAGAGACGTGAGTTTTTACTTGTACCTTTTTATTATTATAATAATATGATTATGTATGAAAACGTCTTTAATTTCAATAAAAATTATTTTGAATAGAGAAAATTTAATTATTTATTTATCTGTACTGATTACATAGAAACTTAATGCTATCGTTTAATCCAAAATATATGATAATTGAAGCAAATTTATAGCTTCCTTTAGTAGTTCAAGGAATTTTCTTTCTACAATCACAAATCATAAGATACAAACAAAAGTATAACATGTATTATTGTTGAGATGGACACCTGTTATATATATTTAGTATTTGTTTGTAAGTTACTGTAACAATGAAGTTATAATTACGTAGTAGGTAGAATAACATTGAGTGTTCTGTACAATAGTAACGATATAAAAGTGTTGGTCTGTACAAATTTTTTTTTTTTTTAGGCTACTTGAGCCTGGTGATGTCCGGACTCAGCTTGGCCTGGCCAGAGCCCCTCACCTCCTGGTACACCAACTCCACCACCAGCGCGGTGCCGATGACCGAGGAAGAGGTGTCCTGGATGGTGTCCTTAGTCGAAGCTGGGGCTGTCTTGTCGCCGTTACCTAGCGGCGTAATGGCCGATGTGTAAGTTCGCGATATTCTGTTTTATTATTGAAGAATAACAATACAGTGAAACTCCAATTATCCGAATTGGTTTGAAGAAAAAAATATATATATATATATATATATATATATATATATATATATATATATATATATATATATATATATATATATATATATATATATATATATATATATATATATATATATACATACATTTTTTTTTCTAATAGTTTATTAACAGACATTGTAGGCCGTGGTTCGGAAAAGACGTAAAACTAAATAGACCAAGCTACCGGAACTGCGTCTCAGAATTAGGCGTGGATTCCACACACCTCATGACAGTCAAGATCTGAGTAAACGTTCTTAGTGAATTTCTAGGAGCATAGCACCTCCATCTTAAATGGGTTTTGCTCAGTCTGGGCCCCATTGCCGTCGCGAGTGGTCTCTTTATAAACATAAAGAGTTATGGCACCTGAAAGGATGTTGTATTAACTGTGTCCGAAAAACTGTCCATTTTTCAATAGCATGTCTTAGGAAAGGCGAATCTGGAAAAAAAATTGCGGATGAGTTCTGTGTTAGAACATCCACGATTTACGACATTTTCACTAAACTTTGTTGTTTCATAAATAAAATTTTATAAACAGCCACATTTTTTAAATTATTCATTAAAATACATAGTTAAAACATTAAATATGTCTGTATTTTTTACTTCAATACCTTCATTCAATAGTAAATCTGATTATCTGGATTTTTAGGTATCCGATCAATTTTGACCCCAATTAATCCGGATAATCGGAGTTTCACAGTAATTTATTTTGGAATAATCTTTAATGTTGATCCAACCTTTTTTTTTTCTTCCTGGTTCTTGATTACTGTACGTTTTCGGCATAGGGAGATAGGCTTTAAATGTACGATATCTGAACTAATAGCTATCGTTCTTTTTTAAATTCTTTTTAGTTAAAAGAACAGCTTTGCATGACTAAGTCGGATTTACGAAATATTATTCTATTTTGAAGTGTAAACTTCTTTTGGCCCATTGGGCACTATTGAGTCAAAGCTCGCGAATTATACTTATTTAATTAAAAACGAGGCGGCAATTCATCGAACTTAAATTAGTCTCTGGGTTGTGGACTGTATTTAGGATTCCTTGAAAAAAGGTTCGCAATTTTGGAGTAAAGGTGATTTGAAGAAATCTAAGACAAGCAAAATGAAAATGACTTACCCAGGTTAAAATCACAAACTGGTGCCTGTAGAACTCGTTCGGGCACGCAAATGCATTCGCGTGACCAATAAAGAGCTGAATTTCTTCTTGCTGCGAGATACGGTTGAGAAATCTTCTGGCTTGATTGATACTTATTTGCAATTAAAAGGGCATAAAATGCCTGATAAAAAATAACATGAAAATGAAACAAAACGCTTCGAAGACTATCGTCTTGAACAAAAAGCCTTGGACAAAATGGTGGAAGGCAAATGCCTTGGACAAAATGTAATAAAACCACGTCTAGCTCGGCGGGCTTCTGGCGAAAGAATGAGAATGAGTCAAGGAAAAATGGTGAGAGATAAAGAAATCAGCTAATGCCCTCTAGAGGGTTATTGCAAACGCTGGAGAGTTGATTTGCCATAATTATCCGCTAACATTTTATCCCCCCATTTTTTTAATGTATTTAATTGTTCTATTTACAAAAGACGCTTTTTTGCGTTAACAGGCACTTTTGGGATGCGTTACAAAAACTTAACTCGCGTCACGTACTGTAACTTTTAGATTTAGATTTGTTTCCTATCTTTATCGGGAAGATAGGTAGACACATGAAACTTGGAACATATTTTAGGAGTGGCTGACAATGCGATAACAAAAGTGGGTACTACGTGGTGCAGTGCGCATCCTTTGGGTACTCTCGGACGACGACGACGACACACAGTGGAACGAACGTTAGGGCGGAACGGACATTCGTTAATATCTCCGCTTCTGCTTCTCCTAGAATAATGCTATTGGTACCGTTTTAAAGCTTTTTGAATGGACTATTAAATGATATGCTAATCATGATCAGATCGTTAGAGGAAACCTGTAAGAATTCCTGATTTGATATTTCGATGTTGGATAATTTATCATCATTTACTAACCATTTATTGTACCTATATACTACGAGTGTATATGCAATAAAATATTCTATGGAATGATAAATACATATGTATTAAATAAAATTACAAAATAAAACGTAACAAACTAAAATATTTAATTATTAAAAAAAAATAATATAACAATTGATAATTACTTTTGTCAGTTAATATCCTAGGACTAATTGATACATCAAAATTATAATATATGTAGGTGCCTATATACAATTGTTTATTTAAATAACGATCAGAATTAAACTCATAACAACATAATTTTAATTAAGATTCTTTTTTCTATATTCTAAGTAACAATAAGTGATTGTGCTTCTGGTAATAAATCACGTTTAATGTTTATTATTCTCGGTCTAAGAGTCGAAATTAAGGGATCCGAATTTATTAATAAATTATTTAAAACATCTCGATTGTTTGATTGCCTCGATGATTTTCTGGCATGAAACAGTCTGAAATTTCGGAATAACTTGTGATTCGCTTCTTGAGCATCTTCTGACAATTGTCCTATAGGTATTATAGCATTTTTGGCTATCAGTGTTCCGTGCACGAGCAGTTTGTGCACGGTGACTGGCATATAATACCAGCCATACAGAGATACATATAACCGTGCTGTCTCTTTCGTGTAGGCTTCAAAGTTATCAAGTTTTATAATTGACCCAGAAGAAATAGCTGGTAATATTATTGCAAAGCGTCTAATTAGATTTTCGTCAACCCCTGTTATAGCTGATGATGTTTCTGGGGAGACGAAAAATTTCCTTGCAGTATTTTCATCATTGCTTGTACCAAAACCTTGTCTTACGTGGTCTACACAAAGTCCTAACTGAATTTTAAAATCATGTTGAACTTGATTTTTTTTTTCCTTGCAAGTAACTCCTTTTGCTCTGTTGTTTTTGCACTCCAGGACTTGAAATCTAATCGGTAAGAGATGTGAATTAAGCACTCAAAACACCTGATCAAACAATGCAAAGGGGACAAGCCAAATGAGTAATACTCATCATTAACTATTTCCTTGTTTGTAATAATTTTTAAATTGTTCATTTCTTTAGGTGTTGCATTGCACAAAAAACACCTCATAGCTGAAGAAGTTTCAGTTAAAATATTACATATTTTGTCATCAACCATAGTTAATAACATTCTATAATTGATAGAGATTTTGTCATTTATATAGGGAAGTAAATTATCAATTTGTTTCTGAATGTCTCGAACTAAAGACGTTACAGTTTCATCTGTTTCTTTCGTATAATTAAATGAGATAGGCCTACAAAATCTGGTCGATGACGGACATTCATTTTGCCAGACTATTTGACAATTCTCTGAATTTATCAAATTAATCGGTACTAAACAGGCAATCAAAATGACCGAATCTTCGCTGAAAGTTTCAGATGAAGAATAACGTTGTTTATATTGTGATTGGTCACCCGCCCCATCACATCCCCACTTAATGTTTAACGTTAAACTACGAAAGTTATCATTCCCTATTTCACCACCCACGACTTGTAAAATCCGAGAAGAAGTATGGTCAAGTAAATTTTGCAATACGATATTTGCTCCAGTGTCACTAACCGATATGGATTCTTCTGGGGGATAACAATCTTTTTTTAATTTTTGGATCTGATAGTAGCTGGGGTAAAGTGATGTATATCCTAATGCTTTTGCATTATTTATGACGGCATTGTACTGAAACTTAGTAAAATCAGCGGCTGTATATAATGCTAATGCCTTTTCGTTCTCTTGGTCCTTTGGATTTAAAAGGTTTTCACAAAATTTTTTGACACTTAGTACATGTTCTGGATGCTCCCTAATAAAATTAACAATGTAATCTACGTCATCAGATTTGAACCTTTTTTTCATGACAAAAGCGAACATATCCTCTGAACATTTTTCTAAAACTTTCCGTTTTTCTCCGTCTTTGTCTATCAGATAATTGCTCGAATGATTGAGAACAAGATGGTATACTTGCGCTTGTTGATGATGATGATGAAGGTAGGTTCTGGATAACATCTTCAGGAACAATGAAATCCAAATTCAACCAGTTTTCATGCTTCTCCAAAAAACTATTGATCTTCCTATGGGACGAAATCCAGCGAGAGTTCAAACTACTACTGAATTTTCTTAATTTTTCCCGTAAGCAGAACTTTGCGGTATTTGAAATTTGTTCCAGTCCAAACGAATTAATCCATGTTTCCAATGCCAGGTCATAATCTTTAAAACTTATAGATTAAATTGGAAAAATTGAAAAACTTGAAAATTTTTTGTTTTAGGAACCATTGCACCTATGTCGTTTAAAATAACACACACAAACTGAGCATTTTATATGAGGACAAATGAATGTAAACAGACAAACAAAAGACAAAAGTAGGTAAACAAAAGAAAACTTGCGAAAAGTAGCGCCAATATCAACAGAAATTATTTAAAATTAATTCTCAAGACCTAGAAAAGAAAAGAAAAAAATCATTTTCTCGGAAAAGAGCACCTAAAAGCAAAATCCAACTATTGGAAAAAAAACTTCAAGCATTCTAGTTATTTACTGTGAAGGTAGTTTTTTGGGCGATTTTCGCAATTTACATTTGAGTTTTTTCTCCTAATTTTCATCGAAAAATCCCAGACGTTTGAAATAATCCCGAGTTTTATTTGCCTAAAATATCTTATTATGGATAAGTTGTTTTCCAGTAGTTGCACGGTTAATTTAAAGCATTACCTCAATCAATGGATTTTTTTTAAAATATGAGTTTAAAAAAAATATATATATTTCAATGCAGAATTTTTCCTATAAGATTTGATTTTAACAGTAATTTATCTATGGATTTTGTTGAAAAGAAGTATAAAGTATAATTTAAGATCCAAATAAAAGATAAATTTAGTTATTAGAGAATTGGTCCAATGTCCAAAAAATTCGTTGATTCGTTCCACTGTGCGACGTTTGGCGCCTTCTTCTGTTCTTTTTCTTATAAGGATAGCTCTAGTACTTTTACTTTTTCAAATATTTTAAAACGTTTCCGGAAATCATTTGGGAATAAAGATCGGACAAACAAGTTTACACTTTTGTGGTAGAAAGAACACCTACTTACTGTTTCTCTTTTCACGATCAATTAAGGTTCATTGCACGTGGCATTTGCCAAAAAATCAAAAAAATTATAAACTACTTGCTCAAACAAGTACCACATAATATACTATACTTTTTATTCATAATTTTCAATTTTTTTTTCTTGTACAAATTACAGAATCGGGCGCAAACCAGTGCTGCTCCTGAGTGCAGTGATCGCCTTCCTCGGCTGGCTGCTGGTCCTGGTGACCAAGTCGGTGCCATGCCTCTACGTCGCCCGGATCCTCGGAGGACTCACCTTGGGCTGCGCACCCACGGTCGCCCCTATCTACATAGCCGAAGTGGCACCGCCAGATATCCGAGGTGCACTCTCAGGACAGTTGGTGTGTATGTTCTTCATCGGTCAACTGCTCGCCTACTGTACCGGGCCTTACATGTCCTACCAGAGCTACATGTGTCTCTGCCTGGCCATTCCAATAGTATTCTTCGTCTCCTTCGTCTTCGCGCCAGAGACTCCTTTCTACTACTTGAAAAAGAATAACCTTGTGGCAGCCGAAGCCTCAATGCTACGGTTAAGGGGCAAAGTGGTCCAGGATGAACTGGACCAGATGTTCTCTCAGTTAAAAGATGACCAAGACGGGAGTAAGGGTAGCTGGAGAGAGCTATTTACCCTTAAAACGTTCAAGGTTCTACTAGTGCTTCAGGTAACAATATTATTAAATCTGATCTATGATTTAAAACATATATATTTGTGAATATAAATTCCTTTATTTAAAGCGAAATATCGTTTGAATTTGGTTGCCGGACTTGTTAAGTGACCTTATCGTTTTCAAATGAAGTCTTGGTTTAAAAGTTCTGGCTGATTTTAGTTAAATCTTAAAGCCGGTAAGCTGTAAGATGATCGGTACTTCCTGACCTACTTGTTAAAGTGAAGATAAAATAGTAAGGATGTGTCGGAACAACATTTTTCGATTCTCGTTACCGATACCGGTACACAGTTTAAAAATGAATCCCCATTAGATAAAATAATCGATATGAGAGCTAAAACAGCAAACCGAATCTTATTAAAAAAAAAAAAAAAAAAAAACTCAATATATAAATTAGTAAACAAAAATTTGCAAGTTGTTATTCACAACATACAGTATATAAGGTAATTGCAGTTCAAACAATGTACATAAAATAATTCATTTTACAAACTATTATGCCTGCAATACACACTCGCCGAGCCAAGACGAGGGCAGGCGAGCACGAGTGTGTACTGGGTCGCCACGTGTTGGCTCGCCTTAGCTGGGCTCGCCAGCGCTCCGAAAAAAGTCGGTCTCGGGGCACGAGTCAAAGAACCCGAGAGGACACTAGGTATCGAGGCGAGCCAACCCAGTATCCTCTTAATTGCAGGGCATTGAACGAAATTGCACGAACTGGGGATTACTGCAAAACTTAGCACATTTTAGATTTTAAGTGCACGAAAGCGCACTTTTGGATATTTCATAAAAAATATTATTTTATTTTATTTATCAAAAATAACAATTACCTACATAATTTTCCAAAAAAACAAAAAACAAAATATGGTTTCTAATTATTTCTTCGAAATCGTTTAAGAAATGGTATGATTTTGAACAAAGTTCTCTTTATATTACCATTCGTAGATTTTCTAATTTGATTTTACTCCACCTTCCAAACTACTCTTCTATTTTCATAGTTGGAATTAAAATTAGACAGGAAAACAATATCTATGGCACCTGTGCATAGTGGGCTAAGTCGAATTTTGTGTATTTCGAGCTATCTACATAACCAGAATCGTATTTTTTCTCTCTTTTCTTGTATCTAACAGGCTAAGTGTTCCGTCCATTGCAATGAATGATATCCCTTTGTGAATCGTGGGCTGATACTCCAATCTTGAAATTTTACTTGTGAAAAGCGAGTCAAGTTTACTAAGCCTCGCGTCTAGTTAATAGAAAAAAAATAATGAAAAAGGCACTATGCATTGGGGTAAGAAGTCTTAACTATAACAAAGGTAGCTGCGGTGTTCTCTACTACAAGTCGACTTTCGATATAAATGTTATTTTTAAAACAGTAAGTTTTTGAAATAGGGCAGGCTACAAACATTAAAGCCATCAATCAGATATGTTGAATCACTTCTAATAGCGGCAGAAAAGAGGAAAACTCTGTTAGATCTTCTTCCCTACATAAGTCCAGCATTTAGACGATTCTATGAAGAGCTGAAATCTAACAACTAAGCAGGTTGTGTACCCAGATTTTGAATAGTGAAAAAGATAATGGAGAAGTTATGCTTTTTTTTGGAGGCTTACCAGGCTGAATCAGTTATTCGGGATCCGACCAATAAACATCATTAACATCAGAAAAATGAATGATGCATGGGTTCGTATTAGTGAGCTCGTGAATCGGCCTTCCCAAGAGCTAAAGAAAAAAAAAGATTCATTAATGCCTTCATTTATAGGATATTTTGCGAAAGATCAACAAAAAAAAAGAAGAAAGTACAACCACAATCCTTCAAAGCTCGCCTTCCCTCGTCCACGAACCATTCGGCG
Source organism: Euschistus heros (assembly GCA_003667255.2). NCBI lineage: Eukaryota > Metazoa > Arthropoda > Insecta > Hemiptera > Pentatomidae > Euschistus > Euschistus heros. The sequence continues at coordinate 1,012,704 of RCWM02000353.1, forward strand.
AGTGTGTATTTGCACTACTCGTGTACACAGCTCGCTGTCACTCGGCTCGGAAGGCCTCGTTGACGAGCGCCTCGGCGAGTGTGTACTGCTGGCATTATTCAAGAAGATAGGTATTCCAAAGGTTCAGATTTTCAATTATAAATTAAGGAACTGTATATGTTAAGTAAAACTTCCACTTAACGCCGTAGGATTGACGATGCACTGAAATTTGACTGTATGTTGATTTTAATCGAGTTTTTACTTTACTTTTTTAATACCCAAGTAGAATAATAAGGTAGTGCTATTGTCTGGTCCGTATTTATTTTTTAGGGCATTACCTTTGACAGATACGAATATTAATCTCATTTTTTCTTCTTCCAGTCGCGAAAACGATCTTAACGACCTTCAACGATTTATTTGGCTTACAGTAGCGATATGAATAGAGAATTTTATAAGTTCTGTACCGAGCAGTGATGATCTAGTGTATGGCATTGCTCTGTTATGATATGATATAAAAGATATTTTAAATTAAGTATCTTACTTTTATTTTATTACTCGATAGAAGAATCGATGTATGTATAATAATTAAGAAATTATGTATTAAAAAACTATCAAGATCAGTGGTATCAAGGATCGGTGGAATGGAGAACCGATACATCCCTATTAAATACAATTAAGACAAAAAAAATATATATAGGTTTATTAAAATTTAAAAAATAGAAAAAAATTAAAAAGATTTTTTAATTTTCAAAATATCTGATAGGATCTGGCGATTTTTGAAGGGCGAAGGATATCCTTAGCAACACTCTTTCCCTACTAATTAGTTTCATCCTTTTGAAAATAGATTAATTATTTTTAATTTTAAAATTTCTGCACAGGTGCTGAGCTTCGTGAGCCACATGAACGGACTGCCCTCGCTCTCCCTCTACGCCACAGAGACCCTCGGGCAGACCTGGATCACTATCGGGATGGGCATCATCATGACAGTCACATCCTTCGTCGCTGCCTTCTTGACCGACCCCTTCGGCAGGAAGCCTCTCCTCGTCTGGAGCTTGCTGGGTAGCGCCGTAGCCACCGCAATCTTAGCCGTCTATTTCGTCGTCCTCCACCAGTGGATCATGTTCGTCGGCCTCATCGGATTCTGCGTCATATCCTCCATCGGGATATCTCCCCTCATCATGACCCTCCAGGCTGAGCTGTTCCCAACTTCCACTCGGGCCCTGGCCAGCGCCATCACGGAACTCACGCTCTCTGCTTCCAGCTTCATCTGTCTCAAGATGTTCGTCCCCATCAACAACGCATACGGAGTCTCCGTTAACTTCATTATCTATACAGTCTTGTCTGTTATCGGTGCCGCTTCTGTCTTCTTCCTGCCTGAGACCTCGAAAACTGTTATGGATGCTGGTTAACAGTGATAGTTATATCTATATGAACCACTGTAAATATTTTTTTATAAGTTGTAAATATTATAATATATTGTTAATAGCACAATAATAAAAACTTTTCCTGATAAAAACGAATACTCAAAATCTCAAGAAATGTATCATTTCTATCAGTAATCATTATTAATCATGAATATATTTGTAGCGGTGGCTAGGGGTTCTTGATGAACGCAGCCAAAAACCAACCGCTTTTTTGTGAAGCTGGTAGCTCAATATATGGTATTAATAATTTGCTTTACAACTATATTTCATGCCTTAACAATATCAAAAACAAATTTTAATACAGGCTATAATTTCTTTAATTTGAACAACTAAATAATTAAACAGTTATAAATTAACTATTAATAAACTAGAGTTCACAAACCCTACAGTTACAATTTCTGACGGCAATCTGTAAAATTGCTATTCTGTGGTATAAAGGCTTGCGCCCCGTGTCAATTAGACCACGTAACGAGAGCTCTTGGAGATCCTGAAAGTTCACACTGAGGCCCTGAGCACATGAGCAATGTTCTCTTTAACTATCATGGCAACAACAAGTGTGAATTGACCATTCGTCATGGCGACTAGTTGCAAACTAAAGCGTGGCTTCCAAAACACATATACATACGTTTTAATTTATAACCGCTTAAGATAAAGTTTATAAAATTGACAAACTAAAAACAAATTGAATCTTTATAACTAATTTTAATATACATGAGGTAAAAACAATTATAATAATCTTAATTTGAATCAAGGACAAAGTGACCTCATTTACATAACCAAAACACATGTTGGCCTCAACAATATTTATTATTTTTGAAATAATGTACATAAGGCATCAATTTGATCTCTTGATACTCCACTTGCAAATGTGTCGTCTAGTTGCAAAACCGGCCATCTCCAAAAACCAAAATTTTTCAGGAGAGCTGATTTTCTGTTACATCACGCCAAAACGAAGTAGGAAGAAAATCTCTTCGGTTTCTAGTGGCACAAGGGTAGTGTGTTTGAAAGCACTTTTTGAAATGGAAGGGGCAAGTGGAGGGGGTGAGTTACTCAATTTTTTATTTTGGATTTGGCCGCTTTTGCAACTCATTTTGGAGTTGGCCGCTTTTGCAATGAATTAGAACTTAAAAATCACAAAATTTAATGTAAATATTGGGTTTTTTTGGGATGCAAATGAACAAAACTTTCTTTAATAAGTGAATATTATTTGAAAAATTTAAACTCTGAAATGTCGTGGTGTAACTCAAACATCTAGACGGAAAAACTGGCGAGAATTATTTTTAAAGTAATAAGTTCCGAAAATGGACGGAGAGAAATGGACGGCAGAAGATGAAAAAGCCAGGGGGCGCTATATGTTGTCTGTTGTGCTAAAAGACGAAGAAGAAGAAGAATTTCCGAAAAACGTAATTTTGAAAAACATAAACATTCAGAAACATATACTCTTGCGGTATTATCGTCTTCAACAGGCTAACACATTTCTTTCTGATATTCTTCTTTATCCCTCTTATCTACTTCTCTGCTTCCTCCTTCTTGAGCAGCTGATGCTACGACGCACAGTGGGGCAAACTAAAGCATAAAACGTGGCAGAAAGTCCTAAAACTAAAATTTTCCTTTCAACGTGATGACTTAATTATCTGTTAGTTAAGGCTCTGCAGAACAAAATAATGTAATTCATCAAGCTGATAACGGTCATGTCTTGTATTGATAATCGGTGGAAGTGGACAAAGTTCAGTGGCATCAATGTCAGTGTCTGCATCAATTTGTTGTTAACAGATCGTTTGTTTTTTTTTACATACAGTATTGATACTTGTATATTTTTATGACATGGAATCATCATCTTCAGGTATATAATTTTGAAATATAGTATTATATTTGCCCTAATAATATAATAAAATAAGATTATTGATTTTAGTTTATATGTAGCGAAGGGTTTAGTAACCTTCCGAACCCGTCCAAGCATATTATTTTCCACCATCTTCTAGTACGTTATGTAAATATTATGATTTCGATAAAAAATCTTGCTCCAATCTGCCCCACCGTCAGAAAAATTATTTCTTCTTTGTTATTGCATAGACGAAAAAAATCATTTTATTTCCTATCCTATACACCTATCCTACAAGCTTCCACTAAAAAAATGGCAAGACCGCAGCAATGAAGACAAACAAGTTGTTAAAGAAACCAAGAATCGAATCCAAGAAAGTTAAAAAAAAAAAAAAAAAAAAAAAATGTGGTTTGATTGTTGACATGCCTAAACCTGGCTTTGGAAATAGTAACGATGGAAATACGGCTAGGCGATTTTTCTCGCATGCTGATATTTCGTCAGAAATTACCAGAGTTGACACTGAACTAATTAAAAGGCTTCATACAATACTGATAGCAATATCAAGTGGGTACGAAATTTAAACTAATGCCTATCAAGCGTTTGCTCATGGTACTGCAAAGTATTATGTAGAAAAGTAACCATGGTACCCGATGTCACCGATCCTCGACAAGTTTCTTATTCATGGTACAGGAAGCACAGGAAGCTCGTAACAAGGATTTCAAAAAATATCGTGAACATCACGGAAGTGAAGTCAAGAAAAATCCAACTATGATATATTCATTAACTTTTTGTTGTGTTCAGACCCAATTCTAACAAGTAAACGAAAAATACCTAAGAAAAAATTTAAGTCACTACCGACAGAGGCTTTAAACTTTCTTTCTTGCTAAATTAGCTAGAACTTCTTCTACAAACTTCTCCATAAAAATCGAATGAAAAGTGCACAAACGATAATGGCTGGCATAAACGTTAACTACAGGAAAAGCAGGAGCAGACTGATATTGCCTGATAAGAGGGCTTCTTGATCTGGAACAACAGCGCGATCTAGCGGATGTGGAGATGGCCGGTTTTGTAACTCACTCACGGAAGGATTTGGCCTGTTTTGCAGCACACTGTGTTTTTCAAACGCAGGTTTAACAAGGATTTCACGGGTTTTTGCGAGGTTTTTTGTTTCCAATAGATAGAAAATGTTTCTTAGGACTCAGAAAACAGAAAAAACGAATTTCTCAAAATTGAGGAGTTGGCCGGTTATGCAACAAGACGACACAAATAATCTATATTATCAAATTTATCATAGTATATTCAAAAACAGGTCAAGCCATTTTTCGTTTGTGATCACTAACCACGAAAGCTATTGAACCAATCTGTACCAAATTTTAACTACCTTATCCTCATAGTTCAAGGAAGGTTTTGGAATGATAAAGTTTACAGATTTTCAATTAAATCTTTATTAAAAAGCGATAAATATGTGGTATGCAATGAAGTTCGATTTATTACAGGATGCAAAAGTCATTATAAGTTTAATCGTGATTAAACCTAGCAGTTGCTATTTAATCACTATAAAAAAATGATTAAAATAGGCAGATGGTATGCCGTAGTAAAATTAAAATTATACCATATTCAACTGTTTTTATAATCAATCCTCCAAATTCCTCGAAGCTCTGCGGGACCATCCACGTTTCTGTAGCCCCAAGGATCGGGCTACGGAGACCTTAAGACATTATCTCTAACCCTACAGACTGCAACAGTGGAATCCATTATAAAATTAAATGAATTGTTTAAATTTCTTCAAATCACCTTCAATGTATTTCAGTGTAGTGAGAGCTTTCTCCGTGAGGATCTCTCTCGCTAATCTATCATCTACATTACAATATTAAGTTAATACCGGCTTGATAAATTTTTACATGAATAATACAGATTTAAAATTGTTTTTAATACAATAAAATTTAATAAAAAAGTAAATTTGAGCAATATAAAAATAATTGACAGATTGTCCTTTTCATGATTCAAATTAAATATCATTTAATTTGAACTAGCAATCAAAAGAGGTCATTTTACAAAAATAATAAATCTAATTATTATATTTTTTAAGTATTTAAAAAAATACTACATACAAATCTAAGATAAATTAATTATGGATGTTATGCAATTTAGTTTCAAATTAATCAATTTTTTAAATATGGAAATACAGGAGTTTCAGAGACATAAATTGATATGAGAGATAAGAATGACAACTGGCCGTAGGGCTCCCTAAGGTTATGCATAGTCATGTAGTCATCTAGCTCATGTATAAACATGACCGTAAACAACTGAAGCTATATTGGAGTTGTTGCTGAGAGCATATGTCATATTGTATCAATATGCATGTGGTAGTCAAATGCTAATTAAGTGCAGTCCTTTAGAAAACTAATTAAATTGTTTTAATTTAAAAAGACGCTCTTTTTTTCTCGTTTATTCATTTCGGCAGGACACTTAGCATGCTATTTTGAGATCTGCTAGGCTCTAACGATTCCTAGTGGTCGCAGAATATTCCGCAATTGTTGTCCTGCCCGCCATACTTGACCTTTTTGAAAACTGATTTTTTAAAATGACACACTCTCAACCATTTCAATCCTTTGGATTTTGGCCCTTTTGGTCATTGTCTAACATATTCACTGAGAGGTTGGAGACTTTTTCTTTTGAAGCTGTCCTTTTTAGAGACATTACGCTCAAAGCCACTGACTGAATGATTCTAGTTTCAGATGTTGTAAAAAGAAAAAAATTGCCACCAGTGATTTGTGTTTATCATGGAAGATGCATTGTTTTTTGACCCCAGACTCCCGGATTTTCTCAGTTTATTTCTCAGGATTAAAGCAAGGATACATGGTACATGTTTTTCGGATAGATATATATTTACATTCGGGTAGGATAACTATGTCCAATCATTTTTCGGTTTTAGATAATATTGGTTTATGATAACTAAAGTAAATAACGTAGTTCTTACTGGTGGGGTTGATATTACGTGTAAACACTAAAGTGTTAAGCATAAACTGTAGAAAGTTGGCATTCTTGCTTCCACCAGCATCAAGATTGAAGTCTCCGCACAATGCCATTGGTATGCTACCATGTTGTTCAGTAGCCCAAAATTATTGGCTCGCACTAAGACTGTACAGCAAAACATTCTTAAACTAGAGGATTTGTATATTGTGGACACTGTTGGGAGAAATGTATACAGTTACAGTTAAAACGCCTTGATCATTGACAGCACAGATGTCGCCACACCTGCCTGGTGCATTTGATACTAACTTATAATATCAATTCACACTAGACTCTAGTGTGGCCTTGAAGCGGGAATGTAATTTTATAAATATTGATATTAATTAATAATACTTTTTTTATTAATGTGTTACAATAAAATAACTGTTATGAGTGTTAAAGGACGGACGGTTACACTCTTGAAGCTAAAGAAACTGAAGAAGAGCTTTATTTTTCTTAAAAGACTTGTTCCAAGGTTTTATGAGCCCTGATATACTGAAATTAAATAATGAACATTTGAAAGAACTTTTAAAAAAAAGTAACAGGTACCAAATAAATGCCAAACAAATTATTTTTGTGACTTATATATTCATATTTAAAATTCTTGATTCTGTAGGTGAGACATTTATGCTTAGATGGAGATGTCTTAAAAAAAAATGAATTTTGAGGCTAATTTAAAGAAAATTAACGGTTCCCAATTATATAATTTTGTCATTATATAAAGTATGTTCTATAGTCTGGTATCGTATAGAATAAAAACTTTTTTTTCCTCCCTATAGACTAATAATCAAAAGTAATTATATATATTTCAACAAATGCAATGCTTAAAAAATCAAGAATAATATAATGAAATTGTGGCATTTTATAGAGCAATACATATTTTAATAAATAATAAAAACTGAATTAATAACAATGAATAATATATTATTAAACTAATTCATATACAAAAAGATATATAGCTTATTATTAAAAAATAATAATTTACAGATAACTGACCGAAAAAAAAAAAAAAAAAAAAAAAAAAAAAAAAATACATTTCTAAAGAGCCAGAAAATAATGTTTATCGCTGTTTATGAATACAAAAATTTACATAAAAAAACTAGTTTTTATGTCATTACGTTAAAGGAAAGTAATAAATCTCAAAATAAATACATTTTATTAATATAAAGTTTAATGTCATAACTATTTATTACTTTTTCATTACATTGGAATTTAATTCTAGCAGGACCATGAACCATGTTATCACCGATAGTAATCATAAAAAAGAGATTGCTGATACGATAAAGGTTTTATGTCTTCGACAAATAAAATAATTTGTTTCTGCTAGTAATGGAAAAAAACCCGGGAGCAATAAAGTAAAGACTGTTGAGCAATGGTGAGGAAACATTATTGTGAAATGTAGTTCAAATTGAAACATTATAAAAAAATGTATACATAAATAAAATCATCTTATAATGATTCACAATAATGGTTAAAGCACTAAAATAATTTTATGAAGTTTAATACAATTTGGAATGACATAAATTTTTGTAATTATACAGAAAAGAATAAATAATTTGTGATTCAATGTAAATAAATATTTTATAATCAAACTTAGGTAAACTATTTTTTTTTTTTTTTTTTTTTTTTTATTTATTGATAATATTCACTATTAGAGTTTTATTTGTTTACTTCTGTTTAATAATAAATATGATAAAAAAATAAAATAAAAATAATAATAAAAAAAATTATTTTCTGTGTTTCATGAATCTTGTTTTATTTAATTTCCTTCATTTGTTTTCTTTATTTTGATTAGAATATGTTACTCTCAAATAAACCTTTTTTTATTTATTTATTTTTATTTTTTGTCGTTTTATCTATTCAACTTTAATTAAAATAAAACAACAGAAGAATAAAGATATGTTTTGCCTTTCCGCATTTTAAGATCTGTCTCCTTTAAAACTACTGGAGGGTCTATGCCGACTGAAGTTACTTTTTCTACATGACAAGTCTCGAGGAAACACTTTTCCGGTGGTCAAACAAACCTTGTCTAATTTTTCTTAGTTAATGTTTATTAAAAAATATATAACAGTAGCAATAGGAAGCATTGCTATTAGAATCAACAGTATTTTTTTTATTTTTTTTTCCATTTTGATATAAAATTGAATCTATGATCTCAGATTAATATACACAACTCATGTTTTGTAGTTTGATAATATCTATGACATAGTACAAATACAAATAGATGCTGTAGCCAGTTTGTAATAAAAAGCATAGGTGTAATCTTAATCTCAATCAACCAGTACATTGTCTTTCTTGTCATTTGGTATAAATTAATTTACAATAAAATAAATTATATATTATCTAGAGGTAATTAACTAATAAATGATTTCATATTTAACTAACTGGTCAGCAGTTCTTGTATGTTTAAGGATTAATGATTCATCTAGGAGTCGGAATTTTCTCTTATAAAATGATTGAATATTATCAAAGTTTCTAAAATTTATAATAAGATATATATTAGAAAAAAACAATTATTAGTTTTATATATCACAGTATATTATAATATTTAGGTTTATATAATATATTTTTTTTTTAAATATCATGATTTTGATATTTATTTATGTCAAATATAATGAATCAGTTTTTGAATTAACATAACAGATTTGAATTTCTTTCAGTCTAGTTATATGAAAAAAATTAGGTTGGCTAGTGCAGAATTTATTGATGCTAAGTAGTCACATATTAGTTGTAGGTTACAACTAAGAGTGACTGCTTTGCATTCCTCATAAACAAATCCCAGCAAGGTGAGATCTGCTAGCCTATAGGAAGTAAATGACTCAGGGTCTGTAGCTGGCAACCATACCCTAATAAAGACCCTAATTCTGAAATTCTTCAGATCTGAGAACTTGATCTAGGATGAACATTCAAGCCTGTAAAGATCTCCCCCCCCAAAAAAAAAATTCTTTTGGAATTGTTCAACAATCTTTTCATTCAATCGTATATTTTTATTACATTGTTAATTAAAATAATTTTAAAACATTTATAACTAAATCCACTGTTTTCATCCCTTTTCATTAACTTATGTAAAATCCTTTCTTCATATACCTATAAATATTTCTAACACCTTAGCAGGAAAAAAGTTTTTTCATACATCTACTTACAATCATACAACTAATAAAACCACTAATACTAACTAATACTAATACTAATACCACTAATGCTAACTTACGACCACTAATACTATAAGTGAATTTAAAATGACTAAATTTAATCAGTTACTTAATTAATAACTAATTTATAATCAATTAATTATTTAATATTGACATGGATATGTCTTTTGGTTGGGGTTCTACACCTTTTTGGTGTAACTTTTTTTCACATTCATTTTGACACTCTCTAGCTCTGTTGGCGTTCCTCATATTGAAAATTTTACAGTTCCCTTGTCAGAAATTTAATAAATAATATTATTTGTTATTTAAAACTTGTAGCTAGGACCTACCGTTTAGGAGTTATATTGGTTTGAATAAAATAAAATCAGATTGTAACATTTTTTTCACACTAAAAAATATAAAATTTTGACATACTGTAGCTCTGTTGGTATTACTCGGATCGAAAATTTGAGGTCAGTTTCAGTATCAATTTTATTTTAAAACATTTGTTGATAGGGCCTACTGGTTATCAGCTATATTGGTGTGAATGAAAAAAAAAAAAGAAGTCACATTCGAAACCGCTATTTTATCTCAACTAATTTAATTTAATCATTAATTTAAGTAATTTAATCATTTTAATTCTAAAATTTAAATTGGGAAAAGCAGTAAATTATAGATATTAGTTTATTCGTGATTTATTGTTTTTCCCAGCCAGGGAGAAATTAAGATTTTATTTTTATTATCTAGTTATGGTATATTTCAATTAATGCGCATTAAAATTGGAAAATCTACACTATTATATAAAAGGACAAGCCATTTTTCGTTTGCGATCACTAATCCCGAAAACCACTGAGCCAATCTGTACCAAATTTTAACCACATCATTTTCAGAGCTCAAATAAGGTTGAGCAATAATAAAACTTAAAGATTTTCAATTATATTGCAATAAAAAAGCATTAAATATGTGGTGCGAAGTGAAGTTTGATAATCAGACGATAGGTCATAGCACCATTCAAGAGAGGTTACAAAGTTTTACGGTGTTATAAAGAGTTAAAAATGTATGATAAAATTTACTTATTTTCAATTCAATTGTTATTAAAGCTTTAAATATATGGAACGACATAAGGGTCCCAGTGCAGTTTAAAAATCTATCAATATGTAACCAATCTGCAACAGAGTTGGCAATAGTAATACTATTAAGTCCAACTGTACCAAATTTTAACTACAAGATCTTCATAGTTCTAGGAATGTTTATAACAATAAAGTTTAAACGAGGTTTGCTAACTGTCATATACTTTTATGGTTATAAATTAAAATTCAACCAGATGGATCGATGATATATCTGCAAAATTGGATGTCTAATTATGGTTTTACCTGCTCTTCAAACACCTCCTCAATGCAATTTTAACTAGGTTAAAAATTAATGCTATGCGTAAAAATTCGTTGAAGAAATAATGCTAAATTCCATACTTACAAATACAAGATTTTTATTGATAAGCAAATGAAATTCAATTATTAGTTAAAATAATCTAAGTTCTTTATTAATGAGAGCGGGCGAAGCCGCGACAAGGTATGCTAGTTTTATAATAAAAGTGCTATGATGTAAAAAATAATATTCCAAAACGTCAATTACCATTTATAATATACTTTAAATATAAACAGGTATTTTGTTTCTGTTTATAATCTAACCTATCCGCAATGAGGTTCATTTCACATTTCCAATATATTTACAATTGGGATTGGCTCAAAAATAAAATTAATAAGCCATAAAATAAAATTTTATCAAATTATTTCATAATTTGAATTTTATTTCTTTTACATACAATAAAATAAAAATAATAAATATTGATCAATACGATATAGAAACAGAAAATTCAAATTTTCTTTAATTGTCATTTGGTTGTTAAATTGAAAGAGAGGTAAACAGTAGAGATCGACAGTAAGGCAAAAAGCAAATATTGTGATGAGTTGGAAACAAACGGGCGATAGCGCGAGCAAAGTAAATTTGAACAAGGGATTACTTAACAACGGGTTTGTTTATCTGCTCAGAGATTGAACCTTTCAATTAATAAATTTTAATTTTAAAAGAAAATTTGTTTGTATAAACCAAAACCAACATGAAATTATTAAGCAACAAATAAATAAAAAAAAATGATCGGTTCGTGGCCGAGCGTGTTGAAGTATCAGAGATTCTCGGTACACCATTGGTCTTAGGGGGGGGGGGGGGGTTGAAACTTACTTCGAGTGTTAGTTTACTATCCTTACCTTTCGTTTCTATGGAACTAAGATCTCAAGGTTAATATTCCTTAAACTAATAACCACTTGTTGAATCTTCTTTCCCTTACCGGAAAAATGTTCATAGTAGTAACAGCAGCAGAGCGCCCAGGTTTCACTAGTAGACGTATGGGTTTCTACTTTCTGGAAGGTTTGACTTCCTATTCTTATATTTTTTTCTAAGTGGATTTTCAGGATTACAATATATTCCAACGTTATGATAAATGGCCACAGGATAGTATATTATCAAAATAAAATATCTAACAAATATAAATATTTTTTAAAAGTTTGTTTTAAAGTACAATATTTACAAAAATTATTATATAAATAGTTGACTCTTATAAATATAGTTCTTGTATGTTTAAGGATTTATACCTTCGCCGTAAACCTACGACCTCCTGTCCTACAGTATCCTTTAATGATATTCCACTAATCCCAGTTGAATAGATCCGCTACCTAGGACTCCACTTGGACAAACGTCTTACTAGGAATCCACATACAAGACTAAAACGACAAGAAACAGCTCGTCGTTACAGACTACTACAACATTTACTGGACAAACGTTTAAAGTTCCCAATTAACTACAAAAGACTCATTTACATGACAGTGATTAGATCAATATGGACTTACGGAGTTGAGCTTTAGGGCTCTACTAAACCATCCAATTCATCCCGTCTCTAATCCTCACAATCCAAAATCCTTCGAAAAATCCTTAGTGCTCCTTACTTTGTCACCAATAAACTTATCCATAAAGATCTTAATGTTCCATATGTTGCTGATTTGGCCCAAATCAGATACCAATCCTTTCATACCATAGTAAGCGTCATAACCACTCAAATCCACTAGTTTCTCAACGTGCTTCCCTATCAATTCCCGATAATCCTCCGAGGCGTCTGAAAAGAAGATGGCCTAGAGATCTTCTTGTGTACATTTTTATTAAAGTACTACTGATGTGTAGCTCTTTTCAAGTTTTGCCATGTTATTGTAAGCGTTTCGAACACATCTACATAATGAATATTGTACACTTATAAATTTCAATAAATTGTAAATAAAAAAAAAGGATTTATGATTAATCTTGTAGCAAGAATTTTCCCTTATGAAATAATTGAATATTATTACTGTTTTCTAAAATTTATAATAAGATATATATCAGAAAAAAAAACAAACAACAGCTATTAGTTTCTTGTAGATAAAAGTATACTATAATATTTAGGTTTATATTATATATTTTTTTAAAATATTATGATTTTATTTTTATATTTTTTCAAATATAATATTTTAGTTTTTTAATTCACATAACGAATTTGAATTTCATTTGATCTATTTCTATGAAAATCTCTCTCTCTCTCTCTCTCTCTCTCTCTCTCTCTCTCTCTCTCTCTCTCTCTCTCTCTCTCTCTCTCTCTCTCTCTCTCTCTCTCTCTCTCTCTCTCTCTCTCTCTCTCTCTCTCTCTCTCTTTCTCTCTCTCTCTCTCTCTCTCTCTCTCTCTCTCTCTCTCTCTCTCTCTCTCTCTCTCTCTCTCTCTCTCTCTCTCTCTCTCTCTCTCTCTCTCTCTCTCTCTCTCTCTCTCTCTCTCTCTCTCTCTCTCTCTCTCATCTCTCTCTCTCTCTCTCTCTCTCTCTCTCTCTCTCTCTCTCTCTCTCTCTCTCTCTCTCTCTCTCTCTCTCTCTCTCTCTCTCTCTCTCTCTCTCTCTCTCTCTCTCTCTCTCTCTCTCTCTCTCTCTCTCTCTCTCTCTCTCTCTCTCTCTCTCTCCCTCCCTCCCTCCCTCCCTCTCTCTCACTCACTCACTCACCTCTCTCTCTCTCTCTCTCCCTCCCTCCCTCCCTCTTCCTCTCCCACTCTCTCTCTCTCTCTCACACACACACATACACAAAAATTACAGAATATATTATAAAAATAAAAGAAATATAAATATCTAAAGGAGTAATAAGACTCTGAGAGATAAGACAACTCGACAAAATAAAAGGAATGAAAATAGATTAATTACAAAATGGCAACGATTATCATTATATTTGCACATGATGAGGGAGAAGAAGCTGGGTGATAGAAATGGGTATCAAACTCTTGTGAGATGCAGAAGGGTTTTGTGGAGGATGCAGATATCCGAAAACATAGGAAAAGTTTGCGGGTACGCCGGAATAATTTTTAAATTATTTTTCATTCTGATTTAAAATCCGTTCTTTTCTATCACTCTGAGTTTTTGCGCGGTTATGTAACAAAACACAATTATGTGCAATTTATCTTTGAAGTTAATTTATTTATTTTTTATTTTCCTTTGGCAGGAAAATGTTACACAGCATCTTCTCCCACTTCTGCACATAAATTCTCCATCAAATGAACTTTAATTGTATTTAAAAAAGAAAAAGTGACATAACCCCTTCATCCACCATACCCTTCAATGCGTACCTAAACACAATCACAAAGTATTTTGTTTCGATGTGATCTAGTGTATTGTGTATGGGTGTTCTACTACTTATGTACCATGGAGACCGTGCGATTAGTCGCAGAGTTTGTGATTGAATATGAAGTTTGTATATGGATTTCTACTTTCTGGAAGGTTTAACTTCCTATGGTTATATATTCTTCTTACTGGATCTTGCAATCACATATTTTGTATTTGTGGTTTACTTGTAAGCCTGTATCTTCCACCGCTATAATAAGTGATAAGCCACAGGACAGGATATTATCAAAATAAAATATTTAACAAATATATATATTTTTGAAATTATTGCTTTATTTGCTTTATTGCTCTCATAAATATCTTTTTTCTTTCTATTATATAGAAATTTGCAACTATATTAGAAAACACATCTAGTAAATATGCGGTATTCATGAGATATAATGACATGAATAATCTGTAGAGGAACTATCCATTGGTAATACTCTAATGAAATATTTACAAAAGAAGATCCCGAGGCCATCTTATTTTAAGGGCGCCTCGGAGGGTTGCCAGGAATGGAATGGGAAGCAAGTAGTGCAGCAAGTGGAATTTGGATGCGGTGTAAGTTTATTATGAAAAGAGAGATATCTGGTTCGATCCAAATCAGCGACATTAGGAATAATAAGGTCATTGTGGATTACTTTATTTCTGACAAAGTAAGAAGCATTAAGGATTTTTCGAAGGATTTTGGATTGAAGTGATTGGATGCGGTTAGAATTCGATGGTTTGGTGGATCCCCACAATTCTATACCGTAAGTCCAAATAGGTCTGATAATCGTCATATAGATATTTTCTTATAGTGAATCGGGAGTTTTGAACGTTTGTCAAGTTGGTGTTGTAGCAGTCGAAATCGACGTGCAGCTTCTTGTCTTTTCAATCTTGTATGTGGGTTCCAGTTAAGTATCTTGTCCAGATGAAATCCAAGGTATCGTATTTGTTCCACATTATTAGCGGTACACTATTATACAGGAGGACAGGATGAGGTAGGTTTTCGACAAAGGGTAAAGGTTATTTGCTGGGATTTGCAAGAATTTATCTTAACTCTCCAGGTATGACACCATTCTTCAAGGGAAGTGGTATGTGACTGGAGTGTCTGGGATGCAGCAAATGGATCTTCATTGACTGACATATGGCATATCAGCAGTATACACTGTATAAGGAAGGGACCCATGATACTACCTTGAGGAATACCAGCGATCTGGAAAAGATGGATGAGTATTTAAAGGTAGGAACGGAGGATGAGGAAATATGTAGATGGAAGGATCGGCGAAGTTTATAAAACAGTCCTGAATGCCATACCCGATCAAAGGCCTGTTCAACATCTAGAAAGACACCCGTGCAATACATCTTGCGTTCCAATGCAGATGAGATAACATCCACCACACGATGGCACTGCTGGGTAGTGGAGTGAAACTGACGAAATCCAAACTGGTGATCAGGAATAATGTGATTGGAATCGAGGAAGGGATAAAGGCGTTTAAAAAGGAGCTTTTCAAGGATTTTGCCCATGATAGGTAGAAGAGAAATAGTTCTGAGGAACGATTTTCTGGCGGTTTTTTTCAGTTTTAGGATCATTTTAATAATTGATAATTTCCAGGAATCGGGAAAATATAAAGTACGGAGGATAGCGTTATAAATATAAGTTAGGAGTAATACTGCTTTCTTTGGAAGAAATTTGAGGATTCTTGAGGTATTGAGGTCATGTCCAGGAGTTTTGTTGGAGGGCAATCTACGGACTATGAATATTATATCTGATGGGTGGAAGACTTTAGGAGGAAGGGTCATTTGGGGATGAATAGTCAGTTCTGCTTCAATACGTTCTACATGGTTAGGATTTAGGATGTCAGAATGAGGTTTAAAAGTATTATGTAATTGTTCACCAAATACCTGCGATTTTTCTGAATCAGATTTGAGCTGGAGTGAGGAGAGGAAGATTGAAGGTTCTCTTATAAATATAAAAAACTAAAACTACTTACAACTCCTTGTCGAAACATTATTTTTATAATGTCGATAACATCATTATTTATTTATAGATACAGTTATATGGTATTTATTTGGATATAATCCAAAAAGGGATAAATCTCGAGCATATATAGAAGCGGGGCTAATTGTGATTGGAAGCCTAACTGAATTATTCCAAATGCCGGAGGGAGAGAGAGGGGAGAGGGGGTGGGAGGAGAACAGGCTTTGGGTGTAGCACAATTGCCACTAAATCACGGAACATGGAACGATTTTCGGTGGAAAAAACTCCAAAGAGCAGATTGCATCTGAGCCGGATTTCCGAACGGATTAAATTTTAATCTTTTTTAGCCGGCCAAATTGCTTCGGTTCGTTCCCTGTATCAGGAATCTTTACCACAGGCATATAATGCTCAGTGCAGGTACTTATCAGCCTTCAATACACCAGTGTGCAATTAAAATATATAAGGTCTACTAAACTCATGTATACGTAAATGTTGTTTAAATAACCTGTAGTAAAGTATATAATTAATAATAATTATGCATCACAATCCCACAAACTAGCCATAATGTGGATCATAAGGGTGTCGAGTATATAAAATGCCAGCATATCGAGAATAAGGGCAAAAATAGTAACTATAATGTAGTATGCATAATACATTTTTTCTTTGATTTCTCATATATATATATATATATATATATATATATATATATATAAGTTATGATTAGACTGAACGCTAACACTAAAAAAAGGTGGGGGTTTGAGGTGACAGAGTGAACGGCACAAGTATAGAACAATAACTAACTTTATTATAGCCTCTGAACAGATATATATACATTAGGTTTGTTTACAGAGATGGTATTACTTATCCTACTAAGGTTCTTATCCTATAAGTTATTATTTATGTCTTACACTCAGCTAACTCCCTCCCTCCAGTTCCTTTATAAAGAGGAACTATAATAAAATAAAATAAACATAAGATAACATATAACTTAAATGATCACTTCGCACATTCTATAACTAAAACACCTGACACTTCTTATCCTAATGCCAACAATAAAGAAAAGAAATACATATAGTTACTTAACCTAACGATAATATTATATACAAAATGGAAAAGATTTAAAAAAAAAATACATGTGATGCATACATAAAAAAAAAAAAAAAAAAATATTACTAACATAATAAAAATTAAAACCTTTAAGAAAACAAAACAAAAAATAATTTCTTGACTGATACTACGTATCATTCTGAGCGCTACCACCCTGCTCGAGTTCTGACACTCTGTGGGGTACCCGGAGTTCCTCTAGATGGACCGTGCGGGAACGGAATGGATAATTTACATCTCTAATAGTAAACAAGTTATGTTCCCGAATTGTGGTGACTCTATAAGGACCCTCATACCTGGCGGCCGTTTTATTTCTCGCTGTTCTTAATCGCCTATAGACGATGGTACCTAGCGAAAGCGGTTCTTTCTTATAAACTCGAGACCGAAGATTTGCCCTGTTCACCCGAGTTTGCTTCTCCCGGATTAGCTTTTCCCGGATCTTCGACCACGTCTGTTGCCGTTGCGATCTCTCTTGGTATAAATCCGCTCTTAATCTACTATTGTTAGCTGTGATGAGGTCCCCTCTGTCCCTTCGTCTCTGCCCAAAAACTATTTCCACGGGAGATAGCCCAGTTGCGGCGTGAATGGTATTGTTGTATGCAATTATCGCTCGCGGCATAGCGTCGTATGTGGTAAGGTTACGACCTATCTTGAGTAGCCGAAGATGTTCCCCCAACGTGTTGTGCAGGCGTTCCACAGCACCCCTACCCTTGATGTGATGAGGGGTGTTTAATCGCCAAGTAAAACCCAGTAGTTTACTCTCTTCGCGGATCAAGGCGTTATCAAATTCGCGCCCACAATCTGAAATGATTTCATCCGGTACTCCATATGTGGCGCACCACTGCAGAACGCCTTCCCATACCGCCCCGGGTGTCTTCGCTTCGATAGGATGGGCCATCGCGAGTTTGCTAAAAGCATCTACCGCTGTCAGCCATGATTGCCCTTCGTTGGAATATATGTCAATTTGCACGGTCCGCAAGGGCTCCGTCGCGGTTGGTGTAGAAGTTTGTGTTGCTACCAAAGGTTGGCGGTCATACTTCGCTTGTTGACAAACTTCGCAATTAGTGATACAATCGCGCACCGTACGGCCCATAGCTTTCCAATAATTAAGAGATTTGATCGCGCGCAAGGTCTCCTCAATTCCCCTGTGGTTTGTCTTACCTGTATGGTGTTCGGATACGATTGTTTGTTGTGCCGTTGGGTCTGTGATAGTCTCTACCTGACGCAAACACCGAGTCAGGGGATAACCCATCCCAATTTTTTCCTGTCTATAAAGCCTCTTTACTTTGTCGGCTAGTATCCTATTCCCAACATACACGTGACAGCTTCTTGTGGGGTGGCTAAATTCTGCGAAAATTCTCTCAAGTTCTTCCTCGTTTACCGCTGCGGGTGTACGAACCACGATCGTCAATAGGCCCTCGTAGATGCTTGACTGCGTTTGTAACCCCGGGTCCTGCTTAGATCTAAAAATAATTTGTAATTTTTTATCGTTAATAATTTCGTCAATCTCGGGCAGTTCCGAGGGTCGTTCTGACGGAGTCGTGTTGCCCTCTGATTCGCTATTAACTAGGGGGATGTCGGGTCCGCTCTCGGCCCACTCTCTTAAATATCTCAACGCGAAAGGTTCCGCGGGTGTTGTCTCTTCCTCGTTCGCGTTCACAACCAGATCCCTAGATAACCAATCGGCGACCGCGTTTTCGACCCCTTTTTTGTGAATCGTTTGGAAATTATAGGCTGCAAGCCGCTCCTTCCATCGTGACACTCTCGCGGATGATTCTTTTAATGTTCCCAGATGTGTCAATGGTTTATGATCCGTAAACAGTTCGAATCTCCTGCCGTAGATATACGGGCGAAAATACTCGACTGCCCAGACTACCGCTAAGAGTTCCCTTTCAATCGCGCTGTACCTCCGTTCAGCGTCGTTTAGCTTCCTTCCCGCGTATGCTATTGGCTTTTCGCCTTCTTCGAAGTTTTGAGACAGAACAGCCCCCATAGCTACCTTGCTTGCATCTGTTGTTACCCTGAATGTTTTACGAAAATCAGGGAACGCTAGGAGTGGCTGGGTGGTCAAAACCTCTCGACATTTCCTAATACTCGACAGTTGATCGGGTCCTAGTTCGAACCGTTTTCCCTTTTTCAATATTTCGGTTAGAGGGTGCGTCATTTCCGCTATATGAGGAATGAATTTCCGGTAATAATTCACCATGCCCAGAAATCTTCTAATTCCACGTGCGTTTTTAGGCATCGGGGCTTCTTGGATGGCTTTTACACGCTCCGTATCAGGTCGCACGCCTTCCCGTGATACTATATGACCCAAAAACCGAATTTCCCGCAGCCCGAACTTTGACTTCTCCCTAGATAATTTAAGTCCGAATTCACGTATCCTGTTCAGGACCCGTCTCAAATGTTGGATATGATCGTCCTCGTTCTTACTAAAAACTATTAAATCGTCCATGTATACTTGTGAAAATTCCTCGCCAAGTCCGCGTTGCAGTTCATCCATAAGGCGTTGGAACGTTAATGGAGCCCCTTTTAGACCGAAAGGCATTCGAACGAACTCGAAATGCCCCCTTTCCCATGAAAACGCGGTCTTCCCAATATCCTCTTCGGCCATTCTAACCTGATGATAACCGCTCTTCAGATCAAGAGTACTAAAGACAGTTGCTCCCGCGAGGCGATCTAGTATGTCCTCGACCCTGGGAAGTGGGTACCGCTCGTCCTTTGTTGCTTCGTTAAGCTTGCGATAGTCAACCACTACCCGATATTGCTTCGCGCCCTGTCCCTGTTTTTTCTCGACCACCCATAATGGGCTATTGAATGGGGAATTACTGGGTCTGATAATACCTTGTTTGAGAAGATCCCCTAATTGATCTCTGATGATATCCCTCATGGCTTGCGGGTATCTCCTATCTTTAACATAAATGGGAGTTTCGCCTTTTAAGTTTATTCTATGTACTGTTCTTCCCGTAGTCGGTAGAACCTCATTTTCCTTATAAAAATAGTCCGTCATATTGTTCCACTAACCCTACTACTGTTTCTTTTCTACATTCGACTACCCCAATGTTAATACCCGCTCCGTTTTTACTCACCGTTGTAGCCTTATATATACGTTTCCCCATCCCACAACGCCAATTTTTCCGGTTGATTTTCATTCTCATGCCAACTCGCTGTAATATATCGCAGCCCACGATTAAATCATATCCGGCCGTCAACTTCTCTATTACATGGATTTTTATCCGCAAATCTCGCCCCGTTAGTTCGCGGAGGTTCAAAAATGTTTCCCCTAGAGTCTGACATTTACCGCTAACCGTCGATACTGCACATTCACATGGTTTATGCTCGCCCCAGATACCTAGTTTCTCCGCCCCTCCTCTACTTATTAGCGAGTTTGTGCTACCCGTGTCTATTAAGAACTTCACCCCCGATTCCTCTAATCTCGCCACGGGCAACCGAGCTTGCCTTCCCCTCTTCACACCGTTATTGATTAATAAATCCCCCGCTCGGTCACCCCGCCCCTTACCGTACCCTCAATCCGCACGTGAACGCCCCGGTGTTACCTCGGCCCCGGCAGGACCACCCCTCCAGGTATTCCCACCACTCACCTCGTGTCTCCTCGTAGTCGGGCCGCTACGCTCAGAACGGACGCTCTCCTCTTCCGAAGATTCCCCGCTGGTATAGTGCCTGCTGCTCCTCCTGCCAGGTTGTCTACCGCTCCAGTCCTGGTTGTTCACCTCCATCGGTTCGTCCCTTTGCCCGTTCCTAAGTGGTTGATTTCGGCGCCTTGGACATTCTCTCGCTATGTGTCCTCGCTTGTCGCATTCGAAGCATCTTGTGAGATTGCATTGGGCAGCGACGTGTCCTGTTCGGTTGCATTCGTAGCACCGCCGCTCTGGTCTCCGCCTGCTATCGTCAGAGTTTCTACTTGGTCGTTTTCCGAAGCTGCGATTATTAGAAGTTACTCGTGGTGGGCTCCTGTGTCTCCTCCTTGATGATTTGACTTCTATCCAATCTGCTTCCGGTTTGCCGAGGCGGGTTATGTTTCGTTCCTTCGCATCGATGAGGTCATGGGCACACTCGACGAAGTCACGGTCTCTCGGAAGCGAACCTGGGCGGTCTATGTAGTGATTCAATTGCACTTTTAGGACCCCTCGCAGAAATTCTAATTTATGAGCTCCTTCTGCTTGGCCAAACGACTCAACCATCTTCTCCGTCAGTCTGTTATACAGGACCATCAGCTTCTCCGCGAATTCTCCTTCTGATTGGCCGTGAATCCTTCGCTCTTTGAGCAGATAAAAGACATCTTCTTCCGGGGTCCATCTTCCCCCGCCGTATAATTTTTTTAGCCTCACCTTCAGAGTATCCCAGGGATGCGTCAGATCTCCTTGAATGGCATTTAATACTCGCCGTGAAATGCGGCCAACCAGAGAAGCTTCCAGGAGTTTTACGTCGGAGTCTAACAGCGTACCATTTTCCTTGCGGGACATTATTAAACTCTGGATCTGGTCGCCTCCTTTAATGAAATGCTCAAGATCCCCTATCACACCTGAAAAAGGTTCTAATTGACTAATTACCTCGTGTATAAATGCCGAGTTCTGTGTCCTTATCTTCACGAGCTCCAACTGCTGTAACTCGGAAGCCTTCGACAGTTGTGTTTCTAGTTTTGCCCTTTCTACCGCCGCCTGGGCCAGCTGGTACTCGAATTTAGCTCTCTCGTCCGTGTCCACCATCGTATTTTTGAGTTACCCGTAAGTCGGTTACTTGAAAACTTGAAGTAACAAATTTCAGAAATTCTCCCGGGTTTCGGCACCAGTTATGATTAGACTGAACGCTAACACTAAAAAAAAGGTGGGGGTTTGAGGTGACAGAGTGAACGGCACAAGTATAGAACAATAACTAACTTTATTATAGCCTCTGAACAGATATATATACATTAGGTTTGTTTACAGAGATGGTATTACTTATCCTACTAAGGTTCTTATCCTATAAGTTATTATTTATGTCTTACACTCAGCTAACTATATATATATATATATATATATATTTTTTTTTTTTTTTTTTTTTTTTTTTTTTTTTTTTTTTTTTTTTTTTTTTTTTTTTTTTTTTTTTTTTTTTTTTTTTTTTTTTTTTTTTTTTTTTTTTTTATTTATTTTTTTTTTTTTGAAGACTTTATTTCTGCCCTCTTATTTTTCCTATCACCATTTAATGATTCCAAAATCCAAAGTTATTTCGTTTGCCCTTTCCCCCTTGTCCAGTCTTTTGAAAGCGCATAGATTTTGATCCATAGATAAATTTACTTGTCTCCTCTTCACTGAAGTTATGTCTGAACACCTAGAGCTTTGAGGTTTAAACCTTTGCATAGTGGCTCATTTTACGTTACTTTTTATAATTCCGTATTGAAATGATTGCAATGTTTTTTTCTTAGATTTCTTTATACAGTACTATCTCAATAATGCTAAAGACACATAATTCTGCTATAGATAAATAGATCTCCATATTAAAAGTTAGGAAAAATGGAATTAAGAGACCTGTTCAAAGATCTACATTTAGTGGCCATGTCCTAAGAATGGAATGTTTTTTCATACTTATTTAAGTAGAATTTAACTAAATGTTCGGTTATTTTAAATCATGTCTGAGTTTCTAAATCATTCGATCATGTCATTGTATCGAAGCTTTGAACATTGTAGACATTAAAGTTTGTGTTAATATTTCAAAATACTACATTGGACTTAGGTATGATGAAAAAACAATGATTATGATTACAATTTCTATAGTAATTTGTTTTTGTAAAGATTCAACATCAAACTATACAACTAATGTCTTATGGCTTTTGGTTGAAACATTTTTTTCCGATTATGATTAAACAAAATTTAAATCCGTAAGGGAGGAATGACAGAAATGACAGACATGAACTCATTATATTCTGACAGAAATTTCTCGGATATAACCTAATAAATTCTGCCCACGAGTTTATTCGGAAGTGCTCTCTGGGCTCAAATATAATTTGCATTTCAAATACAAGTCTGATGTTTCAGCGGGCCAGATTTGATATATGTATATTTTTAAAAAATTGTAATAATAGTTTTAATAAAATAATAATAATTAAATAAACAGAAAAGAAACTGCTAATCGTTTCCTACTACAGTGCAACCTCGTTCAGTCGGACTAGTCCAGACCGGGACCGATCCGACTTCCAGGAAAATCCGGGTTAAACGGAGAATGTTGAAAAAATAAAGGGCATATACAAAAAATAGAATTTTCTTGCGGAAAACCCTTAAAATACACATCAATATAAACTGTAATACAATATATACAGTTTAATGTTTCTGAATGAATTTCGTTAATTTAAGTTGCGTCAGCTTCGAATGCCGTTTTCGTGCTGTCCGGCTGTTGTTGTCTCTTCTTGTTGCTCGAAATAAACCATTAATCCGCCCAAATGAGATGCTGCTTCTGCATGGCCTATAACTGCGACATTTTCAGCGTTTTCTTTGTCAGTATCCTCCCTGTTATCAATATCTTTATCGCAATAATTTTATCATCGGTAAGAGTATCAGCTTCCAAGCGGTCGTTGTCAGCTACCAAACAACTTTCAATATCATTAATGTCAACATATGAGCATCCATCGAGATCTACAAACAGTTTACTAATTAAAAAACATCCGACTTACATTTGGCAGTCTGGGCGGACGATAAAAAGCTAATTTAAAATTTTCCTGAGCTGACATAACGGGGTCCAACTAAACAAGGTTGTACTGTACTTCAGCAATTACTAGACAAGTGGTCAGAGCTTCCAATAATTTAAAAAAGCATGACTTCCTTTGTTTGCAGACCATACCAAGCCGATGTTGACAACTGTGGCCTGTTACTACTCCAACCTGATGCCTTTTTTTTAGATAAGTTTTTTTTTTTTTTTTTTATTCAGAATGGTTGTTCAACCAGCATTTTAGCGTACAAGGACTGTTGATTTCATCCATTTCTTTATAGATCCTCTCCAGATACAATCTAAATATTCGTTCTGCCCAGAAAAATTCTAATCCAAAAAAAAAATCCTTTTATTTATACTTGACTGTAGGTATTGGAGGTTCATTTTTATGTTTCAACCACCTCGACGGGAGCCTCTTTTATTTCGGATAGGTGATCTATAGTGCATACTTAAACAATGTATCTTTCGTGAAATAAAAATCGGAGGTGGGAGGAGGGTAACTTTCACGGGATACTATTTGAGATAATAACCTGGTATTAATCCAGTACTAACCGAATCCTTCTAGGACGAGACTTCACCAACCGCATACAATAGAAATGAAAGTTCAAAATTTCTTTGTCATAACCATTCCTTCTTCTTACTTGGCTCCACAACCCGCGAGGGCTCAAGGCCGCCGAAGCAATCTCTGCCATTCAACCCGGTCCCGTGCAGCGGCTCTCCAGTCCTGGATTCCCAGAATGGCTTGTACATCACTCAACGCACCGTCCATCCAGTGAAGTATGGGGCTCCCACGTTTTCTTGTGGAATGAATTTCCTCCTTGAGAATCCTTCTTGGCACAGAGTCAGTGCTCATCCTGATCACATGACCAGACCACCTGAGCCGACCATCTCTGATAAAACGCACGATAACACAATCATTCGCCAGGCTTGCTCGTTAGTATCAAATATAGCTCCGAAAATTATTATCAGCACTTTTCTTTTTAGTTGATTTCCTTGTGCCTTGGTAAGCGTCTAACTCTCGAACCCATATGTAAGCACCGGTCTAATAAGGGTTTTGTATAAACGCAATTTTGTAGCGCGAGACTATGTATAGCTCTACATCTGTTGAACCAGCCCGAAATAGCATCTACTAGCTGCCAAAATTCTTGTTTGGATTTCCTTTCCAATGTTGTCGTGCATCATCAAGGAACCAAGATTTCAAACTCCTCGACTCTCTCAAATGTACAGCCGTCAATTTTTACATATGAAGAAAGAATCCCTCATGGGTTTGTTGCCATGTATTTGGTTTTTGCTTGGTTGACTTCAAGCCTCATTCTCGCAGCTGCCACTTACATTAATGACCTTTATCCCCTCATTAAACATTGTTCCTCTCACTCGTAGTCTTGTAAACGGTAGTCTTGTAAACGCCTCGGCCATAGAATTAAAATTTCGCCCGATGATATCCACGTCATCTACATACCCCAGTAATTGAGCTGACCGGTTGAAAATTGTCCTTCCTATCTAGATTCCAGACTCCCTTACTGCGCCTTCCAGGGCAAAATTGAATTGAAAGCACGCCAGACCATAAACCCTGCCATAATCCCCTAAAAGTTTAAAAATATTGAGAATTCACCATCAATCAACTGTACCACTTCTATTGTCTTTTGGATGAGTCTCACAAGCTTAGATGGAACCTTCATATTGATCATGATCTTATATAGTCATAACCATTTCTGATAACCTAAGGCTACATTATTAGAAATTTTCTACACAGATCACTGGTATTAGATATTGACCATGTTTCTGAAACGTATTGGAAGATAAAGCGAATCGATGCCTCTTAGTTGCCTTAGGAAACATCGCTAAATGTCAGCTTACCTCCTGATGTGAAGAACAGATCTAAAATAACACGTCCAAAACCTAGGCGAAAACTCAACATGTAACTTCTTTAGACTATTCACCTATTCACCAGCTAGGTCGACATCCTATGCATTAATGATTCAAGGTAAATTATAAGAGAGTTTTTCGGAGGATAAACCTCCGTAATATGGACAAAGTATAAACAAAGATTAATAAAAAAAAAAAAAAAAAATTGTTTATAGCATATAGGAAAAAAAGAAAGAAAAAGGAAACCTAATTAGATCCTTAAAAAGAATTTAAAACTGCAATAAAAAGACAAAATCTAAAGATTAAGAATAATAGGTAAACTATGAAAAATCCTGAAATAGCAGAAACTAATTAAGAAGAAAATAGACCCGTAATGCCGGAAAAGCAATCAAATGAACATTATTTTACAGTCCGAAGGAAAGCTAAAAATGAAGCCATGAGTCGCCTTAACATTTCTGATGATATAATATTTATTCATTTTTTTATCCTTTACTAGCTGTTTGTCGTCGGATTACAAGATAAATGGAGTAATTATAAGCTACGATTTTTTTATTTTATTTTTTTATTAGAAACCATTTCGGAGATATGCCGAAGGAAAAATGAATGCCATAAATGTTAATGAGCACACTTCGAATAGATTGAGCGAGCTATCGGATCCAGTTACTGATATCTTATCTCCCAGCTCAGAAAAAGGGAATAAATCCAGATAAATCAAAGTGATAATCAAATTAGTCATAGTTAACTATACCTACTTATCAATAAAAGAAAAAAAAAACATGAAATGACACTTAAAAAGCGAAACCCTTAAGCTTTTTTTTTTTTTAAAAAAAAAAAAAAAATATATATATAATAGCTATTTACTGAAACTCACGACACGTCCATTTCTTGTGAAGCAACTACCCATTGGTAGCACTCGTAAATGTTCTATATAATGAAGTAATATAATAGACAATCTCAAGGCCATCTTCTTTTCAGGCACCTCGGAGGGTTATCTGAAATATAATGTAAACTTGATACTAATGGATCTGAATGGTTATGGAGTTTGCTATGAAAGGATAGGTATCTGGTGTGGGCTATATCAACAACATATGGTGCATTAAGGTCTTTATGGATAAGCTTGTTTGTGACAAATTAAGGAGTATTGAAAATTTTTTGAAGGATTTGGGATCCTTAAGCTATTAAAATAAATAAGATTTTTCTAAATAACAAAATTCAACGGGATTGGTAGCAGCCTTGATACAGTTGTTATACCTTTACTAATAACAATGGCCATATCATTTGCAATATACCTATTAATTAAGCATTCTATATTTACTAGTAAAAAAAAAAATAATAACTTTTAAATTTATTTTTTAGAACTATATTGTTCATTATTTTTCGTTCATTTCACGGGGTGAGGGTGAAACTAAAAAATGATATTACAAATATTTATTTCCCTTTATTGTTGTTTTTATGAGGAATGAGAATTACCTTTCATATCGTATTACCATTCAATATTTTTGAAGTTTAAATATAAGTTAATAAAAGTGGTAAATAAGAAGTTGTCACAGTATAACCATATTCTTCATTTCGACAAATCATATAACCCGTTATAAGCTTTTTCAATTTATTTGCTGGGTATAATTTGTAATATTTGATCTTTTTGTGTTGTAGATAAGACAAGGATAACAATCGCGTTTATTTCCATGTTCTTATACAAATAAAAAATAAAGATTAGTATTATTCTAAATAGTACATACAGTCATGTTTTATTGTTTTAATTGTCTTAAGAGTTAGGCAAAAAATGTTTTATTATTATCTAAATTAGCATTTTTGTTTTTGTCATTTCTTCATTAATATACATTTTTGTATTTCAGGTCTAAATAATGAATAAGATGGAACAGTGCTCACTTCTTCTTCTTGGATGTGGAATCACCAATATTTTCTGGAAGTCCAGTACAACACAGGAAAAAGTGATGAAATATTGTCGATTATGCCAAGGAATTTTCATTAAGAAAAAGTATTTCATCCGTATTAGAGTTGGAGAGACAAATAATAAAACCAACCATCGACTTAGTGAAGACCTAAGTATGAAAGTGTGTGCCGTGACAGAAACGGTGAAGAGACAAGAGCAGAAGCAATTATAAGAGTACCGATTCGCTGTTCCAGGACAATGAGTAGGGCTGTGAATTATATGTAAAAACTGAAATGTATGATGTATGAACACTCACAGAATAAATTAACAAGAAATCACATAATTTTTGAATGAAATTATTTATTAAAACAGAAATATAAAATAAATAAATCAACAGTTGTTAAATATTTAAGTGTGAAACAATATCGTATCTTTCTATCTTTTTTTCTTTTTGATACTTTGTTGTGCTTTTTAAACTCAAAACACATTTACCTCAATAACTATTCCTAGTTCTCCGATCCTACCTCTCTAACTGTTCCTTTCTAATTCGCTGCGGAATGGAGTACTCTTACTGCTTTACAATAGAGGCTGGCGTCCCGCAGGGTAGTGTTCTCGGTTCAGTCCTATATATCCTCTATGCTGCAGATACCCTTATTACTCCTGATACTTTCCTAGCAACATTCGCTGATGACACTGCTATCCTTTCATTCTATCCAGATCCCTTGATTGCATCCTATAATTTCCAAACCCACTTATCCCTGATTGAAAACTGGTGCAATGACTGGCGGTTCAAAGTAAATGAATCTGAATGGACCAACGTAACCATTGCACTCCACCGTAAATTTAGTCCTCCTATCTATTTCGATGGTATTCCGCTACCTAAAACTGACACAATTCGGTTTCTAGGTTTCTACTTAGACAAAAGACTTACATGGAACCCTCATACTCAAATCAAAAGGCAAGAACCTAACAGACGCTTCAGCCAATTGTGTAGACTACTAATAGGACATTTCATCTTTCCATTGAAAACGAACTTCTCATAAACAAAACCATCATTAAAGCTATTTAGACTTATGGACTTGAACTGTGGGGGACAGAAAAAATAGTCGAATATCAAACGCATTCAGTCCTTCCAATCCTAAATCCTCCGAACTATAGTAAATGCTCCTTACTATGTTTCCAGTCAACATCCTACATAATGAGGATCATTATATCTGAATATACGTCTTCGACCTTATACCTGTTAAATTTTCGACATTCCATTGCAACCTTCCCTTTCATCCTAACCCTCTGGCTCAATCTATATCCCCCACCTCGCTCACTAAAACGGCCGTGGCCCCGAGATTTTTTGTAAAATATATTTATTTTGGAGTCCTGGCAATAGCCACCTTCTCTAGTCATGCCCTGAGTGAATGTACTATTGCTCTCTCACTCAGCCTCCACTGATTGTGAGTTTTTTACACCAGTGACGCAGATGAGAGAGAAGAGCTTCCCAGCTCCTCTCTGTGCCTGGCTTGTCCCTTCATAAGTGGAGGGTTGGGACTGGTCGGGGAATCTCGGGGATAATTATACGCTTTATGTGTAACAATGGTACGATTAGACTTCTTTTAGTGCTTATAATGGGAATGAATGTCTTAATGTTTCGGTGCATTACGGAGTGAGAAGAGGATTGCGTTAACATGGGCGGTTGACCTAAAGCTATTGTTTGTAGAGTAAAATCAAGTCCATATTTCAAAAGAGGAAGGTAAACAAATAAAATCATAAATTTTGGGCAAATCAGCGTCTTCTATTTAACATTATTTTTTGTAGACAATAATCTGGAAACGTTAATCAATATTACTCCGTTTTGCGCAACTATTGAATACCTGGAAATATAAATGTATACAGTCAGTAGCTGTCAGATATAGTAGCAATTAAAATGCAAAATATGTTTTAAAACGATATGTTGTTATCAATGAATGTAATATTACGTAAAAGTAATATGTTCCAGATTTGGATATGCTCTAGTGACATCATTTAGCTTAAAGATCGGATTAGCATAAATAAAAACAAAATAATAAGATAAAGAGAGGTAGATATATTGTATGTTGTGATTGGGAGATTGTGATTACACTAATCCTTTAGTCTCAATAATATCTTTTAATTTCCAAATACCGGTCAATGTTCTACTAATTCAGGCATCGTCAGGACTCAATGTCAGATTTAGAATGTTGATTGTATATGACATAATAGCATATATACATAACCAAATAAAGATAATACTGGTGAACAGTTCAACATACACGAAGTATATGAACAGATTGATAGCAGCTCGTAATAAAAAAAAAAAAAAATAATAACTGTAGAGAGCCATAATATGATGTAAATGTTGCTCAAAAAAACCTGTGGGTAGAAAAAACTAAAGTAATTGCGTCATGGTGATTTTTATTAAAGTATGATAAGCGGTCAAATTTTGATGATTTTTGAAAACACTTAGACATGTATCCTTATTACGTATACAATTTAAATCAGCTGATCATGACCGCATTAGAAGTTACTTATATTAAAATGAAAAAAAAAAATGAAGTATGTTAGCATTGAGGTAAATCAACTCCTGTTGGCTTCGGCTTGATTTCCCTTCTCTGTTGTGAGGTTTGTTTGTTTGTTTAGTTTAATGGCGTACAACTGCATCGGTTATTAACGCCATATTTTCTTTCTTATTTTATTCTCCACATCTGTATTGTATTATTTATCTTATTTTTATTGATATCTTTCATATCGAATTATATTTTATTGCTTATTTATCTTTTATGTCAAACTTCTGTCAACAAGCCACTCAATTTCAGAACAATTTCTCAATTTCTGTTGTGAGGTGATAGTGAAAAGATTTGGCAGGAAATAGTTTTGCTAAATGAAATAATATTAGTTTTGTTTAAGTCATTTATTAATGAAAAAAAAAATTAAAAGTAATTATCGATATTTACAACTGTATACAAGTAAATCTGAGGATAATGATCACAATGACATGTAAATAACTTTTGAAGAACTACTTACTAGCAGCACTAGCAGTTTTAGATTTCAAAGTATCCAGGCCATCTTCTTTTCAGACGTGAATCGAGGTAAAGTTGGAAAAGCAATGGATTCGTGTGGGAACGGAGTTTACTGTTCACTGTGAAAGGATTGGTATCTGGTTTGGGTTAAATCAGCGACGTATGGAACACTAAGATCTTAATGGATAGGTTTGTTTGTGATATAATATGAAGCATTGAGGATTTTACGAAGGATTTTCGATTGTAAAGCTCAATTCTGTGTATTGAAGCAGGTCTAATAGCTGTCATGTAAATCAGTGTTTTGTAAGTTATTGGTTTTTTTTTAAGAACTCGACTATGACTATTGTCTAATGAATGTTGGGGCAACAACAGAATCCATATGTTATAAGTATTAACATATGGTATTATTACAATAAACCTAGGTTAATTATGATTCCATCTGAGGTGATTATAATTTCTAAAAGAATCTTTGTTAAGTGATTTTAAGAGTGAATTTTGTATCGATTAGTTATTGTACTTTATTGTGGTTATTGTCTAAAGCTACCGAAAATTGAAGGTTGAATTGATAGCAGCTGAGATTTTAATATATTTTATATTCATTATATATTTAGTTACTGATTCATTTCAGTAGTTTATTAAAATTATTCTAGAGGTTACGTTTATTTTAAATTATCAAATAATGGAAGAAGAAACGCCTGCAAGACCTCTAAGGTTTGTTTATCGCATAATAGCAGTCCCAAAATATCTAAAAACATTGACATAAAAATTAAAGATTGTTGCTTTATAAGTCAATACAAACAATAATTAACAGTCAGAAATGGTAAAGAACTCTAAAGATTACGCTAATTTATTGTAAGTAGAGGTCATATGTCTCTGTTTTAAATAATAGCAGGGACATTATCAACAATTTGTTGAATTAATTGATTTTATTTCAGATATGAGAGAGCAAATTACTGTTGCCAGCATAAAAATAAAACATAAAATGTGAAGTAAAACTCAAAAATTCTTATTTAAGTACATTTCATTTAAGAGAGTTTAAATTTTAAGAGTTGGATTGCACCATCAGACAGTTAATCATATCTGCCAAACCCAATGAAGTGATCCGATTGTTCTAAGTTTTCCTACTCTACTATCAAATGTATTACTTAATGTATGTATTACTGAAGCTGCATGTTCTGTGTGAAAACATGAATGAAAAATCAATGAAAAATTGAATAAAGAGTCAAATATGATATATACATATGATAACACTTGTGATAAGGGGTCACCTGTGGTGTAGTGGTTAGCATATCAACCTACTAAACCCAAGATCGCGGGTTCGCAGCCCGGCAGATGACCTTAGGATTTTTTAAAGGGAGTAAAAAATCCTCAGCTATGCCGTCCTTCGGAAGGGACGTAAAATGGGGGTCCCGAGCCTGTGCGATGTCAGGTACTCGTTAAAGATCCCTATCCTAATTATACCTGGATAGGCAAAATTTAGGACTCCCACCGTAGCATCGTCCGATTAGCCATAGCAGCATAAAGTGACGTAAAACGAAATAAACAAACAAACAAACACTTGTGATAACACCCGCAATGCCCTCTACCGTTCACGTCCCATTTTCATGTTTAATAACGAATTCAAATGCATCCAGACTAAGGTCACTTTTTATGAGGCTAAGAAAATTTATTACAAAACGCAGAAAGTCTAAATGTTATTATGAAATAGCACAAAAATCAAACGAAAAGAAAGGAGTTAGTTGCCAAACTGACTTTGTTTTCAATTTAACTGCCAACGAGCAAAACATTATCACCATAGCAACCAATTCAGCCTTCTGAATTAGCACCAAGCATCCGTCCCGCATTTATAACAAGCGAAACTGAAGCAGTTAGTAATATGTGATTTCTAAATTAAAGTTCACAGTAAACAAAATTGGTGTCCATTAGTTCGGATGTCGAAAAAAACAAAATTTTGGTTCTAAAAACAAAACAAAAACAGGTAAATCGAAAAACAAAATTTTAGTAATAAACAAAAGTTACCATGCCATTTTATGCAGTAATACTCTTAATATTTCATTATAATATAAAAAATTAAATTATCATTAGCGTTGTGACATCTGCATTTTGCCTATTTCACCTAGCCAACTAACACATATCATCAAAGTTTTATGTTTTGAGGCCTTTAGAATCAATTTGAGCTATTTTTATTTAGCGTATTTTGCCATAAATACATATGTATTTTGTACTGAAATTCAATATCTATCAGCTTATCAGCATTTGAAATTTGAATTTTTTTATGTTTTTGGTTAGAAAAAAAAATGTATATCAATAGAAAAAGGCAAATAGCAATGTACACTTTTTTTTTTCTTCTTTTTTTTTTTTTTATCCGCCGATTGAAAGAGTTCGTGTTTGTCCGAGCGATGTTTGTGCAAACATTCGATCGCATTTGCTTCTATTGTGATTACATAATCGGATTAATTTCTCGTCTTCGCTCGGCTCAAATACTTGGAATATTACTTCACTCTTCTTTTTTCCCTTCTTCCTACCATCATTACATTACCCAGTCTCTTACGCAGTGTCTACCAAGACATATTATTCGTTTACTGTTTATTAGTGTACTCCTAAAATGCCAAAAATCACTCCTGGTAAGACAAAAGGTCTTGTTGGGAAGTATGTATAAAATTTCAGTAGTTTTCAGTCGTTCTAGTCTTTTATGTGGATTCCAAGTTAAATATTTGTCTAGTTGAAGTCCTAGATAGCGAATCTGTAGGGCAGGAAGTCGTAGGTTTATGATAGTCGTGATTCATATTCCTGATAGTTCTTCTTATGACAATCTAATATAGGGTTTTGCTTGTTCTCCACATCCTGCTATTTAGCATTAGAAAAGTCATATTTAATAAATAATAATTTAGTCTATTGATTGACTGATTCAAGGTTTAGTGCAACAACCCATTGCTGAACCCTGGTGTCATAGTTCAGCAATTTGATAGGGCTTCTGCTAGTTAACTCGATCAAGAGCGGCTGTCCTGCAATCCCGAAACCTGAGTAGGATCTAATTAATCTTCTCTAAGACCATTCACCCATCGAAGCTTTGGGAAGGCTCTGAGTCGGATTAAACACTTACCGTATATTAAATATTGTTTAGCAGGCGTATTAGTTTAATCATGATCTTTCATCGTCAGACAAATATATTCAGCAGTAATATTCAAAATTAAACTTAAAGTCAGCAAATATATATGTTCGTCCGAATCCGTCATTCCTCGCTTTAGGATGGCGTATCTTCGTAAAGCGAATATTTGCTCTGTAAATACGGAAACCGCACTAATATTTCCCCAGGACACACTCAGCGTGAGACAGCAAACGTTTTATGCAGGAGAGAGAGGCTCCCACAATTTCTGAATGGGTGATCGGGGAAACAACATAATTCAATGTGTATTAACATAAAGGCTTATGTTGTTTCTGGAATCAGTAATTCAATTACATTCCAGATTCATTTTAAAAGACAGTGCAGTGCTCGGAACAGCTTATGTCCCTTTTTTTTAAGGAAAATTCAGCAGCAAAGTCAAATCCTGGTCTATTTGTTTATTAATTAATATAATTTTAATTACATTTCTGTGATGGGACTAAACTTTTTTTTTTATTTTTATGTGTATAAGCCACACACTAATATACTTCTAAAACCATATTAAAATAAAAATAATTTTTGTAATTTCCAACTCACTTTTCGTATTTTGGTAGGCCTATATTTTAAGCTAACTATCAAATATAGGTCCTAGATAAACTATGCTTTTTTAACTTTATTTTCAGATTTGTTAAAAATGAATTTGGTACGAAGTTTCTTTTTTTCTTTTTTATAAAGAAAATACAATTCCTTTTATTTTATCTGAGTTCACATGGTTATTTAGATGTGTCAGCACCTCAGATATTTTCTGGCACACCTTGTCTGATTGTTTAAGACTCTCTAGTGTTCAAGATGCCATGATCGCGATATCATATTAAAAATCTGTCAAGACTGCATTTAGGTAATTGGTTCCTACGATTTTCGAAGTATAAATGAAAAACAGTACGGGAAATAATATTGAACCTAGTGGTGCCCTACAAGCTGTAAAAAATGGGACCGGAAAAGAATTTCGGAAACGCCTTTGATTCTTGAAGTCATTGATTGCTCACAGAGAAATGATTTAATTTTCTTATTAATTACAATACCTATGGTTATCTTCCTATAATAAAACGAGTTTATTAGGTTATCTATAACTCTGATAAAAAAAAAAAAAAAAAAAAAAAAAATAGTTGGATTACCGTCTCATGTAGCCATTCTTATGACAAGCGTATCGTCGATAGCAATATTGTTTTTTCAGGTTTTCAAGAGTGCATTTCTGAAAAGGAATAGTATCAAAGTCGCATTAAGGTACTCTCAGATTTCAACCTTGTTAATTAAAAAATTTATGATAAATAACCTAATTTTTAATACACCATTATAAAATAATATATACACAATGATCCCGGTTTTTTTAAAAACTAAATTTCATTAATTTATATAATATTTTTTAATCTCCAACTATGATAAGTAGCTGATTTTCTATTCAAATCCAATATATATATTTTACATTTTACTACCGTGACATATATATCTCAGAATCACGTGTAACACGAACTGGGAAGGTTACAACAGTGAATCGTGTAATTGAGAGGTTAATAACAATTAAAATCCGCAACTAATTCACTCAAAGCTGATTGTAACAAACATTTCTTTGAAGAAAAATACTTAAAATTATGCGATTGACCCCAAGTCAATCAAAGTTTCTGTAATGTTTGATTGTGAGTTCGTTGATGCTATGCATTCGATAGGAACAGTGACATGATCGTAGAATAAAGAGAAATGAAAATGGACGCCGGATAAAAACAGGTTTTTATCAGAATAAACAGTTCCATAGTTTTAGACTTCCAAAATTAGCACTTTATTATTTCTGCAATGATAATAAAGATAAAAAGTTGAAGAAAATGAAAGAATACTTGGAGTAATTTTCTTAATATCAAGAGATGTTTTGCCTAAACTACCTAAATCCAGAGATAAGTTATAATCTGATATCATTTCCCTATATTTAAGGAACTGATTTTAACAAACAAAACAACAATGAGCTCATGACTAATTAAAAAATATTCATAAGTTTTTAAGAGAAAAATTTAACTATTAATTTAAATTGTGTTCCTATGTATTTCTTCCTAGTCAGTTCTTATATGAGGGCTTCCCACTCTTTTCTCTGTCGAATCTCTGCTATAGATGCCAAATTATTTTTAAAATCAATTTAAACACTCTTCTCTTCCTATCATTTGGTTTCTCATTTGGTCAAAACTAGTTTTCTGGAGATATTTTCTATAAATTTTCATCTATCTGGTTTGAATGCGCTTCTTAAGACTTTGTCCACGCAAGGAGACAATATCTAGAGATTTTTTAATGAAACATTTTTTATAACTTGATTAAGATCTTTCAGATAACCGGGAGATCGAACTCTATGTCCTAGATACCGTTAGGAGACCAAAATTTTCGTATATAGAACTTTCGTCCTAAACAGAAGTCAAAGTGCAGTCGAGTGGTAATGAACTTGATTAACGGGTCCCGAGTTCAAATCTACCTATTGTAAGGTGGATTCAAAGCTGAGCTATTATTTTTTGCCCGTTACTATCACGTCCTATGATATTCCGTGTGCCTGAACAGAAAGAAAGAGGAAAAAAGAAAAGAAATGACATTGTTTATCAATTATGGGAGAGAAAATAAGTACTATAAATTGAATTTTTTTTTTTTTTTTTTTTTTTTTTTTTTGTGTATACTATCATTTAAAATCACGACTAAATTTTTAATAATTAAATAAATCACCGTTTGTCATTATATAACACGTGCATAGGAAAGATTATTGAAGAAAACGATATACAACGATATAACGAATATAGATTATCTATATTGTATTGTACCTATCTATTTGTACACAAACACACACATAGACACACAGACACACACACACACACACACACACACACACACACACACACACACACACACACACACACACACACACACACACACACGCACGCACGCACGCACGCACACACAAAACATTTGTAGTTATTAATATACATCTTACTCGCTAGATCTGTCTCTAACTCTTAACTGTCAACAACCGACAGTTACTCTTTATTAATAATAATTAAAATTTATGTTTTTAAATCATTAACAAATGTTATTGTTCCTAAATAAAAAGAAATGTATCGTTAAATCTCACGATCCAGAGAGTCAAATCTGATCTCCGAAACGGAAAAGGTCCCATGCAGCACTTGAATAGTTTTATGGGCTGTATGCCATGTTGCACCGTCTTGTGCCCATATTGGCCACATAAATATCATCCAAAGTCGGTAGAATGAACTGAGTTATTATGTAGCGATATCGAGCACCGGTAACAGTCACTGCTTGACCTGCCCGACTTTTTAAAAAATGTATGGTCCAATGATGCCTCTAACCCCTCCAACATAGGTCCGCAATATTAAGGACAAGCTGTAAATGCATTTGTTGTTGGAAATATAATGTGGGTTCTTCAAACCCCAAATGCGGCAATTTTGGCGATCATAAAAGCAATTTAAATGAAAATGTTTTTCTTAGGTTAATTATTTACTTCCAGTTCTATGCATTCTTGTAACCCACCTGACAGATTAAAACTACAATGGCCCCGAGACTTATTGTTAATATTTATTATTGAAGTTCTGGCAATGGCCAGCTTCTCAACTCGAATCCTGTGCGATTTTGCCATAGCGCTCTCTCTTATTTCGTTCGCCATAGCGTTCGTACTTATTTTTTTATTTTTATTCCTTAGCTTTATCAATTACTACCCAGTATATTATAATTAATTCTTGCATTTTATTTTATTTCTCGCACATTTTATTTTAATTTCTGTATATTAGTTTTCTTACTTTACTTATTTTACTTTAATTTATATCATTGTACATATTGTATGAATGAGTCTTTGACATCCATAATACTGATTGCTCTTGAGTGATGCAGCTTGTAATTCTTCAAATGAAAAGCTTGAATTTTCTAAAAAGCCAAACCTTCATTATTTTTAGATAATGTTCAATAGTGAAAACACCTTGTTTCATCTTGAAACGCTTGATTTTCATTAATCCTAAACTGTCAGCTGTCAAATTGTTTTCTTTCTTAGGGTAGCCAACACTCTTCAGCACAAATGGCAGTTTTTTTTTTAGTTAAAAAAAAAATTATTTATTTATTTATTTTTTTATGAAACAGCGATTGACTCAATATGATTCTGTAATTGAAGATTGAAAAAGTTCTCAATTAAACGATTATAAGTGGCCCTCTCGTCTTTAAAAAACGGCACAACTAAGCAATATCCTTCTCTAGGTGTATGTATAAATTTATATTCGTTACTAATTTTCGTTAAGTATTAAAGTAATTTTTCAAGTCTATTTCAAATAATGGTTATCAACGAAAAATAACTACATGTTACTCTAATAAGGCACTACAGTTTTTTCCGGTAGGGAAATTCTCTTGGGGCACACCTGGTCTTAAGAAAAGTGGGTACTCTTAATTGAGGAAAACCTGGCGGTTGAGCGTGAATTCTGGGCAAATCTACTTTGACGACCGTTGGGCCAGTAACAGTACAGCCTTACAAAATTAATGAACCCAAGACTTCATAAGTTGTTAGTGTTACAGGTTTTTTGTTTTTTTTTTCTAGATTTTCTTTGGAAGTTTAAAATAATAAAAAATAGAAGATAATGACAAGATTATTTTTTTTTTTTAAGTTCTTACTTTCTAATAACTAGAAAGTATGTTTGAGTCGTTTTATGATAAAAGGTAATTAAACCACTTCCAGGTTTTAGTACCGCTCTGAGATTTCTTTTAGTTCAGTGATTAGATGTCTAACTACTTTGACATTTGACTGCCTATATTATTACAGTAACTCTTTGGCCAATTTATAAACCGGTGTTAATGAAACTTTTGTATTCATTTATATACTTTTCCATACGTTAACGGAGAGGATTAAATTTAACTATTGTAAATTTTGTAAAAACTTCTGAATAATCAAGAATAAGAAAATTTTTCGGTAATTGGTCTAGGTTTGTAAATGACTGTGATATCGTTCCTGGCACGGTTTCCTCGAACTTACATCGGACCGAAGATAGCCGATAAGAGACGAAGAGGTGCGAAGTAAACCTACTAGGCGACTGATAGAGAAGACGGTGTATATATCTCCTCACAGAGGGGGCAGTGTTGCAGAGGAACTATCGCTGAAGACATGTCCGGGAAACAGAGGCAATACCTAGCGAGCACCGTCAGTGAGTTTTATTAATATATTTTTAAAATATAACCCCTAGTATTTTTAGTGTAAAGAAAAAAAAATTAATTACTGAAAGAAAAACCTGTAGGTTCCTTTTTAGTCACTTAACTCATTTTGGTCAAAATTCGACTAAACCAAAATTCACTTGGATGACGGATATTTACTCCAGTGATTTAAAATGTTTAAAATGTTTACTTGAAGGAATAAGTATTATAGATGGGGAACTAAATTAAAACTAAAATATTTTATTTGGTGGTCCGTTGTAATCTTAACAGCCCTGCTAGAACGGTTCTTAAAAAGATCCGCTCCATTATTATTATTATTTAATATTGTAAGAATAGTTATTATAAGACGAAGTAAAAAATATATAATTAAAAAATGTTAATACGAACATTTAATATATAATCGTATTTTAAGTTTGTATATTCAAAGATATTAAAATATTATTAAATTCTAGCTAGTCTATTTTAACGATTAATAGATTAGTATAGATTATTCAATATAAGCCATTTATTTTCATTGTTTTAAATTTACAACTATACGTTACAAATCCAATCCCAAATTAAATATACTAAATCATACTTAATTTATCAGGAATTATCTTAAATGTATACGGAAATTTAAAATGTTACCTGGCCATTCTTCAAAAACCTTTAATCGTTCTTAGAACAATGGTTACATGATTAACAATGATTGATTCTATGTAAGGGGATATAAACCAGCTAGTATCGTCATAAAATCCGAGCGTTTTCTTTAGGTAATTTTGTTAGGATTTTTAAATAAAAATATGTTAATTTAAATGTGATCAACACACATCTAATTAAAGTTGTTTAAAATATTAATAATACCTAGGCTGAGAGCCTAGCTACTTCTAGTGAAAATTCACTTCATATGACCTTCAAACGGAAGATAAATTTGTATGTGGATCTGTGGGAATTATTTTATTTTTCATTTTTTCGGTTAGCTTTTATAGACCATAGAGATCTTAAGCCCCTTCCACCTTTGCCTATCTTGATCAATGAGTTTCCAATTGATTACACGATAATCAGCTGCTTCCTTTGTTATAGTTTATACCCATCTTAGTTTCGGCCTCCCTCTCGGTATGTTTCCTACCACTGTAGCCACTGTTGGATGGTTCCTTGCTACATGTCCGGCCCATTGTAATCTCCTTACTTTCATGTTTAGCGCGATTGACTGCTTGGTTTCAGAGATGATCTCGTTATTATTCTTCCTTCTTCAAATCCTTAGTTCATTATCCCACCATGGGCCCACTATCACCCTGAGAACCTTACGTTCGAATTTCTCATTCTTTTTCTTAAGCATGTCTATAAGGGACCAGGTCTCACTGCCATACAGCAATAAGGGTATTATGATCGATTTATGAATTCTGTGTATTCTTAGATCTTAGGAATGATATGAGCTATTGAGAAGAAAGCTTTGTTCGCGCTGAGGATTCTCATGTCGACTTCACTGAGCTGGTCATTAACGGAGGTTATTGTGCTTCCTAGGTATTAGAAACTGTCTACTTTATGGAAGATCTGACTTCCTACCTGTATACTTTCTCCTTAGTGGATTTTGTGACTAACAATCAAAGATTTTGTTTTGCTTTGGTTTACTTCTAAGTCTATTTCTTCTGCCGCTTTGATCAGTGAGCCGGGCAGCGCCTGGATTTATTTATTTATAACATTGTATAGATATTTTTTATACAGTTTATTACCTATTTTTAATGACTTTTTTGAAAACATAACTAGGTTTCAAAGAAGATTAAATGTTTTAGGACAGAAAAGAAATCTGGGATTTTACAAATTAAATTATTATCTAGACAAAGATCAAAGCTTCCAATAAATTACAAGAGACTCATTTACATGACAGTTATTAGACTTATATGGACATACGGAGATGAGCTTTGGAGCTCAACTAAACCATCCAATTCTTCTCGAATTCAATCCTTACAATCCAAAATCCTTAATCCTCCTTACTTCGTCACGAATAAACTTATCCATAAAGACCTCAATGTTCCATATGTTGCTGATTTAGCCCAAACCAGATACTAATCCTTTCATAGTAAACTGCACTCCCACACGAATCCATTAGTCTCCCAACTTGCTTCTCATTCGATACCTAGTTTCTAGTTTAGAAAATTTTTTGAAGTGCTACTAGTGAGTAGTTCTTCACAAGTTTACATGTCATTATAATCATTTCCTCAAATTTACTTGATGTACAATTGTAAATATCAATAAATAAAAAAAAAAAATTACATTTTTATTTTAATGGTTACATAGACACTCATCTATTGCAAAAAAAAAAAATTGTTTAAGTTTTTTGGTATATTTTACTTATATTAGGATTGGTGAATTATTTACCGCTTATATTTGAATTGTTTTATTCGAAGAGTAGTTTCGAATGTTAAAAATCCATCATCAGTTCTGAATAAAAACAAAAAATTCACATTAACACTATGATACACAAATTCACATTCAAGAATATTAATTTTAAAAATGTATGACAAGAAATTAAACATGTTGATACTCCCCTAAGGATGCAAAATGGAACTGGTTTCTAAAAGCTGGAGTTGGGTTGTCCAGTAAATGTGCAATCACTTAAGTTTTCAATATGTCTAGTCCCTCTTTCTGTTACTACTGGAAACTTATTTAAACTGGAACTATCACAAATATTTATCTGTTCATTAAAACAATATATTTCCTTACCAGATAACTATTTCCAATTTCCATATTTTAAATTTCTTTATAATAGAAAAACCGACTATTCCTTGGGAAACCCTGGGGTTACCAGGTCTCCCAACTACCTACTTCCATTTTAGAACACTCAGTCTACTGATACTGATATCTTTTAGAAGTCCTTCCATTTTGCCTCCATAGGTGATTATCAACAAGTTTGATTTCTTTTCTAACATTTTTAAAGTTAATGTGTAGGATCTGTGTGCCTAAGTGCAGATTTCTTAGAAATCTTTGAATGATTTTAGAATTGATGACGAAATTTTAACATTCGAAACTAGTCCTCCAATATCCTAATTGTATTAATACTTTATTAATTACTTCATTCAGGCTTTTTATTTTTTCATTTAAAATAACCGAAATAATTTAATTTTTTTTTTTCTTGAGACAGCAGCGCTAAGAGAGAACTTAAAGCTGAAATATTTTTTTAATGGGGTATCTATTGACTGAGAAGTATTTTCCATAGATAGGTAGTTAGGGTATACAGTCATAGATACACAGCAATTTAAAATGTATGATAATTTATGATGTCGACGTTTCGACTTGCACTGCAAGCCTGTTAATTTCTTTTCAATTTCATTGTTAATTCAATAGTCTTTATGTATTGTCTTCATGGTTTTTATATATTGCCTGTTTGTTGTTGTCTCTATCCTCATACAGTTATTCTTTTCATATCTTTTTTATACTCTCAGCAATTTTGTCATATATTTTTGTTTGTATACCCTAACAACCAACATCTTGAAAATATTTTTTATGATATAATACCACTCAGACAAGAAAGGATTTTCTTTTTGAAGTCACAAAGCGGTATATAAACAGGATACCAGTCGAGGACGATGACAAACTGTTCACTTCACCTAAAATTCATAGTTTTTTTGAACAATGTGAATCTGATCGTTCCTTCCCACGACACTTAGTTTATTTCAACATAGTCATTCCGAACACGTTGGCGATCTTTGAAAAAATAATTAACTAAAATAGATGATTGTCATTGCTATTAAGTACTCAGGAAAGCACATACAGACACGGGACAAAGTTTTTTGAATAGATTATATGAATAGTGTTAGGCTAGAAAGGGGAATATCCGGTAACCATAGTTCTAAAAAAAAATTATTATTTTTTTTTTCCATTTATTGATATTTACAACTGTACAAACTAATATACAACAAGTAAATGTGTTGACTACTCACTAGTAGCACTTCAATAAAATCTACACTAAAAGGTCTCAAGGCCATCTTCTTTTCCGACGCCTCGGAGGATTATCAGGGATGGAGGAGGAAGCAAGTTGGGAGACTAGTGGATTGGAGTGGTTATGGAGCTTACTATGGAAGGATAGGTATCTGGTCTAAAAAAAATTGAAAATGTAAATTACAAATTCTATATTTTTCATCATTGGGGACGGGTTCTTTAACTTCAAAGCATGTGTCGATCCTTGTTCTAGCCTCTATTAGACTACCTTAAGAGATAGCATATGGAATAAGCTATGAAATTTCAGTTTCGATTTTTTCGGACGTCCCCCCTCTAGCCTACACCCTTTATATTTTAACAGCAGCGGGCGTTTTTTTGATGATAATCTCTTGAAATATTTACACACTTTTAGAATTAACCCGTGCGAAAATATGCATTCATCTCACTGTCCGATAAGGTTTACGTGTAGTACATAGTACGTTTTTTTGCCGACTCTCTAAATATTTAATAGATTAATACTCTATTTTTCCATTGATTATTTTTATTGAAGTCCATCGTACCTTTTATTCGATAACACCAGATACATGTCGCTGATGAGATTTTCAAATACAAAAAAAAATATAGAACATTTTTTCTTTTGGATGCATAAGGATATATCTATGTAATGCCATAGGAATAGAATAGAACAAAAAATTTATTTTGTGAGAAAGTCCTATAAGAATAACATTACATGACAGAACATAAATTATATCTGGCCTAAAGATTTTAAATAAAATAAGATAATTAAAAGTAGATACAAGTTTACAATAAAATAGGTAATATAAAGAAACAATCTCTCTCTCTCTCTCTCGCTCTCTCTCTTTCTCTCTCCCTATATATATATATATATATATATATATATATATATATATATATATATATATATATATATATATATATATAATAAATATAAACACATACACACATATATACAAATATAAACTATGTATACAAACAGTAAAGGAAAAATATTATATACAA
Organism: Euschistus heros; assembly: GCA_003667255.2. Classification (NCBI taxonomy): domain Eukaryota; kingdom Metazoa; phylum Arthropoda; class Insecta; order Hemiptera; family Pentatomidae; genus Euschistus; species Euschistus heros. The sequence continues at coordinate 1,056,609 of RCWM02000353.1, forward strand.
AGTAGATCGAATGTTAGATTTCTGATGTTAAACACATTTAAGCATGAAGTTAAATAATATTTGTTGAGAGGGAACAAAAAGAAAAGAAAAAAAAGAAGGATAAATAAAAAAAATAAAAATAAAAATAATCTCAATAAAAGAGAAAACATTATCATAAGAAGATTGCTGAAACAGGCTAAAGTTTTTTATCTGGTGTGCTAAGATGAAAGTCATTAAAGCATCCTTATGATTTATAGCGACCTATCTGGAAGCACGGATTTGAGCTTTGGCGGTCCCCTAAACCATCCAATTCATCTCGTATCCAATCCTTAATATCCCAAATCCTTCGAAAAATCCTCAATGCACCTTACTTTGTCACCAATAAATTGTCATAAAGGTCTTAATGTTCCAAATGTTGCTGATTTAGCCCAAACAGATATCTATCCTTTCATATTAAGCTCCATAACCACTCAGATACCCTAATTTCTCAACTTGCTTCCCACACCATTCCCGATAATCCTCAGAGGCGTCTGAAAAGAAGATGTCCCTGAGACCTTCTAGTGTAGACTTTTTATTGAAGTGCTACTGATGAATAGTTCTTTTCAAGTTTTTTCACGTTATTGTAATAGTTAACAGCACATTTACTTGATGTATATAGTTTGAACAGTTGTAAATTTCAATTACTTGTTTTAAAAAAAAAAAATAAAAACAATAATTTATAGCACCCGACTGGAGGGAGAAAAGATGGTGGAAGAGGAGTGAGTACTCTAATGAATTAGAGAATAGGGGGTTTCAGGGGTGGAAGGGGGGGGGGTCGCAAAAGATCTCAAAAAACTTTTTTTTTTGACCCTCTTCAAGGTTTTGGGGTCGATTGAATAAAATCCGTGGGGGCCGCCAGACCTATCTTATCCCGCTACCCCCTTTACTTTTCTTTTATTTAAAATATTTGCAAATATATCATCTATCTTCTTACCAATATTTTCGATAGATAGAAATCTTCCGTTTCAGACAAGCACGCAAAATAAATATACACGTAATATTATGTCCATTATTCTAAGTCCTCTGTTCTAAAAACCTATCTAACAAAGTTTAGAGCGGCCTCTAAAACCCCTATATAAACTATTTTTCATATATTTAATTAAATATTGACTTATCTGTAGGCCTAAATTGCATAATTTAAAATTTACGTTTTACTAAAATCGATTTGTCGCGGACTACAAGCAATCAAATTCAAGTTTATCGGCGCCATATTGAAGAGGAAGAGTGAATCTTTCAATGCCGTTTTTTTTCATTGAGTCTGCACCGAAATACCATAGAGTTTTTACTGAAAAATCCCGATTTTTACGTTTTTGTTTGGATATTAAGCTATGTTTCATTCAATTTAACAATAAAATAAAATCTGAAAAAATTCGGGGAACATCTACACATCCCAAACAAAATTTTACTTGCGCTGGAACCGCTTAAAAATTTATTTGAACTCTCGAAAAAAATTCAAATATAAAAAAAACACGTTTTTTCCCTTATGAGGTTTCAGGGGAGGGAGAGGGGGGTCAGAAAAAATCTCAAAAAAATTTTTTTTGGCCCTCTTCAAGGTTTTGGGGTCGATTGAATAAAATCCGTGGGGGCCGTCAGACCTATCTTATCCCGCTACCCCCTTTAAAATTCATATTTATCAATTTATTTATTCATTACAGAAATAGGTACCAGTATTTAGTAAAACAATAAGAAAACCTCTATCTTTTGAAAAAATCGATTTCGAAGGATATTTAAAAAATATTAAAATACTTTTATGATTTTATTACTTTGAGGGACAGTCTGGACTGCTGACGCGAAGAAAGCTAGTAGCAAATTTATTTAAAACTTCTGAAAGAACAAATATTTTAAAGGAAATTAACTTCGACTTTGACTTCAAAGGAAAATCGTTTGAATTTAAATGGTAGGAATTATTGGGTTTTTATGAATAAATGTAATTTCTTCAGTCACTGTTTCTGTAAAAATAACAGTCTTAATGATATTTCCACGCATAGATGTGGTGGTTTTAGGTGGTTGAAGTCCATGTAAAAACATGATTGTACATCCAATTTTAAATTTTAATTCAGATGGACAGATAATATTTATTGAAACCACAAATAGGATATAATTAAAAGTTAAAAAAATACAACCATAGATATTTACAATATACAGGCATCCTAAGGATCTCCCAACCAGAATTAAAAGGATATCGTATTATTAGTTATATACGGGTCTATTTTAAACACAACACATTCATCTGTTTTTAATAACAATCAATTGAAAGTTAGTAAATTTTACTAACAATTTGAAACACTATATAACACCGTAACATTGTAGCCCCTCTTGAAAAATTAATGCTTTATACTTTTTGGTATTAAGATAGTAGTAGGTAAAGGAGGCAATGCAATTGAAATTGGTTTAATATATGCTGACGTTTCGGGCGAACTTGCTTCTGCTGAACTTCTTTAGGATATGGGTTAATTTTTAGACAGAAAAATAAATGTAAAAAATAGATATCTAGATATAATATTGCACTTTCTTGAAGTTCATTTATTTATATTAATTCAATGCTCTAATGCCAGTTAGTACATTTGTATAAATTTATAGCTGATATTTGTGAATTATTATTTAGTAAACGATTTATATGAGCTATTTTAAATTTACAAAACATCTCTTTATATTCTGTTCTAAACAAAATATACAATATTTAAACTAACCGCTCTATTCAGAGAATTTAATGACACGATTATATAAATTGAATTTTAACGGCAATTATTTTTATAGTTTGTTCTATTCTTAGTAAAATAATCATCGCCAAGATATTATTCAACGAAGTTGAATAGATGTCAATAAAGATAGCCGATTTGTAATCTGTAAACGTTTTGATAGCGGATCAAAAAGAAATATGACCGTGAATAGTGTTGGATAAGAAGAAAAACTATGAAACCATAGAACGTTATGAACTGATATGGTGTTTAAAAATAATTTTATTACCTTCGGTACATAAAATAAAATTTCAATATCTTCTTTTAAGAAGTATAAACTCAAACGACCTCAACTTCATTGTTATTTTAATACATCTTAATTTTATGAACATTTTCCTCAAATATTTATAACTTCAATGAATTTCGCATTCAATCATATTATATGTACTTCGTACATTATTAAATAGATACATTCAATACAAAAATGTTAATATACAAAGCTAATTTAGAATCTATATCGATCTAGGCACCAAAAAACATTGATAGCTGTTAAAATCAACATTTGGGTGAAACGAACAACTCAGACAGATGGATTCGCGAATGAACGACTTAGATGGCTGATGGGGGCAAAACGAAACATTCTACCAACAGTATAAGGAAATAATGATTAAAAAAATGGCAAAAGAATGATTTTCGAAAGCTTTTAAGATCGAGAAGTGACAAGCGTTTCCAGGGTTTAAATTAAATAGGAGACTATTCCTACACAGATCCAGCATTTCACCTAAAGCAAAATGTTGCTCAACGTTTTGCTGCAAGCGTTTTGCTTCTTTGTTCCTTCAGTGTATGGGAGGTTTGCACGACGCAACATTTTGTTCCAAGCAACAGAACATAATATTATTTGTATTGTTCTTCGACATTAGTGGCGCAATGAATAATAAGTAATGAGCAATGAGTAATAAATTGTACTTCACTGGGTTTATCTTGATCAATCACGTTAAAAAAACATCGCGATCATGTTGACCAAAACGAAAGTCATCTTATTACCATCAGGCGGGTTAAAACTCCCTGCATCATGTTTTTTATATAAATTTACAATCAATAAAAAATATTATTATTTAAATTTTAAATCCTAGCAACCCAGAATGAGATTCCCATACGTTTATCTAAAATAATCATAGATTTGAACGATGGACGAGTTTATCCAATGGAAACATTGTAACGAGTACGAAACAATTTTATCTTTTATTAAGTACAAATCGGCGGTGTAATCCTCTAGGTAAACGACAATTATCTACACATGTCATAGAATAAGATTTTTTAAATTATCAGTGGTTTTAAATCTAACGGCAAAAATATTAAGCCTCTAACTACCATTTTATGATATTTATAATTGAGGGTGTGACTATTTTTGTTAAGAGAAATGAAACAGGAAAAAAAGTTTATTGCTCAATAGTAACTTTTTTTTCATCCATCGATTAACAAAAAATTACAAATTATTGGAAAAACATTTTTTGAAAAGAAGAAACTTTTTCAGTAAATATATGAAATTTTTCCATTCAGTTATCGTTCAATTTTATCAAATATCGATTGCCATTTCGTTTTATTTTTACTGTGAACAACTGAAAAAAAAAATCCAACTATCTACCGGTAAACAAATAATTGTTAATAAAATTATTTAAAAGAAAAAGTGTCAACAAGTTAATGTTTCAATAAAAAAGAGAGATTCTTATTCAATTATCGTTCTTTTTTTTTAAATATTATTCATGATGTTTTTATTTATAAATGAACTTTTAACAGAAAATATTCATTATCAATCCATTCCTCAATTTTTTTCTGAGATCTGAGGGAGGATGGTAGTCTGAGGCTGTTGTGGTGGGTAGTGGAAAGGTTGGTGCATGCGCAGAACATTTTGCTCCTTGAAACATCAAGCATCGTGCTGTATTGGATCCAGGCTTCGAACAACTGCTTAAATGGTTTAAGGCGTTGCGAAACGCCTCGCAACGTTTGCTTGATCAGTGTGTGGGACCCCATTGAAATACATATAGCGCTCGTACCAAGCAAAACATTTTGTTTCGCAACACATGCTTCAGATGAAATGCTGGATCAATGTGCGTCCGGGCTTAGAGAACGAATATCTGGGTATGGTAGCGATATAAAATTATATGTAAATTGTTAGGTCGATTGTTCCAGTTCCTAAAATACAATTGCTGAACTTAGCTGATTTAAATTATTGAATTGTTTATCAGATACCCGCACTCGAGGAGTAGAGCGAAAGCGACTAAAATTAAAACGAAACCTCCAAAGTTACTCAAGATCAGTTCTGATATATCGTTGACACTAAGTAAAACTAACGAATGTGAAAAATTCGTTGGTTTATCGTTGTATTGTTATACAAGGGGTTGTAGAAAAATATCGAATCTGATTGGCAATTTGAAGACCAAAATCAGTAATGTCATTTTTTTTCCAAATTTCAAGAATTTTATTTGAAGTTAGGCCCTTGTAGAATACAACAGTAAACGAACAAAATAAAAACAACTGTGTTTTTCACATTCGTTATTTTCACATAGTGGTGATATGTCAACCAAAATAAAGCTCAGAAGTTCGAAATAAAAATTATTCGATTTCGTATGCTATAAATTTCCCAATTGTACAAAATCCTGGCCTTAATATAAGGAGCTACGCTGTCTCCGTTGAACGAAGCTGATTAACCAGAACCTCTTGCGATTAGTATAGCGGAAGAATGTAGACTATACCTGAAGACAGGTATGGCGATGGAGAAAGTCAAGAGTAGCACACCAAATGAGTTGTTCGAGTTTTAGAGTGTGAAACCTCTTGGTCATCAACGCTTTATTTTTCACAGCCTGCTGTTCCAGACCTGACAGAACCAAGAGCAAGAGAAGAGGCGGAAGTCTACATGGAACGGCCTGAGGAGTCTATCCTGTCAATCCTACACGTAAAATAGTGATTATTTCAGACCGAATGAAAAGTGCTGGATATTTCCAACAATCACTGAAACGTTTCGGATGTGTAGGACACGTGCTGAGGTTTCTAATAGTGAAAAACCAAACTTCATCTAAATGTGTATCACCAGTGGATAGGATTAAAGAAGCATTGAATGAGGCGATGATCAATAGCAACACCATATATCACAAGCAATCCACCATTTACAATATAAAATAACAATTATCTTATAATTTTGATTTTTTGTTCGTTTCATTAAAATTATAACCGGTTTCTCAATTATAATTTGAAGAACATTGTTATTCGGTACATAAATTATGTATAAATTTCTTTGTTTGTTAAAGGCAGGTTTACATGGTCAAGCCATTTGCGCAAACTGTCTTGTGCAAATCAAGTCGATGGTGTTCACACGTTCAGTTCTGCTTGCATTGTTAAGGACGAAAACTAATATATATGTGACCAGGGATGACCTTCCACCTTCTTAAAATAGTATCTTTAAGGACGAAAGCTGAAATTTAAAATCGTTGAATCCTGAAATAAAAAAAAAAAAAAATAAAAAAAAAAAAAAAAAAAAAAAATAAAAAAAAATAAAATAAAAAAAATAGTAATCTTTAAATAGTACCTTTTGATTTAGGACGAAACCTAATTTGTTGAGAAAGAGAGTGACCAAGGATGTCCTGCCGTTATCTTATAAATCGTTAAATCGTGGAATATTTTCAAAATAAATTGTATCCTTAAGAACGAAAACTAATATATATGTGGCTAAGGGTGTCCTTCCGCCATCATAAAATAGGATTCTTAAGAACGAAAACTAATAAAACCATTAAGTCCTGGAAGATTACAAAAAAAAATAGTTTCCTTAAGGACGAAAACTAAGTAGTGGGGAAAGAGAGTAGCCAAGGATGTCCTTCGGCCGCCAAAAAGCATACACATTCACTCAAAATATTGTATGGAACAGGTGGTCGAACTTATGCCAACACACCAAGTCGAATTTCTGTCCCGACAGATTTTACTCGAGCCTAAATTTTTGGCTTGTGCAAACTTCAAACCTCCAAGCTCCAATTTAACTGTACAAACTGGTTTGTGCAAGCCAATTTGTGCAAATGGCATGAGCGTTCAAGCCGGCCTGCCTGCGTGCGGACTGGTCTTAAGATGTTAGAGGATTTATTTGTTCAACTTATTAGGAACAATTGTTTTTTGTCTTAGACAGTATCCGATTAGGGTTCTCTTCCCAGTGTTTAAGTAGACTGTTGTATAGCACAAGCCAATTCAAAAGTAAAAGCTTTGCTGATAAGTTTACTCTTTTGTGAATATACAACAGAACAGATTTTTCGTCAGTAATCCTGTCCTTAACTATTCAAAGTCATTATAATTATAGCTTCTGATATCGAGCGCAGTAGCCTCCGCTCCGTTGCAGCTGAAGTACAGGTTATAATTTTTATTTTTAAACTATAACGAAAAAGAGGACCTATTCCACCTCCAAAGATCAGAGGTTAAGCAATACTTCCTCGAAGTAGCATCTTTCGGTATTGCTCGCCTCCATCGCCGTTGTATTCTCCAGGATGCCCATTTTCAATATTCTAATAACTATACTAAACCCTCGCAATAAGATTTCTAATAATAACAGCTCTTCGGTTGTATCTATATTTCGTATTCTTTCGTATGTATTCTATCGAACCTGTTCTGAGATCAAGGGTAAGGTTAGCTCAGTCATCATGTTTTAAAAAATATATTTATTTATTTACTGTCAAACTTTTGCAAATAGCTACTTAATCAGAATACTTTTCAAGAGCTTTATTTAACGCATCTATGACATTTGATTTATTATTTAATGAACCAAATAATTTGTGTAATATAACAATACCCTGATCCCAGCTTTGAAACGATTTACATTATAACTATAACAAATGATGTCTTGAACACTCGCCACGAAGCTGACTCAATCTCCTGACAAATATTATAAATCCCAGAATTATTTCATGATCTAATTGTTTTCACTTGCACGATCTATTTACGTATATTACACTCGTATTTGCCGCTGTGACGATACAAATCCGTATAACAGATAAATTATTAAATCTTGCTGACGATACAACAGCTGTCTGGGTAAATCTTTTAGAGGATCATTGATATGATACGATGATCTATGGTTCACTGATCTCTGCAACTAATCGCCTTCTTCGAATATTCTTTTAGTACTTTTTATATGTTTATTATTATTTTCAATGATATTTAAAGCAAATTGTCAATATTAGATAGAATTGGTTAAGTGATTAAAACGACTACTTCTAGCTGAAAGGACCCTGCTCCGCTACGGTTTAATATCATTAGGATGAAGGACAACTTAAATTAGTAAAAGTTAAGCTTAACGTTGATAATAATTATTACTTAAATAAACCTAAAGAATTCCATTCTTTGAATAATTCCAATAAGTAAATTTGACAATTTGCAAAAGTTAATTTTATATTATTTTGATAGTCCTCCAGCAAAGCTTCGAGGCAGCACTACAAATCTTACCCAGCTCTGATACCTGACCATCAGCTTTTCTTATGGCATACTTTAAGTGAATATAGTCTCAACTTCTCAAATTTTTTGATTTTTTCGAATACAGTTTAGTCTTTCTGTTTCTATTTTTGCTTATATATCAAACATAAATTTGAGGAGTTTACGAAGTTAAAGTAAATAAGGTTCTTCACCTCATAACATTTAGGCGTAAAAATCAGCTTCAGACATGGTTTTCTTAAGTGGTGTATTAGTGTTTGGGTCACGCTGAGGGATGTTAATACTGTACACATCTTCTCCATGGTAGAACATGAGACGATACTGAAAAGAATCATACACTTGACTCACTGATTCTTATCAGTTTTTTGTCCCTACATCGAACTGGCCTTACATGTCATCACCAGAGAACATAAGTCTTTTAACCTCCTCTTTAACATAAGTCTTTTAATAGCTTCTCGTCACGAAACAACTCAAACTTGTAAGGGTCCACCTCTGCAGCCACAGAAAGTACCATATTATAAGGTATCGACATCGATCGTATTTTTGTTTGTTTGCAACTAAAAGGAACTTAATATGTGGTCAAAGAGTGCGGCTTAAACATTTAACCTATTTTTTAACTTAGCATATCTCCAAATACCATATGGCAATTAATCTTTTATTATTCACCCAATAAAAATTGTAATCGCATTTTTCGCGAATTAGCCGCTATCCAGGCCAATTTTTTAAAATTCCTTTCTTAGCGAGCACCTACGGCCCTAGAGGAAGCTACATATCGAATTTCATTCCAATCCGTTCGGTGGTTTCTGAGATTTCGTGTTAAATGAGTGAGTGGTATTTGACAAATATATAATAGATGATATTTAAATAAAATTGTCAATATTAGATAGAACAGGTCAAGTGATTAAAACGACTACTTCTAGTAAACACTACAGTGGAGTGATAGCGTTATCCCAAATCGGAGTAATTAAAATAAAAGCTAACACTTCATTGTTACAACTAACCTGCTCCGGAAAAATTGAAGATACATCTATAAGTAGGTACAACTCCACTATAGCCATAACTTCTTTTCATGTGTGTATTTGTTATTCCTAAAATGCACTCTCCTCTTGTAAGTCGTCTGTTCTCAAGTTCAGTGTGAGCCCTGTATAAGTTCGCCCAGAGTTACGTTCACTGCTGGAGTTTTTTGCTCGTACCATCATGACTTCGTCTGAAGAGAAAACCGACATCATAAAGAAGTTTACAGATAGGACTTTTTCGTCTATAAAACTGTATAGAAACAAAGTCAGAAAACAAAGTATTACTAAGGAAAATCAGGGTAACCAAACTTTTTTTGGAAAGAAAGTGTGCGAAATTTGGAGTAAAGTTTATTCCCAAACCACTGGAACTCTAGTCACTCCTTTTTAAATGTCAAAAATGTAGCAAAACATGGAATTAAAAGTGAAAAAGGAAAGCGATGGGAAACAAACAAAATAAACTCATAAACAAAGCTAATTCAGTTCTCATCGTTTTCCCTAATATAGTTCATCAAGTAGTTAATATTTTTACAAATTGCCTACAAAAATCTGGTAGGCTTTTCATCTCCCAGTTGTTTGCCTTCCAGTATGTCTTGTATCCGTTTCATCCAGTATCCGTTGTATCCGTTTTCTTGAATCCGTGCAGGCACTCATCAATATGTCATTAAGGTTTGCATAAGGGGTTTCACCGGGCCTCTTCACAATGTCTTCTGCTTGAAGTAATATTTCGCGTTTATCTTCCGAATAACAATTTAGAACTTAGTGATACTGTTTGTGATGATAGCCCTTACAAAAACTGCCTTAACCTGGCAAAACTACATCTTCGAATCCTTCTTGATAAGAGGTGGAAACTTATCTGAAGCCATAAAGGAAAAGTTAACGTCACGCGGTATTACTGAAGAAATCCAGGGTAACCAAAATTATTTTTGAGAAGAAGAAAGTGAGGGAAAATTTGAGTAAAGATTATTCCCAAACCACTGGATTTCTAGTCACCCCTTCTCAAATGTTAAAAATGTAACAAAACATGAAATTTAAAGTAAAAGAGGAAATCGACAGGAAACAAAAAATAAACTCAAAAATTCATAAACAAAGATAATCCAGTTCTCAACGTTGTCCCTAATATAGTCCATTAAGTAGTTAATATTTTTACACATTGCCTACGAAAATCTGGTAGGCTTTTCATCTCCCAGTTGTTTGCCTTCCAGTATTTCTTGTATCCGTTTCATCCAGTATCCGTTGTATCCGTTTTGTTGAATCCGTGCAGGCACTGATCAATATGTCATTAAGTTTTCCATAAGGGGTTTCACCGAGCCTCTTCACAATGTCTTCTGCTTGAAGTAATATTTCGCGTTTATCTTCCGAATAACAATTTGGAACTTTGTAATACTGTTTGTGATGATTGCCCTAGCAAAAACTGCCTTAACCTGGCAAAACCACATCTTCGAATCCTTGTTGATAAGAGGTGGAATCTTATCTGAAGCCTTAAAGGAAAAGTTAACGTCACACAGTATTACTGAAGAAATTTAGGGTAACCAAAATTATTTTTGAGAAGAAGAAAGTGTGGGAAAATTTGGGAAGATTATTCCCAAACCACTGGATTTCTAGTAACCCCTTCTTAAATGTTAAAAATGTAACAAAACATGAAATTTAAAGTAAAAGAGGAAATCGACAGGAAACAAAAAATAAACTGATAGACTCGTAAACAAAGCTGACCGAGTTCTCAGCTTTGTGCCTAATATAGTTGATCAAATAGTTAATGGTTTTACACATTGTGGAGTGATCCATTATAAAATCTTCTGCTACTCAAATTTGAAAATCTGGATTAGCTTTATAACGCAAACATATTTCAATGCTGCCATGACGCTGCCTTGGATAATGTTCTTTTGCCGAGGTTTTTTCACTATGCGGCAGAAATTATGAAGTAAGAAAATCAATATTCGAAACGCATCACCTCCTTGCATCTTGTCTAAACTTTTCATTTCCTGAATCTTCTTTTCTCTCTTACTTGCATAAACATCTCCATCGTGATGTCGAGTAATAACTTACAGAAGCGTAGTGTGCCTATCCTTAGACTCTAAAATAATGAATATTTGTATCTATAATTTAATCTCTACAGAGATATTTTTAACTAATTTTTTACTCACACTAAACGTAGTTATAACTTATAAACACTGAAGTGGTAGCATTAACCCTTTGCCTGGCAAGAATAGATTCACTATTATATTTGTTAATATTTTATGTTTTCTGTCAGTTGGATGCTAAAATAACAAGAAAATAATTTTTTTTTTTTTTTTGTAGATAATACCTATTATAATTGTTTTTTCTCAGCTAAATCAGCTTCCGCTATCAATCAATGTTACCAACTCATATCTCAGATAAATTCTCTAGATGGTGAAAAAGGAAATAAACTAAAATATTGGAATAATAAACTAAAATATCATGGAGCGGAGATTTACAGTCACGGTGTCACATATGGTATCTTGTAAAGCTAAAGGCTAACTAGATTTTAGTCACTTCACCGGATAAATATCGTTCTCTGAAGTATTGCGGTAATGCGGTACGGTGCTGCATGTTCAAGCAGTGCCATGTGTGTAGCAGATTTATTAATTGTCATTCCAATACATCAACATTAGTACTTTAGAAATTCGTAGGCACTGATTCAAATTTTTACTGATAATTTTTTTTTTTTAATTTATCATAATTTTATTATTTATATCTGATGACAGGACTGGTATAATATTTCAGATTTGTTTTGTTATCTTAAATAAATGAGAATCACTTTAATCCGGACTAGAGGGGGACAATTATAATTAACAAAGTAAGCGTTAAATTCTGAAGCATGAAAAATATTGTAAGAATCACTGAAAAATATGGTAATTTATTTTGCTTTAAAGAAAAACAATGTTGTTTCCTCCTCATATGAGATATCAAATCATATCTACGAGGGTGAATCAAATATAAACGGTAATTTTCAAAATTATATTTATTGAATAATATTATACAGAAACTATACCTTCAACATTTTTCAATGTAGTCTCCTGCATTATCTACACACTTCTGCCACCGATTTGGAAGCTTGAATATTTCCTGTTCATAAAAAGACTGAGGGCGAGTTTTTAAACCATTCGCGCACGTGCTTTTCGACGTCTTCATTGTTTTCAAATCGTTTTCCTCCAAGTGATTCTTTCAGGGGCGCAAACAAAAAATAGTCACAAGGGGACAGGTCTGGCCTGTAAGGAGGGTGTTCGAGAGTTTCCCAGCCCATTTCTTCCAATTTATCCCTTGTCAACAATGCGGTGTGAGGCCTTGCGTTGTCATGGAGAAGGATGACATCTCTAATGGGCACACCTCGTCTTTTGTTCCGGTAACTGGTTTTTGCTGACTGTAGAACCTGGCAGTAGAAAGCCGCATTCACTGTTCGTTGATCGTGAAGAAAATCAATGAGTAGAACTCCCCTTGAGTAAAAAAAAATTGTTGCAAGAACTTTTCCGGCTGAGAGACGAGTTTTGGCTTTCACTGGGCAGCCTTCATCCTTCCTTCGCCACTCCTTACTTGCCATTTTCGATTCGGGGGTGTAATGGTGGACCCACGTCTCATCACATGTGACGATGCGCCTCAAAAAATCTTCACCTTCTTCTTGAAGACGTCGAAAAGCACGTGCGCGAATGGTTAAAAACTCGCCCTCAGTCTTTTTATGAACAGGGAATATTCAAGCTTCCAAATCGGTGGCAGAAGTGTGTAGATAATGCAGGAGACTACATTGAAAAATGTTGAAGGTATAGTTTCTGTATAATATTATTCAATAAATATAATTTTGAAAATTACCGTTTATATTTGATTCACCCTCGTATAATTTATTTTATTAAATTGATTTTTTGGGGTTAAACGAATCTTTATTCTACGTTAATAATTTAGAAAAGATCTTTAACTGTCATAACCATTAAATATAAAATAATTAACCAAATATTTAAATAAATACTAAATAATGTGTTTATTGTTGTTATATGTTTCAGAAATTCTTGTAAGTTATCAAATAAAAAAAAAAAAATTAAATGTAAATATTACATAATAACTGAAGATATTAATTATGCAAGAGGTACAAGCAAGTTGCGTTAGCATGTTGACATAGCTTTACGTGTATCAAATAGCGCGTAAACTCAACCAGTCTGAAGAATCGTCTACTATGTTAATTGAAAATAATTATCTCTTAATATCTATTGAAAAGTTAATTGAAACAATTAATTTATTAAAAATACAATTGAAAATAATTAATAATTCGTTGACAAGTTTTTATATATTCTTTAAACAGTTTTGTTTTGACGGTAAAGTGGAAATATTCACAACTAAATAGAAAAAATATTAACGCTTGTTAAAAGAGAGTAATACAAAAATATACAAAAATAAAGAAAAGAAATATTATAAAATACGTAAAACACTCTTATAGGACAGAGTAAGAGAGAGGAAAATCATACGTCGGTAACCTGTTCTTAGCACTAATTGTAAGTCAAAGAGGTTATACGCCTGACTTGGACGAAGTTTTCAATATTGCTCCTCTACAAATAACATATAGAAAACAATATATGTAGTTCAATCGTTTGGCTATGATAATTAATTATTACTAATATTATTAGTTACAAAATTAATGAGAAATCTTGCAAAAAGGAACAACTGAGATATATTGTCATAATATCTATAATGTAAATATTCATATTTTTCGTTTCCTCAGAAGATCGACAATTCGGCAGGTAAAGAAATAGGCGCTGTTTAAAGAAAATTAGACAGGAGAATTTTTTATTTGAGATGGTCTGTGAAATCCATAAAGAGGATACGCGGATGATAAAGGATTTTTAGAAGGATGCAGCTCAATGTGTAGGAGTGTACAGGTTGATGAGTTGGGTCCTAGTATTAAAAAGGTGGATGGAGGAGCGCAGGGTAAGGAGGTCATGAATAAGATTTTTTTTTTTTTAATGCTTTTTAAGGATTAAAATAAGGGTGCACCTAGGAACATCAGAAATTAGAGTAAAGCCAACCAATTTTATAGTTCTGATTCTGATAAATTCATTTTTTTTTCATTTAACTTTACATATATACTGAGTTATTTGCAACTGTTAGCATTAATGGTTTTTTAAAAATTTCCTTAATTCTAAAATTATGTTATAATGGCAAGTCCGAACGCCTTGAGGACTGGTAGAACCCACTTCCGATGCTTAATGATCTATTACCAGAGCGACCTTGCTCTTCCACAAAAAAAAACTGGTTGTGTAATGTCCTAATTTTCGTGTGTATTTTTTATTTTCTCGTCTGGCAAACGATTTACATACAATGTAAAAATGAAAAGGTATTTTGAAAATTAATTTAAATTTAAAAAATCATATTCCTAAAAAATGGCCAAAACATGACAATGAAACCATTAAAATTGCCATTAAAAAAAATCCCTTTTATGAATCAGTGTTTAGATGTAATAATATTTTCGTTACGAAAATTTCAAAATACATGCAAGTGCAGATATCAACTGTATTTCATATTGCTTAAAGAGTTTAGTTTCAATTTATTTTCAATCTGACATTCTGGATATAGTCCAGTCAATAAAAACATTGTAGAGTGCATGGAATATGCGATAACTTTTTACTTCATAGCATCGTTAGGAATAGTTAGAAGGTAAACATACTAAAAGTCCCAGCCAATGGGGGTTGAGCTAACAGTGGGGGGAGGGGAGAAGTTCATTTTTTTTTGTTTTTTCGATAATAACTCGAAAACGGTTAACTCTAGAAAAATCTGTTTCAATTAAACAAAAAAGCTAGTTAAATTTCCTATACAATTGATAATATATACATTTGTCGTAATTCTAATCGTTTACATGAAATTCGTAATTGAAAATCGGTGATCTTTGGGAAAAAAACAAATGTCACCTCACTTTTTGTCAAACTTTTGTTTCTAGTACCTTCCACAATCGTTTCTCAGAAAAAAAGACAGAATCAAAATTGTAGAGCATTAAATTTACTTTAATTTCGCATACACGTTTCTGGTATAAGAAGCAAATATTTAACAAAAAGTGAGGTAAACATATACTGGTTTGAGTGTATAACGTGACATAATCAAAATTTGATATATATGGACTGATAGTAAATTTAAGAAACATTCAAATAAAAAATAGAAATTTTGGATATAACAATTAGTTTCGGAATGAGTACCAAAAACGTGTTTTCTCAGAGAAGTGCGACCCCAGTTAAAGGTTGCTGAAATGAGGGGTGTAGAGTGCATGGAACATGCGATAGTTTTTGACTTCGCAGCTTTGTTAGGAGTAGTTAAAAGGTAAACATATTAAAAGTCCCCGCCCCTGGGGGGTGAGCTAAGGGTGGGGGGAAGGGAGAACGTCCCAATTTTGTTTTTCGATAATATCTCGAAAACGGTGGACTCTAGAAAAATATGCTACAAACCAAAATTAAAGCTTTACATTTCCTATAATATTAATTATATACGTATTTTTCGAAATTTCAACAGTTTTCGAGATATACGTTATTAAAAATCGTTAATTTTAGAAATAAACAAAATGTTTACCTCACTATTTGTTAAACATATGCTTTTTATACCAGAAACGTATACACGAAATTAAAGTAAATTTAATGCTCTACAATTTTGATTCTGTCGTTTTTTCTGAGAAACGATTGTGGAAGGTACTAGAAACAAAAGTTTGACAAAAAGTGAGGTGACATTTGTTGTTACCGAAAACCACCGATTTTCAATTACGAATATCACTTAAATGATTAGAATTACGACAAATTTATGTATTATTAATTTTATAGGAAATTTAATGAGCTTTAATTTTGATTTCTAGCATGTTTTTCTAGAGTCCATCGTTTTCGAGATATTATCAAAAGGGAAAATTGGGACGTTCTCCCCTCTCCACCACCGTTAGCTCACCCCCCAGTGGTGGGGAATTTTAGTATGTTTACCTTCTAACAATTCCAAACGAAGCTATGAAGTCAAAGATTATCGCATATTCCATGCACTCTACACCCCTCATTCCAGCACTGGAACACAGGGGGACACACTGGTCTAATAAAACAAATTTATGAGTTGATTGGATCATGTGACTCAATAAGCAAATAAAAATAGAATTGAATATATTTAAGTAACGTATTAGGTCATTGTCAAGTGTATTTATGTAACAGATTATATCTCCCCTTATAAACGCTTTTAAATTGCTTTGTGTAACTAATTGATGTTTTTTTTTTTTTTTTTTTTTTTTTTGGCAATACAATAGGTTTAAAAAAAATAAATAGACTTAATTTGCTTTGGGAACTTTTACTTTTCTACATTTAAAGTTGTTTAGTAACTAAACGCACAATTGTTTAACTAATCGTACTTGTGTTTGAAAAATTATTAGACGACTGCCAGATTACATTTATTTTGCAGGTTTCTGATGTTTATTACGTAGAACCGAAAATATTATTGCAAAATATGTTAAATACTAATTAAAAATCTTGATTCGATATGCTGCAGCTTACCATAATCTACTTTATAATCAACACAAAACCTAAAAACTAATTACTTTAATTTTTATTATTTTGTTTAGTCGTTATAAATGTAAACTTAAATAATATTTTTTAGATGATTTCAAGATTTTTTTAAAAGAATAATGTATTTAAAAAAAGGTTAAGAAAAGCCACTGCTTCGTGGAAAATCCTAACCAAGAAAGTCTTCGAAAGTGTTTTTATATATTTTTTCTTTCATTGTATATTTTGATTATATCTACAAATATTTAAGTTGTTCAATGGTATTATATTTTATGTTTGAGTCTGGTCTATTTTTTTAGTACAGCATATACAATTTTGTGAATGTAGAATGTATGTAAAAAATAAAGACATGGAAAAAAAAAATGAAAAAATAATCAATCGTATTTCTAATAATATTTAACTCATACAACTAAAGAAAATTAATCTAGTCGGTATTAATTGTACAGATTTATAAAAATCTGAATATTACATAAAAAGACTAAAAATATACATGAATATCTTTTTTATTTTTTATTCACTAGTAAATAAAATTAACGATTCAGAGGACCGCTCTCGTCCAAGTGGTTGAAAGGGAAAAATGTATGTCAGAATTATTAGAAATCGAAGGTATAACTGCAATATGGGAAAAAGGTTTTTCTATTTTTCAGAAAAGAAGAAACTGTTTCAAGCAGATTAGCGTATTGTCTATTTTCTAAGAATAAATATGATGCATATGCATAAATATATAACTTATCCTCCATGAGATTTAAATAATTACGTTTAATTGGCTACGGGAGCAAAAGATAAAAACAGGAGAACAATTTTTGCAATAGAATATACAATATATAAGTATATGTTTTAAAAATAAAATTTGCTTCCAAAATAGTTCGGTCTATTTTTTATTTGGAAACGATTAGGATTTGAGTTTAACTGAACACTTGAATTTTAAGTAGTGCATTTTCGTTGTACAACTTCCAAGATGGGTGACTAAATACTGTTTATAATAGTGAAAACGCGTTCAATTATTATTACTAAAAAGATCTGAATGGGTAATTAATATTTTTATAAAGAAATCAAAATACATTTTTCCATTAGATTTTTTTCTTCTTTCGTGGTTCCTCTTGAGTTCCTCTAATTTGTCCAGGACTTCCATTCCTCTCTGTTCCTTGCTAGGATACAAATTTTTAATAAACCGATCCTTTTTTTTTTTTTTTTTTTTAATTTATTTTGAGTGAAGTGAATTCAAATGTTATAGCCGACTCGATACGTATTCAATATCGGTACATATACACGATTCCGAAGGTTCATCTTGATGCGATGACTATGACGGCGGCAAGATGAAGAGCACTGCTGCAAGGACTGATAAGATAACAATGCAGCGCTGATGGAATAAGTGGCAATATCTAGGAGGCTCTGCTCTCTGCTGGACTCAGCTACCCACAGCCATCATTACTAGCGGTTAGCATTAACAGTCCTGTAATAAAATACTTTTATTGCGTTATAGTACAAAACAAAAATGGCACTTATTGAGGCCATTACTTTTAATGGACAATAAACTAATAATAACAATAAACTACCTTTCGTTAGATTACCTGTTAAAGAAGTTTCTTTTGTTACGACCAACTATTTAAAAACAACATTAATTAAAACAAAACAGCTGTTACAGACTAGTTATTTTTTAAACAAGGAATGTGTCGATTCCAAAACTCTGCAATCGATTTGATATAATCGAGAACCAACCAGTTGCCAGTTCGTTCATTCATTAATTCGTTCATAGACTTAAACCCGAATAAATTTTATAAGATAAAATATTGGATAAATTTAATAGAAGAATAGGAGCCAAAAAGGAAACAATAGTCATATAATTTAAATTAAGACGTAAGAGGCCCATTGTATTTCAGTTCATAAAACAATTGTGGGATGAGAATTCGATTTATTCTCGTATTCCATTGATCCACAACTACACACTCTTTTTTGTATTTATCTTTTTTTTTAGAGTAACCCATAAATAACATCCCAGTATATCAGTCAACCCAACTATACGGCCTATACATAAAAGGACTAGCCATTTTTTGCTTGTGATGACTAACAACGAAGACTATTAAACAAATCTATGCCACATTTTAAACACATCATAGAAAGAAAGGTTTAAAAATAATAAAATTTACTGGTTTTTAATTAGATTGCTATTAAATATGCGAGTTTACTTGAAGTTTGAAAGAGATGAAATGAAAATAAATTTTATACTGTGGCCATTGCTCCTTAAGAATAATTATAATGAACAATATAATGCCGGTCTAGCAGCCGGATAATATTAAGGACAAAATTTTTAGCTAATTTACAATAATAATACAGTACATATTCTCTTTCGGGATTGCCAACTTATTCCATTAAACTTAAAAATTGGATTTCTAACCATGCTTTTACGTAGTCTTCAAACACCAAATCAGCGCAATGGTAACATTACTGAATATTTATTTAATATTTCCCATTGAAGTGCTACTAATGGGTAGTTGCTTCACAAGCATTGTCATTTTATTATTTTTGTCATTATCACATTTACTGGATGTATGTTTTTATGTACAGTTGTAAATTTCAATAAATAGATATAAAAAAAAAAATAAAAAAAAAAATATATTTCCCAAAACGCTGTTTTTTGTAATTAATAAGCGAATTCAGTATCAATTTTAAATAAATTAAATTATCATTGTATACGTTTACCATTCGAAATTTATTTGTAGTAGTTATTTTGAGAAGCCATTTTCTCACATATGTAAATTTTTTGAGAAAATTGCTATAAAAGTATTGGAAGGAAATTAGAAACTTGCTATTTCTTATGTTTAACTACAAAGTTAAATATTGGGTGTAATTTTTTAAGTAGGTGACACTTGTTTTAAAGGTAATTTAATCGTCATATCACCATTCCTATGAGGATCGTCAGATCCTGGCAGATCTGTAAAACAGTGTCCTTAAAAACCGTTAAAACAGCAATCCTCAAGGACGAAAAAGCTAATTCTAATTGTGGATAGAGAGAGTGGCCAAAAGTGTAATTCGGCCTCAAAAAATCGTCAGATCCTGGCAGATCTGTAAAACAGTGTTCTTAGGATCATCGAAATATTAGAATATTGAAATTGATCTAGCTCTAGTTGGTCGGAAAATAAAGGAAATATTCGTTAAAAAGTAGTGATGTCTTGAAAAAAATAAAGTTAAAAATGAGTTTAAACATGAAAAAAAAAAAAAAAAAAAGATGAGAATCGAGGGATAGTTTATATGGATATAATATAAATGATGCTCAGAATATCCAAGCTCCCGAAGTTACTGCAGTCTTATGCTAAAAACCACCCTTTATATATCGGTGAGAGTCTTGAAGAAGTGGTACCATAAGTTTCACTATATGGGTTATACAAATTTGGTTAAATTGTGCTTCTTTATAAGGCATTCAAATATCTATTTTTTCAAAAATAGTTTTTCGAGTAATTACAGGTTTATGAGAAACGATGAAAAGTGTCCTACTGAATAGTGCACAATTTTAACTTAACCACTTCTTCACGACGGCCATAATTAAAGTATATAATTATATTTATTATAATTATATTTGCCTCAGGTATGCTCTCGGTGATGGTGGCGGGTGCGGCCTACAGCTGGATGGAGCCCCTCACGATCAGGCTCACCGAGGCTCCAGATTCCTTCTCCCTGGAGCAGGTTTCCTGGATGGTGTCAATCATCGAGGTGGGATCCATCGTCGCACCCATGATATCTGGAGATCTGGCCAACAGGTAGGTGCTTTGGTTCACTATATCATTGCATTGTATGTATTATTTTCAATGACTAAAAACAATCTTTATGTGCCATATAGGATCGGAAGGAAGCTGGTGATCTTGAGCGTTGGTCCGCTTTGCCTCCTTGGTTGGTTCCTCGTAATTTTCAGTAAGTCGTACGCGTCGATGAACCTGGTGCGACTCATCCACGGATTCGCTACAGGAATAGTCTTGGTTGGTTCCTCGTAATTTTCAGTAAGTCGTACGCGTCGATGAACCTGGTGCGACTTCACGGTGACCCCGATCTACACCGCCGAGATAGCGGAGCCTAAACTACGCGGCACCTTGTCCGGCTTCTTTCAGATAGCTTGGCACATGGGCAACCTCTACGCGTTCATTACAGGGCCATACCTATCTTACAACAATTTCGTATATGCCTGTATGCCGCTTCCCGTATTCTTCACCATCACTTTTCTCTTTTTCCCAGAGTCTCCTTACTACCTATTGATGAAAGGAAGGTGTGAGGAGGCTAAGGATTCACTCCTCTGGTTCAGGGCTATTGACAACGTGGATGCCGAGTTTGCAGGAATGCAGGCTGCTGTCAAAGAGGAGATGAATACTAAAAGCTCTTGGAGAACTCTGTTTTGCGACAAGGCAGAAAGAAAGGCCTTTATAATCGTGCAGATCGTCTCGGCTAGCAAATTCATGACAGGAATGCCAGTGATTGTAAACTATGCAGCAGAGACCTTCGCAAGGGGCGAGTCCTTTGTGCCAGCAGCTGAAATGTCCATCATCTTAGGAATTCTCCTCACCTCGATCGCAGTGCTTTCCGCCTACCTTTCTGACTGGATAGGCCGCAAGCCTCTCCTCCTCATCTCCTGCTTCGGATGTTTCGTAGCACATGGACTTACTGGACTTTACTATTACCTCCACGAGAGTACTGTTGTCAACGCCTCTCCATACGTCTGGCTGATGTATCTGGGCATTGTCAGTTACTGTTTTTTTATTGACATTGGCTTGGGTCCTCTTCTTCAAACTCTACAGGCTGAGATGTTCGGGGCAAGCACGAGAGGTCTTGCTGCTGGAATCACAGAAATGCTCGGAGCTGTATTCAGCTTCGCAGTTCTGAAAGCCTACAGCCCAGCGAACGAAGCTTTCGGTGTCTACTTTAACTTCTGGTTCTACAGTGCAATTGGCCTCGTTGGAGGGCTGCTTCTATTATGGTTGATGATTGAAACTGCTGGGAGGACGATTGGCAGAATGGAAGATCCTGCTCCTAAGGAAGTTCAGGGTTGAGATTTAATAAGGAATAATTTACATCCATCGAATCGCACGAAAAGCGTATCACCTTAACTTGGTTGGACAAACTAAATCACTTCAGAGAAATTTCTTTTAATAAAGGAACATCTAGTGGTACTTAAAAAATAATACCATTTCCAGCTCTGAACTTGATTATTTTATCATGCGCTTACTTTATCAAGGTTGTGAGTTAATGATCGTGATTTCATGTAATTTCGACTATGGCATGAAAAAGTGATATTTTGACACCAAAGATTGTCTTAGCAAAGTGAGAAAGCCACATTTTATAAGCTGCATATTATAAGCATGGGACTTTGTTTATGAAAAAATCTCATAAGCCCTGTAAAGTTAAGCTCATTCCTTCAATGGTTGTGTAAAACAAATAAAAGCATAATTTTCATATTAACGTTTTCCCTGTAAATGGCTTTAGAACTTTAGTATTTTCTAATGGTAAACTATTTAAGTAGATATAATTATTATAATATTACAAATAGCAATATTTAGAAATGTAAATTATTTTAGGCTATACAACGAATTAGATCTTCCTTATGGAACAAATGTACTGTAAATATCCCGCTTTTTTATTGAGATAATTATCCCTAAGAAATGTCTCTTAACAGAAATAAATTTATATTGAACAAAAGTTTGGAATGCTAGTTAATTGGTATAATGATAGTGTTTTAAAACTACAAATATCTCTGTTTTTTCTTTTTTAATTCAGTAAAAAATAAAAATAAAATTTCATTCAGTTAATTTAAAATATCAATACAACAACACTTGTTATTAAATATAATTTATATGATTGTCCTAATAACTGTTAGATAATATTACTCTAATATGTATTAATTATTAAACCTGTAAATGAACTTTTTTAAATGTATTTAAAATATCTGATGTTGAAAATGTATTTATGTTTTAAATAATATATTTTCAAGAAATTATTTTTTTCAGTAAAATAAAACATTCAATGTCAGTATAACTTTAAATATTATTTCTAGAATGTCTTATTAATATAGATAATAGATAAAAAATATGAAAACTTGAATGATGAGCCTAACAGAATATCTCATCTCAATCGATAATACACTATAATTTGAAGACTAATATGAAACCTCATAGGACTTAATGGATAGAGTAGTGCAAAAGATTTGGACAATAAATGCTCTATATATTTTTCTTGCTAAGTTTCATAAGAATGGGTGATGCTCCTGTAACTAACAACATCTTATTACAAAGCATTTTTTATTTGTTTGATCGTTTTGCTTTCAGATATCATCAGAACCTTATTCATCATCATAATTCTTTAGTCATGATCTCATCATGAACTGCTTTTTTCTGAATAGAACTAAACGTGTTATTTTTTCTGTAATTTTGATGAGCCAATAGTGAAAACTTTTACATGCATGCATTCTGTCAAAACTCAAATATAAAAAAAAAGAAAAAAAAAAAAAAAAAGAAAAAAAAAAGATTCTTCACTAAGGTCATATTTTTTAAACTGGAGAGAACCTGGACATTATGCTATCAAATAAAGCATTGTATGGGACAAAGAATAGTAGTGAAAAGGATGATAGCAGGTAGCAAGCATCGACCTTTTAAAACCTCTACAAAGACAGATAGTTATGTGGTGGGAAGGACAGTGAAGAATATGGATGTTAGTGATTGTGTGAATAAGCAAAAGAAGTAGGGATTTATATTTATAGATATGATTTAGTTTAAAAATGCTCCAGTAATGGATTCAATGTTAATGTAAAAGTAAGTACGTAAAATTAATTTTATATTATATGAGTTACTTTATATTGTTGGATTTGATAAATATAATTATAAACAAAACTAAGTTATAATCACTTCCCAGTTATAATTTGATATAAGTATTGACAGAACCCTCTCCATGGCTCATAGCATTGGGCCCTTAAAAGATCAGATGAACTAAAATCAGGTATATTTGAATGAAGGTTTCTGAGGCAAACCTATGAGACATATACTGGAAAATACTGTCAGGAGAAGAAAGTAAAATAGGGATTTGTACTAACTATATAAAGATTCCACATAAGTCTGTATTGTCAACATAAATAAACTCTTATAGGCATATGACAAGAATGGAAGACTATAAAATCCCCAGGAGTATCATGCAACATAAGATAGGCAGTAGCCGAAGGATTGGACGTCTTCAATTTAAATGGAGCAATTAGGTTGTTGGAGTAGGTATGGTGTATGGGGATGGTTGCTACAAGCATTAGACAGGGAAAAGTGGAGTAAGTTCTTAAGGAGCCCATGAGATAGCTCATTCTGGGCTGTAGTGCCTAGGAAGGTAAGTATCTATTGACAGAATCCACAATGATTTTAATATAAATAATAATGAATTATTTTATTAAAAATAATGAAACAGAGAAAATCATAACAATATATATATATATATATATATATATATATATATATATATATATATATATATATATATATATATATATATATATATATAATGTTTTAAAGAAATAACTATGTATTTTAAATTAGAACAATTGAGCCAATTTGAAGAAATTAATTGGAAGAAATAATAAAGTAAAACTTTAAACAAGATATATCTTGTTCCATAAAAATAGCAGAATTGGCTGATTAACTAATTGCTCATTAAAGAAACAAATGAGAGGAAACACTTAGATGATTTCTATAAAAGAAGTATCTCTATAATAATATAAAAAAGAACAATAAATATATAAATACTAGCTGTAAGTACCCTGCTCCGCTACAGTTTAATAACATTAGGATTAAGGACAATTTAAATTAGTAAAAGTTAAGTTTAATGTTGATAATTATTATTACTTAAATAAACTTAAACAATTCCATTCTTAGAATAATTGCAATTTGCAAAAGTTAATTTTATATTATTTTGATAGTCCTTCAAGTGAAGCTTCGAGGAAGCACTACCATCTTACTCTGATACCAGACCATCAGCTTTTCATATGGCATACTTTAAGTGAATATAGTCTCATCTTCTCAACTTTTTTGATTTTTTCGAATAAAGTTTAGTCTTTCTGTTTCTATTTTTGTGTAAATATTTCAGTTTAATAATTATGAATTAAATAAAAAAAAGAAAGATATTTGTCTCCTACAAATATAACCCAAAAACTATATTAAAGCTAATATTAGTATTGATATAAATGGTATTAAGTATTTTTATTAACATCAATTTATAGAAATTTACAAATGTATAATTATATACATTACGTAAATGGGCTGTTAACAATTACAATGACATGTTCAAGCTTGAAAAGAACTACTCATCAGTAGCACTTTAATAAAAATTCTACACTAGAAGATCTCTAGGCCATCTTCTTTTCAGAGGCCTCGGAGATTTATCGGGAATGGAGTGGGAAGCAAGTTGAGAAACTAATGGATTTGAGTGGTTATGAAGCTAACTATGAAAGGATAGGTATCTGGTATGGGCTAACTCTGCAACATATTGAACATTAAGGTCTTTATGGATAAGTTTATTTGCAACAAAGTAAGGAGCATTAAGGATTTTTCGAAGGATTTTGGATTATAAGGATTGGATACGGGAAGAATTAGAAGGTTTAGTTGAGCCCCAAAGCTCTACTCCATATGTCCAAATAGGTCTGATAACTGCCATGTAAATGAATCTTTTGTAGTAAAGCAGAAGGTTTGAGCATTTATCTAGTGAATGTTGAAGAAGTCGAAAACGACGAGCAGTTTCCTGTTGTTTTAGTCTTGTGTGTGGATTCCAAGTTAAACGTTTGTCCAAGTGGAGTCCTAGGTAGCGGATCTGTTCAACAGGGATTAGTGGAATGTCATTAAAGGATACTGTAAGACAGGAGGTCGTAGGTTTACGACAAAGGGTAAAGGATATTTGGTGAGATTTATTTTGATTCTTCATTTTTGACACCATTCTTGAAGGTTTAGGATATGGAATTGGAGTGTTTGAGAGGCAATGAAGGGATCATTGTTTACTGATGACACACATTTGTCATCAGCATAAGTGGTGAGAACAGTGGTAGGATGAGTTGGAATGTCAGCTGTATACACCGTATAGAGGATGGAGCCTAGGATACTACCTTGAGGAACACCACCAGATTGGGTAAAGAGGGACAAATAGGAAGATTTGTGGTTTACTTTGAAAGTTCTATCACTGAGGTAGGAACGGATAATTAGGAAGTATGTTGAAGGAAGGAATTTGCGGAGCTTGTAAAGTAGTCCTGGGTGCCAGATTCGGTCAGAAGCCTGTTCCATGCCGAGAAAGGCTCCCGTGCAGTACATTCCGCGCTCTGATGCTGAGGAGACAAAGTCCACCACACGATGACATTGCTGGATGGTGGAGTGTGATGTTCGGAATCCAAACTGGTGATATGGGATTACATGATGGGAATCTAGGATAAGATACAAGCGTTTTAAGATTAGTTTTTCAAGGATTTTACCCATGGTTGGCAAAAGGTATTAAGTATACTTTTATAACATTGAAAAAAAAAAATAATTTAACACTTTTTGAAACAACTATTGACCAGCTTCACTAAATAATTAAAGTTTAAATAGTTTGGAACCAAAATATGAGTAGCTGATATTGGCCACAGAACGAACTCCATCCTGGCTGAGGCAGCCCTGCTTTCAACGACTGAACACTGTGCATTTAGACTGGGAGGTCCATAAATATCCCTGGTGGTAGGCAGCAATTGCTACCAGTGCTGACATAGAGCTGAAGGTGGTAAGGATCGCCAAGATCTATGGGCAGGCATCATCAAGCGGAACTGGGGACCAATGGAAAGGGTGAACTGCAACGGGACCATCCCCTTTAGGAAAATGCCACTGAAGTAGGAGTTGCCTGACTGTAAGGTGTAACCAGTTCCTTTTATCCAGGTGATGGCAAGGAAAACAAGGCAGCATGCAATACTTCCCCATGGAAGAACAAAGAAGAAGAAGTATTTCAAGGGAATAAATGTCTGAAAGATAAAAAGAAGTTAAAAAGATGTAAAAATTATTTAAAATAATGGATTTTATGGAGAGAAAATGACACAAAGTTGTCGCACATTTGTCTGATTTTCTGTTAAAAATGATATAACAAAAATGAATAATATAAATCAAAATGTAAATTTACCAGTAATCAATAGCAATTCCTACAATTTATAGAAAGTGAGACTCCCAGCTGATTCCAGACAAGTATAAAACTCAAGTGTTAACCATCAGATTTTTCTCAAACAAAATGGAAATAAGGCCGAAAACAGTAACGATTACTGGTTGAATACCAATGGAAGGGTTTGGTGGATGAAGGAGTTGTGTAAAAAAGTACATTAAGTAATTCATGTTTTAAGCTTTGTTCTGATTTCATAAAATCTACAAGGTTTTCAAGGATAGAGCATTTCAGGAACAACGTTATATGAGAAAATGTGGAAATGAACTGAGAAAAATATTTTGCTTAAAGAAATCCTACTTTACTTCTATGCTAGAACTTTGAGTGAGTGCTAACCTCCCTAATGGTTCTTCATGTTCATGCAAACTCAGTTTTCCAAAGCCTTTCTCCAGTTATAGACACCAATAGATTTTAGGAATCACTAATAATTCATACTGTTATCATCATCATCCGTGGCACTACAACACAACTCTTGCAGAGTCAAGGCCTCCTGCAGCCTGGTCCACCAGTCTTCTCTATTGGTTGCCACTGCTTTCCAATTACAGTCTTCCAAGATGGACCAGGCATCCATTGCCACTCCATGAATCCATCGCCGCTGAGGTTTTCCCAATCTATACAGTAGTACCTTAGGTTAAGTTGAATAATTCTATTTTTCAAAGAAAATATTTTAAAATTTGAATAATTTTCAAATATCGTTTGAAAACTAGACTGGGGACTAGTTTATAAAATCACATTGTGGTGTCTTCCTACCATGTTAACTCCTTGTAATTATATGAATGTAGGCACCATATTGTAAGCCTTTGTTAGTTGGCTTCTCTCCACCATCATATATGTATGTATTTTTACTGACAGCGTGATGTTTGAGCTCTCTAATAAACCTTGGCCATTCTCCTCTATGCATAGCTTACTTATCAATGTTTAGAAGTCATACAAATAATATTTTTAATTTAATACATATATATAAATAGAAATTGTAATATATACAGGTACTGATAAAAAAAAAAAAAAATGTTTTTTCATTCGGCAACAATTATGATTACCAAAAATCTTAATTAAAAAAAAAATTTAAAAGATCAACCAATTAATATCATTCGATAACAATTATGATTACCTAAAATATTAAAAAAAAAAAAGCATAAGATAAGGAAGTCCAATTCAAAACCTTGTGGAAGTTTTCAATGATGGAGTGCAAATATAATAAAATTAAAAGAAAATAAATAAAAAAATATTTCTCAAA
Source organism: Euschistus heros (assembly GCA_003667255.2). NCBI lineage: Eukaryota > Metazoa > Arthropoda > Insecta > Hemiptera > Pentatomidae > Euschistus > Euschistus heros. The sequence continues at coordinate 1,084,708 of RCWM02000353.1, forward strand.
AAATAAATTCTTATTTAAACAATTTTTGTGTTTAAATAGTAAACAAATGAATGGGTCCGCCGAAAAACGTTCTAAGCGACTAATATAAAATTTTGAGTAATCAGTAAAAGAAAATTATAATCTAAAGTTATTGTTAGTTTTGTTGGTTAGATTTTATATTCATATATTAATTTGCTATATTTACATGTATAATAACGTAATGGAGTACTATATCATACTAAGATCTATTATTATACATTTTAAAAAAATTAAAATCGCCACTTTGGAAATTTTGTCGCTTAGAACGTTTTTCGGCAGAGCTATTCAAATATAATATAATATCAAACTACCTAATTTAATAATAAATTTAAATTTATCTAAATATTTATTTAGTAAACCAATTTTACAATAGCTTACTTTTAATATCCATTGAAACAAATGCTTTTATAAATTAAATAGAAATGTCAATAATTTAAAATTATAGTATTTTAATAAGCTATCTTTTAATCATTTTTGGTTTAGCTATTTGCATAAATATATAAAATCTAAGAATGATAAATAGCAAAAACAATAATTTTTTTATTGACAATGATGTATGCGTTAAAATCAAATTAATAAACAAATCATGGAAAGCTAAATGATGAGGTCAGATTGATCAGGTTTCAATAAGAGAATAAAGACTATTACTCCTTTCTATACTAGAATACGCATAGCTGTAGCTTCAGTTAAAATCCATAACAATTTTACTATATCAGGCAAGCTGTAATGGAAAAAAGCTAAACTATATTGAGTTATGAAAATTCAAGAGACAAAAGTCTCCAAGATAAAAATATAAATAAAAAGCAGCTAATAAAAAACTAATGCATGTCAAGAAAAAGGGTAAAAATTTTGAGCATCATTCATAATTTAGGAAATAAAAAACTTAATCAAATTCATACGCATAGATATTGTAATTATAAAATTCTAAAACTTGGATAAACAATTTTTTGTTTATGTAATTACAAATTCTATAATTATTTATTAAAAAAAAAAATTAAACACTAAATCATTCAGTTTATAGTGGGATTTGAAAAGAATGTTCTGTCCTTGATGCAATATCTATTGGAAAGAAGCTAAATTTTATTGAGTTCTGGAAATTAAGAGGCAAAAGAGTCTCCAAAGTAAAAATATAAATAAAAATAAAAAGCGGTTAATAAAAAATGTAAGCATGTCAGGCAAAAGCCTATCAGCAAAAATTTTGGGCATCATAATTTAAGAAATTAAAAAAATAATTCAATCTCATTCAATATTAATAATTATAAAATTCTACAAGTCAGACAGATAATTATTTTTATTCATATAATTATGGATGTTATAATTTTTTATTTGAAAAAAAATAAACACTGAATCATTCACTTTATTCTGAGGATAAGAAAAGTATGCCCTCTGCTTTATGCAATGATATGTAACTTAATGAAGGTAGGTTATAAATAAAATATAATATCCTCATTAATTAGGCACAATTTGACTTCAAATACTGAATAAAATTATTGTTATTAAAGAGTTTTGGATCAACAGAGAATAGAACTGTAAGCAGTCTTGTCGTAATTAAGAAGTTGAGCAGTCTTATAAAAAGTTTGTCAAAGTATTTAAATGGCCTCCTAAACAAAAAACTTTAAGAAGATTCTTAATGAATTAAAACATGATGCCAATCACTCATCTGAATAGGTATGGGAGTAACTTGGAGAAACAGTCGTAGCTTAACATCCATTTAAATATTTTGCCTGATCTTATATTTTATCAAAGGCTACTTCTATTTTCTTTTCGTCTAGAAATGTTGTGATGAATTAGAAGTTGCGAGCTTTATACAGGGTGTTAATTGTTATGGAGTGAATAAATTTGCCATTAGGGATAAACATTACGTATATACTATACGTATTGTGACATACATAGCTTACATATCGATGTTGGAAAGTCATAATATTAATATAATAGATTATAACAATAAGTTAGTAAATAAGATCTTTAACATGAAATAAAAAAATAGATCAAATTACTCATTACAGTTACTAAGCTAGAAGATTGAAGATTATACTTCCATTTGCTAGAAAACGTGTTCCAGTCCTGTTAAATATAGTAGTTAAATAATTTTTATTTATTTTGTATTTATATTTATATATGTAATGGGTACTACAAAAATTTTCATGTACATAAATTAGCTTAAAGTAGTTCAATAGATGCATTTTTACCACCATTAATTGATTAAAAAAAAAGAATAATAAATAAATAAAAAAAAAAAAAAAAAAAAAAAAAAAAAAAAAAAAAAAAAAAAAAAAAAAAAAAAAAAAAAAAAAAAAAAAAAAAAAAAAAAAAAAAAAAAAAAAAAAAAAAAAAAAACATGCGCACCCTTGAGAAATTTTTCCTGATTTTATATTTTTATGTTTGCTGAATTCGACAAAAAAAATTCCATCTAGCACCATTTTTGAGAAAATAGACGTTATTTTTGAAAACCCTGAAAAAGCGTTGTTTTTTTTTTTATTTCATTTATTTTTGTTTCATTTCCATGAACATTTTTTATTACTTTTATATTTACATGTGTGCTGAATTTGAATCAATAGTAAAAAAAAAAAAAATCCACTATTTTTTAGAGGTAGGAGGTTGTTTAAAAAAAAAGACAAAAAAAACAAACTGAAATAGCACTTTTTTCGTATATGTTTATAACACTTTTATTGGTGAAAAACAGTAATATATAAAATAATAATATTTAATACTGAAAATAATTAATGTGTATATATTTTCCTTTTGTACTCAACATCACGTGTCTCCCGTTATAGTGTCTAACAGTAGTCGGTAACCATCTTCTTATTGCATTTACCGCTATACCTTTTTTCCTTTTGGGTTATCTCTTGATAAAATCGTTCTTCGTGTTTATCTAAAACTGCTCCCAAGTTGGGGGAAAGAAATTAAAATGAATTTTTGAGGACTTGTTGCAACCCATGACCTTATTTATATGATAATATCAATTCTTCAACAATGTCATTTGTCGCAACAATGATAAAAAAAAATGCTCGAAATGTCAAAAAAGGCCTCATTTTTCGACCTAAATCACAAATTCGACAAAAAATTGATGACATTGATTTTCTCTATTTGGATACGTGTTCAACACACTTCAAAACATGATAAAACAACATTGTTGTTGAAGGGAGTATTTTGATACAGAACATATACGGTAAGAAATTGGCTTGTAATAAACAATAGAAATCAAACGAACATCAATTAGCTTATGGGATAGGAGAAGAGAGTTTGAAAAATAGAATATCCGATCATCAAATAATTATCAAATTAGTGCTGCATCGAAGCTTCATTGGAGGACTGTTAAAATAAGAAAAACAATAACTTTTGCAAATTGTCAAATTTACTTATTGAAATTATGTTATGAATGGAATTCTTTAGGTTTTTTAAGTAATAATAATTAATAACATTAAGCTTAACGTTTACTAATTTAAGTTTCCTTAATCTTAATGATATAAAACCGTAGTGGAGCAAGGGTACTTTTAACTAGTTCCAAATAAAGTTTTTTTTAACCTTTTATTGTTGTTGACAACTGTATACATGTATATACTAAGTAAATTTGAGAAATTGTTACAATGAATTGTCAATAACATGTGAAGAACCACTCACTAGTAGCCATGTTCTTTTCAGAAGCATCGGAGGAATATTGGGAATTGAGTGTGAAGCAAGTTTACAAACTAGTGGATTCGAGTAGGTACGGAGTTTACTATGAAGGAATTGGTATCTGGTTTGGATCAAGTCAGCAACAAATGGAACATTCAGATATTTATGGATGAATTTGTTTGTGACATAATGTGGAGAATTGAGGATTTTTTGAAGGATTTTGGAATGTAGGGATTGGATACGAGAAGGATTGGAAGGTTTAGGTCCCCAAAGCTCAAATCCGTAAGTACAAATGGGCCTAATTACTGTTATTTAAGTAAGTCTTTTGTAATTAATTGGAAGCTTTGAACGCTTGTCTAGTAAATGTCAGAGTAGTCGGAAACGACTAGCAGTTTTTTGTCTTTTAACCCTGGAATACTAAACCTTCGTCGGTTCGACTACCTGTGCCGAACAATTTTTCTTATAACCTTTGTGGGTTAGTTTAGGAGGCTCAAATTATAGCAGTGCTTTCCTCAGCTCAGTGTCCTTTGAACCAAGTAGAAGCAAGGACCGCTGAACTCTTAGTATTTTAACCAGCTAAGTCTAAATAAAACTTACATCGGCTGTTCGACGAAGCTTTAGTATTACAAGTAAAATGTGTTCGTCATTTCGACTAATTCTGCACGAAGGTTTGGCAATACAAGTTAAATAATTATTATTAATTAACTTTTTCACAATTAGTACACAAATTTTATCTATTATTTTACAGCGCTTGGGACATTAGGAAAAACAAGTGAGAGCTTCCCAAAGAGTTTGTGAATCTGAAATTTCAGGATCATGCAAAGGATCTTCATTTTTTATTTTTGACCAGAACATATCAGCCGTTCCCTACAAGCTTCAATAGTCCAGTCAATAGGGAAAATTCTCTCCTAATAATAAGGGCTGGTAGCAACCCGTACAGAGTTGTTGAGGGCGATTAAAGAAGTATTTCTGTCAAAAGTGCCCCGAAGATTTGGTGTTTTTTAGAGTTAGGGGCACGAGAACATGGCCAAAAGCAGTTTTTTTTCAATTTATAAGCAAAATATAACGCGGCTTTTCATAAAATGTTGTATATAAAAGTTGTAGATGATAAAAATATCTACAATTTAAGCCATTGATCGTTCGATTCTGATGATTGGTTGTCGTAAAAAGTGCAAAAAAAAACCCTCTAAAATGTCCCTTTTTTGCATAAGAATTATTATAAACAAAAAGGGCCTTTTCAATACTTTTATTGATGAAAAAGGAAGCTCTTTAAACCCAAAGAAAAATAGGATTTACCCCGTCCTCCTATCTTTATTATTTACTGAGATATACCTTTTGTTTATCTCGATATCGATATTTTCAATGCAAAACGGGCCGTTCGTGATTCACATTTTGAACTTCGGATGACCAGGATATTATTCTTAAGGGCTTATATTTTCATTATGAATTGCTAAAAAATCGATTTCTTTGAAAAACATGCAATAAAATCGACTTGAAAAATCGCCCGTTTTACAGCTATAAACAATTGAAGCTAGAGCGTCCGGTATTGAACCGATTTTGTTATAAATATAATAAATTAAAAGCTTACCTCTCAACGATTGATTTGAGCTATTCAAAGTGTAGCTACCATAAATAACAGCTGAGTTACGATTTTTTTTTAAAAAAAATCACTACGTCATTTCTTTTTGCAATCTCCAGATCTCTCCGCGTGATAGAAATTTAAGACAATGAAAATGCAATCTAGATACTGGAGAAACAACTGAGCAGTAGGTCCATTCGATTTGAATGTTGCAAACTGACTTTGAAATTTAGAAGAAATTTGTAAGAAATTAACATCGTTACTGATATCTTCTTCATTGAATTCATTGGAGCCATAACAATGACGTAGTGATTTTTTTTTTAAAAAAATCGTAACTCGGCTGTTATTTATGGTAGCTACACTTTGAATAGCTCAAATCAATCGTTGAGAGGTAAACTTTTAATTTATTATATTTATAACAAAATCGGTTCAATACCGGACGCTCTAGCTTCAATTGTTTATAGCTGTAAAACGGGCGATTTTTCAAGTCGATTTTATTGCATGTTTTTTCAAAGAAATCGATTTTTTAGCAATTCATAATGAAAATATAAGCCCTTAAGAATAATATCCCGGTCATCCGAAGTTCAAAATGTGAATCACGAACGGCCCGTTTTGCATTGAAAATATCGATATCGAGATAAACAAAAGGTATATCTCAGTAAATAATAAAGATAGGAGGACGGGGTAAATCCTATTTTTCTTTGGGTTTAAAGAGCTTCCTTTTTCATCAATAAAAAGTATTGAAAAGGCCCTTTTTGTGTTATAATAATTCTTATGCAAAAAAGGGACATTTTAGAGGGTTTTTTTGCACTTTTTACGACAACCAATCATCAGAATCGAACGATCAATGGCTTAAATTGTAGATATTTTTATCATCTACAACTTTTATATACAACATTTTATGAAAAGCCGTGTTATATTTGCTTATAAATTGAACAAAAAAAAAAAAAACTGCTTTTGGCCATGTTCTCGTGCCCCTAACTCTAAAAAACACCAAATCTTCGGGGCACTTTTGACAGAAATACTTCTTTAATCGCCCTCAACAACTCTGTACGGGTTGCTACCAGCCCTTATTATTAGTAAATTTAACATGGGAGTAATTCCCTATTGTCTGGACTACAACACAATGATCTGGTATGTATGCTCTCATCTCTTCACAATGATGGTCAAATAAATCCGTCAAATGACAAACCAGAACATATTTTAAACTACAACTCGACAAAAGGAGGAGTTGATTCCTTCGACGAGCTATGTCATCTGACAGATATTATAAGGAAAACGAAAAGGTAGTCACTGTGCTTTTTCTTCATTATGATGAATATATTGCCATAATTTTCATTAAAAAAAGCGGAAAGGAAAGTCATTGACGAGCATTGATTACATGTGCGAATTGTCAGACAAACTGACTGATGGTTGGTTGTGAAAATGAAGGGATCTACCTGGACATCACCGAAGTGTCAAAGATAGGATTGAAGCAGCAATTGGACCTACAACTTCAGTTCCTAGAGTAGATATAGCACCTGCAGCAGAAGAACAAGAGAAAAAACGACGCATATGCTCTAAATGTTGACTACCAACTGCGAAGAATGACAAAAACGTCTTATAGGAATTGTTCCTCAGTGATTTGTGGTGAACATCAAGTGATATTGTGTAAAAATTGTTTCGAAGAAAGGTAGTAAATGTGAATTGAAAAAGATATTGACTTTTATATAATTTTTATGTTCTCTAAGCCATTTTATTTGAATTTTTTTATGTAACAGTCAGTGTAAGCATTTCTTTATATATTAATTCGATAATATTCACAACAAAATGTGCATGTTTTTATATTCCATCAATAAAAATGTTAAATTGTTAATTATTTGTACTTATACCTTATGTGTACCTTTACAACCATCTTAATTGATTTTTAGGTACTCTTAGTCAGAATGACGAAGGTTTAGTAATAAGGTACCTAAATTGAGGTTTAGTATTCCAGGGTTAAGTCTCGCATAAAAATTTCAAGTAAGTCGGTTGACCAGATGGAGTCCTAGGTAGCGAATTTGTTCAACGAGGATCAGTGGGATATTATAAGAGGATACTGAAGTCGTAGGTATGCGACGAAGGGTAAATGTTATTTGATGAGATTTGTTTGGATTTATTTCTATTCTTTGGATTTATTTGTGATATCTATTCTCCATTCATTATTTACTGACACCATTCATGAAGAGGTTGTTGCTACAGTGATATAAGCTGTATAGTTTGCGACTGGAGTGATGAGATGCAATAGGAAATTTATCATTATTTACTTTCTAAATCACAGGTGAGTGACTTCACTCCATAATTTTTTTCAGACTTTTTACATAAAATGTATTCTAAAGTCAACCATACTATTTTTATTTTTTATTTTTCTTTGATTAGGAAACATTAGCAATAGTTCCTATCAGAGAGAACTGTAAGGTACCTCATTCAAGATAGTTTTAGTATCTATAAGCTTTCGAATTTTTTATAAGGTGAGTGATTATACATTTTAATATTGCCAAGACGGAATAACCATTGCAGGATTTAATGGCGTATATGGAAGATACATGATAATGTACGTGATTCCTTATCAAATTTATAAATTTAAGTAATGCCTGATGAGAATGACCTTGAAAATTTACAGAAAATTACTTACTTTATTCAAAGGAACAATTATTTTCTTTATTTTATTTTTATTTTTATCTTGATGCAGTATTATTATACACAAATAAATTACTCTTTTTCTTTCCTTTTTTTTTTTTTAATGTTCGCTTTTTGTTTTTCCTTTCTTTTATTTTCGTTTCATTTTTTATAATTTTGTAATTATCAAACTAAAAATTAATTTAATCGATGATATATTATTCTATTGAGTTTGACAATTGAGTTCTAATGGAACGTTTTCTCTGTCAATTAAATTATCATAGGACTGGAAGAGGCGGCAAAGTTACCTGTTCCGGGCCATGGTTGGTTGATCTTGGGACTTAGTTGAGTTGATCTTTGAAGTTTGTCTTGTTAATGCTTCTAGAGTGGTCTACTGCAACGTACAAAGAAGTTTCATCAACAAAATATTGACTGTAAAAATTTTCATTTTCCTTTTCCTTTAATGAATTCATTGTTAAATATAAATTCAAGAAATTGCAATTTATAATATACAGGGTGTCGAAAAAGAGTATCGGGTATTTGTTACTACGATAAAACAAAAAGTACTTAAAAAAAAAAGAAGTTTATTGTTAATTATTACAATATAAAGTGGAAAATTATTTTGAAAAGGTGATGTTAACTAAATGGTGACCGTTATGCTGCTGACACTCTTCTAATCGGGAACGAAGATTGGCTCTGTCACATGCTGACACATAGCTCTCGATATTGCTGCCATTTCTGACCTGAAATTTTGCTTCAATTGCGTCAGGTTCGTCGGATTATTCTCCTATGCCTTCCTTTAAGGTATGCCCATGCAAAATAGCCAAGTGGACTAAGGTCGGAGCTTCTGGGAGGCCAGTTGATGTTACCTCTACGCGAAATAACCTTATTAGGGAATAATTCGTTAACAGCTTTCATTGCTTGATTTGACGTGTGGAAAGTTGCCACATCTTGTTTAAACCACGTTCTTGAGTTTTTGGGTGTCCAAAAAGAGTATCGGTTATTTTTTACTTCGATAAAACAGAAACTGCTTCAACAATTTTGATAACATGCTCTTCAGTGACGAAGCAAACTTTCTTCTGAATGGTCATGTCAATAAATAAAATTGTCGATACAGCAGAGGAAAATCCGAGACGAAAGCATGAACGACCCTTACACAGCCAAAAAGTCGTTGTTTGGGCCGCTATGTCTGCTTATTTTCATGAAGATCGACGAGGCCGACCACTCAATTTGAATAGTGACCGTTATTGCGATGTGTTGCGAAAATTTTTGGGTCCAGAGTTACCGGAACTTCAAGGTTTTAACTCAAGAACGTTGTTTCAACATGATGGGGCCACTTGCCATACATCAAATCAAGCATTGGAAGCTGTTAAAGAATTATTCCCTAATAAAGTCATTTCGCGTTTGGGCAACATCTATTGGCCTCCCAGAAGCCCCGACCTTAGTCCACTTGACTATTTTGCATTGGGATACCTTAAAAGTAAGGTCTATGAGAATAATCCGATCAACCTGACGCAACTTAAGCAAAACATCAGGTCAGAAATGGAAGCAATATCAAGAAATATGTATCAGCATGTGATCGCCAATCTTCGTTCCCGATTAGAAGAGTGCCAGCAGCATAACGGTCACCATTTAGATAACATCATCTTTTCCAAATAAATTTCCGCTTTATATTGTAATAATTAACAATAAACTTAGTAGTTTCACTTAAGCTGCACTTACATTGTATCCGTGTCTCTCCAGTACCAGATGTTCCGAAAAATCTAATTCGCAGACTAACAGAAGGATCGAAAACAAATGCCAACATTGGTTCAGACAGGCAAGAAGGCCGTCTAAAGATAATTTTAATTTAATTTTAAATCACATTTCAATGGAGTCGGCGCTGTTCCATGTCAAGAAGAACGCAAATAGCATCAAAATTAATAATTACTGCTGATGTTAATAATAATTATTATGTTAATTATAATTTATTACTTCATTTATTCGTTTTGATACACGCCATCAAAAAATTATGTAAATATTCATTATCTATTTAAAAAAAAAGTATTTTAATAAAAAAAAATAAACATATATTATTTTATGTTAAAATATAAAATAATTATTAGCTGTCTCATGGTAATATAAACGAATATAGCACCCTCTGTCGCGGCTTCGCATAAGTAAAGAACTTATGATAGTTTTAAGTAATTGAAGTTTTATTTGCTTATCGACAAAAACTTGTATTAAAGTAGGCAAATGATTTCATCTGGTTGGACTTTAATATCTAACTATAAAAGTGTATGACAGTGTGACAAACATAGTTTCTACCATTCAACATTGTACATTCAAATTTTTATTATTATAAATTTAATTATTGCTAAACCTTCCTAGAAATAAAAAAAAAAAAATATACGTAAAATTTGGTACATATGAATACAGTAGTTTTACCATAGTAAAATCTATTGCGGAATGGTGCTAACCACATATCTGTCGATTTTCAAACTTCACTAGAATCCACACGCTGCGCCACATATTAAACTCTTTTTTCAATAATTCATTTGATTATAAATAAATTTTATTATCAATTTGAAGCTCCGTATAACAGCGTACCTTTGTAACCTCTCATATATAATTGCTTTCGTCACCAATCGACCAATATCTAAACTTAACTATTATCGCTTTTTAAAGAACAAAATAATTGAAAATAAGTAGATTTTATTATTACTAAATCTTCCTGGAATAAACATTACGCGGTTAAAATTTAGAACAGATTGGTTCAGTAGTTTTCTTGGTTAGTAATCTAAACGAAAAATAGCTTGTCCTTTTATATAATAAAATAGATGAATGCTAATGATAATATTAATTTTTATGCTAATAATAATTTATTGCTTTATTTATTCATTATGTTTTTTTCTTGTACTACACGAAACCTGAAAATAGATGTAAATATTCATCATGTAAAAAAGAATAATTATAATCACTTCTTTTATGTTACAATACAAAATAAATATTAACATATATATTTATCTTTTACTATCCATAATGAAAAAAGTATAGTTGACTGTTATGATGAATGGAGAAGAAGTTGATCAGGGATGCTGTCATCGTTCGTCTCCTCACAGTGTGGTTCGTCACAAGAAGAAGACCTGCAAGGCAGCTCGAAACGTTGGCACGTATTAAAGAATTTCTTCTTAGATGTGGTGTTCCTCTTTAACTGCATCCATGATCATCTGCTCCATCCATGTATCTTTTACTTATGACGTTTTTATCAGGTGATAATATCCATAATATAGTTATCACTATTAGTATATATAGTGTTTCTTACGTATGTATTTTTTAATAAATAAGATGTCTATTTATGTTGAACCACTCAAGATATTTGTATAATTATTCGTGGCTTGCTTAGAGATTTTATTAAAATGCTCATAAATAGATAATATGAATAGCATTATTTTGATCTTATTAATATATCTAATAGATCCAAATTCAAAATACCTCAATAAATCTTTTATCGCGCTGATATTGATTTGATTTATGTAGTTTCAGGTTGTTTATGTGAAGTTGCGTTTTTCTTTTCACATTCTCTGGATGTAATATTAAAGTACTAAATACGAATCTGGAATGAAGAATTTAAAGAAATTTAAATACATTTATGCCTAATATTTTTATGTTTAGGATAAATTTATCTCATGATTTAGAGTTTTTTGAGGGGAGGATTTGTTTTTTGTTTGTCCATAAATACGTCTATGAGGAAGAGTAAAATAGGAGAATCCATTGTGAAGCCTTGCTTCTATTTGATACATTTACTATCAAATTTGAAATCATTTATAAAACTGGAACAAATAATATTCCACTCAGAAAACTCTAGAAAAATATGTCTCGCCTGTGCTAAAAAACCTCAAAATTTGATAATTTTGATTCTACAGTCAATAAAAGTTATCTAATGTTTTTGAGACAGCTCGAGTCTTTTCAAAATACTTCTGCCACGCATAAGACTGACTAGGTTTTAGGTTTAAAAAAGAAGGAAAAGTTGTTCAAATTGACAATTAAAAATTACGTGTTGTTGCAAAAGGGAGTAAAACCATGCCTATCACAAAACCAGAAGGGAGTATCTCACAATATGGCCATATTATGCATATTATATGTCAGATTTAGGAGACATAGACATGAGGTGGAAGAAACACAATTAGCTGTTTAGAAAAGTTACCTGTTATTGTGATGGTAATTACTATTGACTAGTTAATTTTTAAAATTATATTGAATTTTTTTGTTTGGTAAAGTAAACTAATAAATACTCTTAAACATTATAAAAAACCTTAATAGATAGATATTTGTTTTGAATTTTCAAGTTACCTACCAAAAAACAGAGTCAATAATATTTTGATACTACTAGGTAGTACAATACTTTATTGTTTTTATTTTGTTCCTCAAAACTCTAAAAAATAATGGTATTTCTAAATTCAAATAATTTTTAGTGATTAATTGTTTTTAACCATTTTCAAAGAAGTTTTACTAAAAGTCTATCTATAAGTAAGATGAGGAATAATAATAATTTGTTTCGGAAAATGTATATTGTGATTACATAAACATGTAATCACCATGTATGTACATATATCGTTTATTACTTTACTATCCGTTTTTATTCTTCACCATGCTAATAAATAACATTTTTTAACGTAAAATCATTTTTGTAATCCATCATTTCAATTCTATAAATCAACTCAACACTTGTATTTATTTCATTATCAAAAAGTAAGTCTCAAACTGTTGTAAAACGATGTAAGTTCACAAAACTGATGCAAACGGAGTAAGTACAGAGAAGAAATTTTTTTCAAAAAACTGGTCAACAGGGGCCTTTATAACGCCTGCCCAACTAAAGCCATCTATTTTTCTGCTAATCATACAAGAAATATTACATTCATATCAATTGGGCATCATATTGCTATGGTTTTTGGCTTCTGGTGAAAAATTTAGAAATCTGGTTTTGCTACGATTCGCAATTGGACGCCTCATATATAAATAAGAAATTGTCACGACGAGAGTTTCTTACTATGTTGTCAAAGATTAGTAAAATCTCTATTGCACAGTCGATCTCAAGAAGAAGCTTGCCTACTTCACTTCAAGAAAGGATCAGAGGCATTTTAAATAATGCAAGATAAGAAGAGGGGATACAAAACAGGGTATCTGCTCAAAAATCAAAAACTTTTTTTTTCCCGTCTATAAAAAATCCGTATTCCAAAAAACAGTATGTTTCGTGTACAAGATGCTTGTGTGGGGATCACATTGAGAACTTTGTGTTCACACGATGTGCCAATGAAACTGCTTAGTCAATCTTGTAGACATAGTGTTAATAAATATACATAGATGGTGTATCTATGACTGCATACACCAATTACCTACATCTGTAAATAAATATATTTGTAATAAATATACTTAGTTTCAGAAAAACTCATATATTTTTTTTCGAACATCCTTCTTTGTCATTTAAGCATTTTAGAATGAAAAAAAAACAACTGGAAATGTTGGGTGTAAAAATGAATATGTTATATACTCATTCTCATATGAAGAAATTTCTCCATGCGAGTAACTTGAGGAGATAATCTAGGCCTAACAGACAAGGGAACCACTTAGCCTTTAAAATACTTAAAGGAAACCAATTCATAAATTTAATTTACATAAATTAAAATCCCTGAGTATAATATTAAATAAAACCATTATTTTTGATTAATTTATTTTTTTTTAATTTAAAGAAAGCCCACAAAAATATAATAACATACAATATAAGAACTTGCAATAGGAAAATTAAACGTAACATTTCATAAGATCCCACTAACGATGTAATATTACAACAAGGGATTTCGTTTACAATGTTTACAATGACTAATTGCTGAAAAGTACAATTTATATTACGTTTACCTCTCCCTCTCCACCTTCACTCGAATAGAATTTTTGAAGGATATTGGTCACTAGTACCGGAGGAGGTTCAGTGTCAGAGTGAGTCAACTCGTCTAGTGTCAACATGGTTCTTGGGTTCGCATTGCCTGCAAACCGTGGTTTGCTCAGACAGGTTGTAGTGAGCACTATCAGTAAGTAAACTCTATTTACATATCATTATTGAAAATTTGATAAAGTTATCTGTTCTTTAGCTCCTAAATAAAAAATAAAATAAAAAAATATAATATAATATATCTCCTTGACAAAAACAACTGATGATGGATATTTTTATCAATAATCTATAGCTTTTCATTGATCTCAATCTCAATTTTCAATTAACATTAACAAAAGGATAAAATTACTTAAATTAATAATAAAGTTAAAGTTAACACTTCATGAATATTCGAAATAAACAAACGTGATAGAAAATAGGGTTTCAATCCTCGATTTTTTCATTCGAACTAATGCAGGTCCTAACGACAAATGTTATAAAACAAAACATATTCTCCATTAGATGTCTGCTAGAGAAACTGTCATCACATTTTTATTCGAACACAAAAATAGAACGTGTCAAAATATTTCTTTTTTGAGGATGAAAAAAAATGTAGGCAAAGCGTGATTTTTTATCATTCAAACCAATAAAAATCCTAAACGGTAAATCCTAGTGACAAATCTTATATTTCCAAAAATATTTTATATTGAATTTCTGATAAGGAAATGTCATCAAAATTGCAATTCGAGCAACACCAACAGAACTTGAGCTTGTCAAAACATTTTTGAGAGTGAAAAAATGTTACAAAGAAAAACTGTAGACCACTAGCCAAAATAATACAGAACCATTGCATATAAACATTGGATAAATATATTTTTTCAATTTTATTATTAAAATCCAAAATTTTATGATATAATGCATTATTAAAACAAAACAAAAATATAATAAAAAATATCACAAATAAGAAAAATTATTTTTTTTCATTACTTTTTTTTCGATTTAGGACCACGTGAAGTAACATGTACAATCATTTCCGCACTTCTTTCCTTTATTTCCTATAGTTCTTTATCCATTCACTTTTCTGTTTTCTTCTCTTTTCTGTCCAGATGCTAATTCTTTCTCTTTTTTCCATCTTCTGGAAACCCTTATAGTTTAGTATCATTCTTCTAAAAGCTCTTCTGTCTTGTACTACGTTATCTGTTATACCTATCTCTGCTATGTCTTTCTCAATTCCCTGAATCCATTGCTTACCATTTTTTCTCTTATGAACATGATTGAAAATTTGTTTAATAAGCCTGTTTTTATTCATCCTTGTTATAAGAAAAATTATTAACGATCAGTGAAAAATATAAATCATAATCAAAAAGAAAAATCTAACTCAAATATATCTTCTAATCTATTCGGAGTGCCCTTCGTATCTGTGCCAACTCCTTGAGTTCGAATCCGAATTTCACTTTTCTAACACACGCTTTCGCTTTTAGGGTCTATTTATGCCTATCAATATGACTCCTGCATTTGATAAATATTTCTTTAGTTACACTACATAGTTATGGAATTATAATCCTATGCTAATCCGTCTTCCTCTTCTCTTCCTACATTTAAAATAAAAGTACATTAAAAAATAAATTAATATCTAAGTGTAGTTTTTTGACGCTCCAGTCTTACAAAAGTGTTCCGAGCTTATACGAAAAATACATATGTGTTAGATAAGTAAAAATTAACTGAAAATTTTATTTTCATTTTTTCATTATCAAAGTGAACTGAAAAATATTTCACAGATCTAAAACATAAACCATTTAGTGCAATATAAATTGAAGGGGAACCTAAAATTAAGTAAAGGGAATCTTCATTAGAAACTAATTTGCTTTGGAAAGTCGTGTCATTTTGAACTAAATACACCTCCTTTGAAACGTTTGGAATGTGCTTTAAACTCCTCTGGAAAGTAAATACGATCTGGATTACCCTTAGGATTTTCTTTAAAGATTCGTATTGATAAAAATTTACCATACTTTTAAAATCATTGTTTCACAAGTGTACACGGCACATGCCATATATGTAAGGCGTTATAGTAATAAACTAATAATGAACAATCTAATTTAGAATCATAAAATGTCTGCAGACGCCAAGTTGTAAACCTTATCAGAAATGTTTAAGAAACTAGTGCATGTTCCTTAGAGCTCTCGCTTAATTGCGATATATCTGTCCACTACAATCTTTCCTAAAATTATATATATATACGTTTTATTCTTAAAATACTACTTAAAATTCAATAAAAAATAAAACAAAATAACATAATTGAAAAATTAAAAATTTGTTAAATATATTTCATTATTTTCTTTTCGATGCTTGAAATAAAAATCACGAGTGATCCAGGAGTGTGGATATTTGTTTGACTTTTAAGCTGGCCGGAACACAAATCTGCCAATAGTTTAAGAAGTATATAATAGCCCATTTAAGAACGACATAATGAGATATCAGAAAAGTATTGATCTAGAGAAAATTATCGTAAAATCTGCCAATCCTTAACTGGAAAAGAATCTATAGTATCGAGATTTAACTCTTGAAGAATCATGACCATATTATTGAAAATTTTTATGCAACTTTGATTGTGTCTATGTTTATAAAAATAAACGGTTAAAAAATGAAATAACTTGATTAACAAGACAAGGACAAACAAAAATAATGAATACCAATTTATGAGAACTGCCAAGTTATCAAATCAATCTTCAACAAATCCTAGAAATTTAATTTAATTTAATAATTCTTTTAAACATTTAATTTAAAAGTATTTTTTAAGGAATTGTAAATAGCATTATTTAGTTTCAACGCTCCTTCCTCTTGAATGTATTGTACCAATCATATTCAGTTATTGGCCAGTTTTTCGAATTATAAATCATGGGTATGATTTTATATATGTATATATATATATATATATATATATATATATATATATATATATATATATATATATATATATATATATATATATATATAGAGAGAGAGAGAGAGAGAGAGAGAGAGAGAGAGAGAGAGAGAGAGAGAGAGAGAGAGGAGAGAGAAAGAGAGAGAGTAAGAAAAGTATTATTAGGGAACACTTCCAGGTTTTGATGGAAAATATACATCAATTTTGTTCATTGCTTACACGGGTCAACACAATTTTTGTTTCCTTCATTTTTTTTATTGTTATTGGGTACTTAAAAGACCCTGATTATGAAAAAAAATACTGGGAGATTTCTAACAGCTTTTTTTTGTGAAATATAAAATTTTATTCTTTTCATTAAGAAATCCATCATGCTAACAAAATTTTATTGAAAAATATTTCTCTTGTGAAAAATACGGTAACAGATTCTTTTCTCGGGTACGATATAAAGTAATGTTGGTTTCGGGATTAAGCAATTATTTTTCTTTTAAACGAGAAGCAAAAAAATCTGAAGATTCTTTCGGTACGTTCAGTTCCCTCACTAACTCATTTAGTTATTTCTGATTAAATGGTTGAGGTTCTGAAAGGCTACATTTGTAATCTGGATCAGAGTCATCACTTGATATATTTTGTTCACGTTCACAGAGATTTGGATCATCAAAGGATTTAGATGTGCTGTGTTGTACCTCTCGTGATTTTAATTGAGGTCGTTGAGCAGAATATAAGTTAGGATATGACCACTTACTTCGATTTCCAGGGTTAATTCCGTCTATTTTCACAACGCAGAAGTAGCAGACGTCATGATGGTTTTGAGGATCTCGCCAAATCATGGGAGTTACGAACTTCACTGCATCTCTTTTCCAGCTGGATCATAACCGTATACAAACAACACATTTTGGAAAAAAATGTGAGGAACCCATAGCTTGACCTGATTGTACAAATCTATTTTGAAATATATATATATATATATATATATATATATATATATATATATATATATATATATAATATATATTCGCCACAAATATAGCCAGAACAATCTGGATTAAACTCACAACACTAACTGGGCAAATGCATATCGAAAACAACAACAGAATATATTGTACTGTCCAACCAAAATTTAAAATCTAAGTAAAAATACTGAATAAGGTTGTTAAGCTATAGCACAAAAACAATAGCTGTTAGTGAAACATTGTTGTCATATTTACAAAATATGTATCAAATTGAGTTAGAAATAACAAAATAGTCACAGGAAACAAATAATTTCTTTGTTTTTGTTGACCAGTGTTATCTAAATTATGAAACGTCCTCTCGAAAAAAAAATAAAATCGATTTACAAAAATAATATAATAAAAGAATTCCCAATTAGTCTGAATCCATCCCAAACCACGAATAATTCGATACTTTGCTTCACTGAACAGTGTTCACCGCTCGCTCGGCCTTGTAGTTAATTACAAGTGTAATATCAACGCAATTATGTAATAATGGGAATATTATTGAATCATATCATTAGTAACCTTCCGAAATTATGATAATAAATATATATATTTTTTTATATCCTATATACATAACTATTCATCTGAGATGAAGGCACTAATTATTGATATTAAAAAAATATAATTATATATCATATATAAAAAAATCTAAATATATCTTTTAACTATACGCATATTTGCAGAAGATTGATCATCAATGGGAAGGGGGAGGAGAGGAATAAGTGATATTTAAAAAAAGTTAGAGAAGCTTTACGAACAGGAATGGTAAGAAAATATCTAAAGGAGGCAGGACGAATGATAAACGATTATTCAAAGAAAGCAGGAGTATATTCAGAAGGGGGAAAGAAGAACGCAGAGTTATTAGGTCAAGAATATAGGAAGGGTATTTTGTTTTTGTTTTGGGATTGGAATAGGAAAGTGCCGAAAAAAAACAAAAAAAAAACGTAAGCTGAGAACATTAGTAAGCAACTAATGACATCTGAGAATCCCGAAATTGATTTAATGAAACGAATCAAATTTCATCTTTAGCCTGTTAGCTATAATTTTTTTAAGGATGCCTCTATATTTGGTATAGTCCATTATCTTTTCAATAAATTTCAATTTCCTCACACCGGAGGCCACCACACACCCCCAAACCACCACAAAACCTATTTCATATTTAACATTCATTAAGTTCTTGGGTTTGATTCGTCCTCTTCACATTCTGGCAACGTTTCAGGCAAAAAATAAAATCTATCTATTTACTTTTGCATAAAGATCTTTTTATCTTTCGTTGCTGTTTACTTAAAAAATATTTCTAAGATGAAAATGTAAATTTTTCTTCAATGCTAGGTTTTTTTTAATACTAGCACTGACTGTCCGTTTGTTCACAGAACGTGCTTTAGAAGCTATTTTCAAAGCAATAAGCCGTGGATTTTCCTAATAATTAACCATTCATGCAAAGCCGGAAGAACTTTTGGGTGCGCAGAACGAGGTTTTGTATCATGAAACCTTCTTAAACTGTACCTGTTTATAAATATATGAGACGGTTACGTTACTTAAGTTTAACAATTTTTATATTTCACGCAAACTCTTGCACTCATTACCGATTCTATTAATTTATTTTTTGTAATTCAGCAGGAATTCCTTTTTCTTTCTATCCCACCGTTAAAAAAATGAATGATAGTAAACATATATATATATATATATATATATATATATATATATATATATATATATATATATATATATATATATATATATATAAGTGCTCCTAATACCAATTCTATTTTATATAATAGTGTTCCTAATATATATATAAGTGTTCCTAAGACCACTTGCCGTAACTCCACTCACAATAAATAGATAATCCGCAGTAATCCCCTTCTTTTATACATCAATATCATAGTGTTCCAATACTTCTTGGACATGTAATTAATTCTGGGTTGTATTAATACTAGCTGTGCACTGTCCAGATATTTATTCCAGTTCCATTTTTGTTGGTGTTCCAATACTTTCTAAGCTAGCTGTAAATTTAACAAGGAAAGTGTAGTATTTGCACTTCCTTAATAAAAAATATTTTGTTAAAGCTATCGATAAAATTATAAATATTTGAACCGTTCTATTTGTGTTTTTAAAGAATCGTTCATTCGAAGAGATCAAACGTTAAAGGAAGTAGCATTACCACTGAAACAACCTACTGATGTTTTATGTTTATTTTGGAAGCATGTTTAATATATTTTTTTATATATACCTCAACTATCCTTTAGATCTCAAATGAAGGATTGTAAAGAAAAGATTTTTTTTTTTTTCCTGCACATCAAAGATAGCTATGATTTATTTTAATCTATGTTTCGTATCTTGAAAGAAAAGGAAGAATACCGCCGATAATTCAAATTTATAGATAATTTTTTCAGTAATATAATTAATGTTATAAAAAAAAATGAAATATGAAATATGAAGCTTAATATTGTCAGAATGCTTCATAATTTAAACAAGTATAATTGGAATATATACTCCTAGTTTTCTAGATATTCTTAGCTTCAGTTGTTAATTTTTCGTTGATTTCTAATATTTACTTTAATTTAGAATTCTTTAGATTTATTTATTTTATTATTTATTGATATTAACAACTGTATACATTTTAAATAATAAATTAATTTGAGGAAAACGATTACAATGACAAGTTAATAATTTGTAAAGAACTACTCACAAGTAGTACTACAATAAAAGTTCTATATTAGAAGGTCTCATGGTCATCTACTTTTCAGACATCTTGGAGGAATATTGGGAATGAAGGGAGACTAGTGAATTCGAGTGGGTGTGAAGTTTACAATGGAAGGATAGGGATAGGATGGGTTATTCAGTTTTCTTTTTTAAATATATTACAATATTCAAATATTACAATATATACAAAAACATTCAAATATTTCTATTTCCAATACCTCCTTCTCATCCAGACTGACGCTTGCTAACTATCTAACTACTAAGTCAAAAATTATTATCGCATTGCTGGATTCAGTTCTGGAATAATTGAGATTCCTTTTAATAAAAATTTAACTTTCCATGAATATAACATTGGGTACTTCTATTGTACATAAAAATCATATCATTGTACCAAAATATTTTTCTATATAATTTTATTTTATTTTTTTCTCATTTAATTCTATCTCCTCTAATCTGTAGAATGTTATCTTCTTTTCTTTTCTATTTATTTAAATATCATCTATGTACATAGTGTCATTAATGTATTATTCTTTTTCTTTTTTTTTGTATCTCATTATGTCTCTAACCAGATTTAATTTAGTTATACCTGCAATCATCTGTTATTCTTAAGGGACTTTGTCCCAGAATAAAATTATTTTTCTATTCTATTCTATTCTATATTATTTTGAGAAACATAACATAATTGATATTCAGAAGTGGGAACTGACATTTCCAATTCCTTTCTTAAAAATTTCTCTGGCTTCCCTAATTGTATTTTACATTTTGTTTTTCTATACAACAATCTAAACTATTCTTACTCACTTGGGGTACGCATGATGATATAGAAGGATCAATACAATTAGGATTGATGAATTAAGTGCCACTTCTATTGAGATTATTTTATTTGAAAACTAGTCTCGAATGCTTAACATTCATCTTCAGTTCTTCGAGGTAACTAAAACACTGTTTTTTAAACTAAAACACTGTTAAACTAAAACTAGTTTTCAAATAAAATAATCTCAATAGAAGTGGCACTTAATTCATCAATCCTAATAGTATTGATCCTTCTATATCATCATGCGTACCCCAAGTGAGTAAGAATAGTTAAGATTGTTGTATAGAAAAACGAAATGTAAAATACAATTAGGGAAGCCAGAGAAATTTATAAGAAAGGAACTGGAAATGTCAGTTAGAGGATTGGAATGCTAAAACTGGATAAAGATTAAGTTAGAGGATTGGAATGATGGGATAGATTTTGATGAAGTTAGACAAAAACATAATGCCAATATTATTGTTTATTAAAGGAAAGATCAATAATTTTTACCTTTTAGATAATTTTTAAAATTATCTATAAAATAAGAATAAAATTCTAATGAAGATTTCTTTCATGAGGCGTCCAATTGCAAAACGTAGCAAAACCAAATTTTTAAATATTTCACCAGAAGCCAAGAACCATATCAATATGATGCCCAATTGATATGAATGTAATTTTCTTGTATAATTAGCAGAAAAATAGATGGTTTTAGTTGGGCAAACGTAATAAGGGCCCCTGTTGACCAGTTTTTTAAAACATGTTTTTTTCTGTACTTACTCCGCTTCGCATCAGTTTTGGGGACTTACTCCGTTTTGCAAAACTTAGAGACTCAAAAATGTTTCTTATTAGCTTGGTGAACAATAAAAATGGATAGTAAAGTA
This sequence comes from Euschistus heros, assembly GCA_003667255.2. NCBI lineage: Eukaryota > Metazoa > Arthropoda > Insecta > Hemiptera > Pentatomidae > Euschistus > Euschistus heros. Next base: position 1,106,757 of record RCWM02000353.1, read on the forward strand.
ATAAACGAAATATGTACATACATGGACTAGTCTATGTAATCACAACACAATTTTTCCTAAAAGATTATTATTATTTATCACCTTACTTCTAGACAGACTTTTAGTAAAACTTCTTTGAAAATGGTTAAAAAAATTCATAATTAGAAAATATTTGTATACATAAATGCGATTATTTTTTAGAGTATTGAGGAACAAAATAAAAACAAAAAGTATTGAACTACGTACCTAGTAGTATCAAAATATTATTAGGTAACTTAAACATTCAAAAGAAATAGCTATATATAAACTTTCTTATAATGTTTAAAAACATTTATTAGTTTAGTTTAACAAAAAAAAAAAAGGAATATAAATTAAAAAAATGGACTAGTCAATAGTAATTACGATCACAATAACAGGTAACTTTTCTGAACAGCTAATTGTGTTTCTTCCACCTCGTTTGTGTCTCCTAAATCTAACAAATAATATGCATAATATGGCCATATTGTGAGATACTCCCTTCTGGTTTTGTGATAGGCATGGTTTTAAACCCTTTTGCAACGGTAGGTGATTTTTAATTGTAAATTTGAACAGCTTTTCCTTTGTTTTTAAACCTAAAACCTAGTCAGTCTTCTGCGTGGTAAGGAGCTGGATCGAACGGTATATAAAACTCAATTTCGGTTTTCGGTGGATTTGCTACGTTTCGCAATTTGGAGCCTCATAGAAAAAATATAATGTGACTACTAAAAGATAATAATGATATGTAATTAAACAATTATCAATAATAATAGGTCAGCTGGCGGTGATGGTGTCGGGGACCGCATACTGCTGGTTCGAGCCCCTAACCCTTCGGCTAAAAGAAGATCCCGAATTCATGATGACATCAGAACAAGTGTCTTGGCTCATCGCTGTGATCGAGCTAGGTTGCGTCATCAGTCCACCCGTAGCGGGATATTTAGCGGACAAGTAAGTATTTTTTAATAAATTCAACAGTTTTGAGTCAAGTTTTTTTTTTAAAAGAAAGAAGTTTAGCACTTCCCTTGACAAGGATGGAATTAAACCCACAATTGTATATGCCGCTGTAACACGGGCTGTAGCATTCAAAATATTTTACCACATCTAAATATTTTTCTCTTATTCATACTTATCGGATCTAGCTATTTTAAAGCTCCCAATAATTTAAAAAAAACTTATAATTACATACAGTAATTAGAACCATTTGGACAAAGGAGTTGAGAATTGTAGCTCCACTAAACCTTCCAGTTCTTCTCGGGCCAAATCCCAACAATCAAAAATCCTTCGTAAAAACCTCAATGCTTCTCATTACAAACAAATTAATCCATAAAATTCTTTATGTTCCAAATATTGCTGATTTGGCCCTAACCAGATACCTATCCTTCCATAGTAAACTCCATATTCACTCGAATCCATTAGTATCACACCTTGCCTCACACCTAAATCCTCCGAGGCTATTGAAGTGCAACAAGTAATTAGTTTTTTACTTGTAATTGGCATGTCATCCTAATCTTTTTACATCACTCGGATTGGAAAATAGATACTTTCCATAACAGCTGGGAGCAAGGAAAGTAGGCCTTTACACATCTCAAAATTTAGAGCTAGGTAAAACAACGAACCTATGATTTTACACGTCTAGCCGGGAAAGTTTTCGCTGCTAGCAGTGTTTACTTTTACCAACACGAGGTTCGCTAGCGTTTCTTTTAGTTTATAATTTAATTTTACATTGTTAGTGTGCGAAAATGGCCTTTAAGATCCCTCAAAAATTAATTAAAGAAGGAATAACTGATTCGTTATTGCCCGGGAAATCTCGTAATAGATACGAAGAAGAATTTAATAAGTTTTGTGAGTGGTGCTATAGTGAAAGTGTTAACCCTAACCATGTTAATGATGAAGTGATGTTAGTATACCTATCAACTTTATCGAAAAAATTTAAAGCCTCTTCTTTATGGAGTAAATTTTCCATGTTAAAATAGTGTTTAAAAATAAAGATTTTGTAACAGTTGATGATCTATTTCGGAATACCGATAGTGAAGATGAGGACAGTAAAGAGGACCAACGCATGAATAAAGTGTCCATTAAAAACACGCAAATAAAGAACCTAAATAAAAAAACATTAACTGATGGGTTAAACATTACCAACAACCAAAACTGTACAATTAATATTAACCTGACCCTATAAAAATGAAGTGTTTTTTATTAATATATAAACTTACTCCTTTTTATAAATGTATTTTGAATTATTACATTTCAGTTATTAAACGTAATTATATTAAATTAAACTTGTCTACGGTTATTTCTCTAAATCAGCTGTTACAAATAATCATTAAAATGGAAAACAATCATTTAGTGTAATAATATGAATTATTAAAATCCTAATATGTAGATTCACAAGTTAAAAACTGCGTTAAGCGTTTTTGCCTCGTGATGAAAAGTATCGTACATTACTCGTACCGAAAGTGATTTTACGATGCTCGATCGAATTAACGGGCTCGGCTTCGCCTCGCCAGTCAAACACGGTCTCGCAACGTAAAATGCCACTTTCGGTACTAGTAATGTAATATACTATTCCTAAAATTTACTTTTTGTATGTAATGTATACCGTAGTATATATCAATCCACATCCACTAAATAGTCCCATAGAACCAACATATATACCATCTGAATGAGTCATTAAGCCTAGTATTATATACCTGGTTCTTACTAAAAATATTCTCAATATCTCTCGTTTCGTCTCTCTTGTGAGACCCTGTGATTTTTTTGGGTCAATTCGAATATTAATAAAAATAATTCCAACCAAAAAATGAATTTTAAAAATGCTAACTGGCCTATTTTTAGACAAATTATCAATAATGAGCTGAAAATAAATCCCGAAATTGCAACCTTTGTTTTCGCCTGCAAAGTCATCAAAGCTTTTGGTTCACACCATCACAATCACGTAATGAATAAAATTGTAAAAAAAGTATCTGCAAAAAAGAATAGCTCTCAATTTTCCGTAACACTAAAAGAAATTATTAAGAATAATTTGATGAATATAATTTGAATTTGATATTAAGAATATTACTGATATTAAGAAATTACTGATTATATGTGTTATTTTCAAATTATAATTTTGACGCATTAGTATATTTTAGTTTTTTTTTTTTTTTTTAAAAAAAAAAAAAAAAAAAAACAACTCTGAATGAAGATAACATACCTCCAATAGTCATTAAAAATCTAAGCATAAAAACAATAATGTTCCTGCTCAAAATATTCAAATCCATATTTCGCCTCCGACACTTCCTGGAAAACAGTGAAAACTATCTCAACAACCAAACCTCATAAAGACTCAACTGAAGTCGTAAACTGTGGACCAATCAGCCTTCTCAAAGTTTATAAATATTGAAATAATATTTCTTCTCCTTCTTCTTCTTCTTCTTCCTTATTGCCTTTCAGCGTGGAGGTGCCTCGGTCCAAGTCCGCCATGGATCTCGGTCTCTTGCCAGCGCTTTCATGGCATTTAGACTCTTTCCTCTATTTTTTCCCAGCCTGGAAATGAGATCCATCCATGTTAGTCTAGACCAGCCCCTGGGAAATAATATTGAATGTCTTCTAATATTACAGCTTCATATCTCTCAACTACATTATTGTTAATAAGGAATTTGGATTTAGAAATCATCATTCCACAAATGGCACAGTTAGCCGGATTAACGGGTTATTTAAACGTAAGGGTTTAATGAAAAGAGACATGATGATATTACTGGACATTGAAATAGCTTTCGATACAATATGGCATAAAGGTTTATTATACAAACTTATACATATCTATTCTTTCCCTATATCATACATATTATCTATTCATTCCTTTCCAATAGCTGCTTTCAGATCACAATTAAAATACCACATCACCTAAATATGCCTCATCAGCAGGTCGTCCTCAAGGATTCTTTCTTTCCCCAACGCTCCTACATACCCTATATGTATACTAACCTATACATACCCGACCTAACTGCACTCTCTTTAGTTAAAAAATCTTTACATGCAGATGAAATCGCCATTTAAACTAATTCCTACATGGTAGATACAATAGAAAATAGATCATTATCATTATTCACTATATTCAATAAATATTATAAAAAATAAAAATAAACGAACACAAAACTTCAACAATAATGTTAACATAAAGAAGGCCTATCATAAAAAGCATAAAATCCTGAATAATTATCAAATCCTCTGGAAACAAACAGTCACCTACTAGGTCTGGACATCTCCATATAATAAAAACAAAATTATTTTACAGAAATCAGTCAGACGAACATAACTGACATACGCCTCTTCTGTATGGAACTACACATGTGACTCCAACTATAAAAAAAATAGAAAGGACACAAAACCTATGTATGAGAATCATATACCACTATTCCATGGACTCAAAAATAACCTATATGTTACTTGGTTTAGATTTCCAAACAATTAAACGGCTCATTCACCCCAAGACCTGGAACTTTTTCAACTAAAAAAAAAAAAATAAACAAAAAAAAAACTCAGGAAACCCCTTGCAAACAATAAGCAGTTATAATAAACAATCCTTAGGACTATACATTCATAGACGAAGAAGGCACATACAATTAGTTTAAATTTAATTGAACAATCAAAGTAATATATAAGTTGATTATTCTTCAAATGTAATAAACTTTACTATACAAAATTCAATTATTTTACTCTCAAGAATGTACTTATTTTATTATATTTGAATTCTATTTTGTGTAAGTTTTTTTTCCCCTACTGTGATAAATGTATTCTACTTTTTATTTATTATGCTAAATCAACCTTGTAGTGTATATTGTTTTATTAAAAACATGTATTAACTTAATGTGTTACAAATTACATAAAATTGATCTATTTCAACACATCCATTCCAGATACGGGAGAAAACCTGTTGTGCTGAGCGTTGGACCACTATGCCTTGTTGGGTGGTTGATGGCAGTAGTGTGGAAGAACGTGGTGGTCCTTGGAGTGATGCGGCTCCTCCATGGATTGGCAACAGGAGTGGCCTTCACCGTTCCCCCGATCTACACCGCGGAGGTGGCCGACCCCAAGTTGAGGGGGGCACTCTCAGGCACTTTCCAGACAGCTCTCTACGCAGGCACATTGTATATATTTAGCCTCGGGGCGTACCTTGACTATGATACTTTCGTTTATGCCTCCTTGCCACTTCCTATTGTTTTCACTATTATATTCGCCTTCTGCCCGGATACGCCTTACTATCTTCTCATGGCCGGCAAGGAGGAGAAGGCCAAAGAGGTCCTTGCGTATTTCAGAGACAGCACCGACGTCGAACAAGAAATCGCTGAGATGAAGGCTGCAGTTGAGGAAGAAACATCAGATTCGAATCCTTGGAGGACACTTTTCTACGATAAAGGAGAGCGGAAGGCTTTCGTGATCGTGCAGGTGGTTTGTATCGCAAAGTTTATGACTGGAATGCCCGTCATTGCTAACTACGCAGTAGAGACGTTTTCGATGAGCGCGTCATTTTTGCCACCCGAAGAGATGTCGATCATCCTGGCTGCCTTACTGACTGCCATTGCAGTTTTGGCATCCTTTCTTTCTGATTGGTTCGGTCGGAAGCCATTACTTCTAGTGTCCTGTTTTGGCGGTTTCATCGCTCATATATTCACGGGCTTGTACTACTACCTCCACGAGAGAACATCCTACGAATCCCAGACATGGATGCTGTACCTTGGGATAGCCTTGTACTGTTTCTTTTCCGACATCGGACTAGGACCTCTGTTGCAGACCCTCTTGGGAGAAATGTTTGGAGCTAACACGAGAGGCCTGGCTGGAGGAATTACAGAGGCGATGGGAGCCGTTTGGTCATTCATAGCCCTCAAGTCGTACAGCCCAATAAATGAAAAGTTCGGTATTTACTTGAACTTCTGGTCTTATGCCGTAATCTCATTTATATCTGGAGTTATTTTATGGGTGTTGCTTTACGAGACTGCCGGAAAGAAGATTGGAGAGAAGGAAGACAAAATTGATAAAAGCCCATCGTAATTGATGATAGTTGAAACAATATTGTTTGAAATAGAAAATACATGACAACAGTACCTAATATATTTCCTATAGGTATACAAGAATTAACATCAGTGTTGATCTTTGATTGACTGATTGATCTTACACTGTGACATACTACCTCATATGGGTATATTACAAAATCTATTAACTTATAAAAATTTACAAAATATTCATCATAATTACCAAATATGAAGATTAAGCTGGAATATATATAAGAATATAAATTTAGGTTTACATGAACTATTAAATCGATAAACACAAACATATTATAACTAAATAGCAACCTAAAGCTATTATTTAATAAGAGGATAAAATTTTCATTTCCATTTAAAAAAAAAGAAAATATTGAGAATTGATTGAAACAAAACTATTTATTGTTATTTTGATCAGCATTTCTTTTGATTCTTTTTTATTTTATTTTAAATTGATGAATGATTAAAAGTAAAATTTGTATCGAAAAATAATTATAATGTACAAATAATAGTGTTGTTGTTATGAAAATATTTAAATATTTACTTAAAAACCAAATACAAATAAATTTAAGATGAAACATTGCGATACGGGTATTAAATAAATATAAAATTTGTTATAATGAAAAATAAAGAATGAAAGAAAGTGAATGCCATTTTTTGTTCTTTTAACACCCATATCTTCTCTATTTCCATATCCAAATAGATTAATCTTTGAAAACTTCAGAGTTGAGTCGATAATAATTATTGCAAAACTTTGATTAATTGAGTAGTTAGCATTTTGATGGAACGATCCTAGGAATTTCCGACAGGAGAAGGGTAGCAAAAATATAATTTTTTTACAATGTTGGCAACAGTTTTCAACCTAATGCTCAGGATCACACAACTCTTAATTAAATAAAGTATTTGAGCATTATTTTTTGTATCTGTCTTTGTAGATCTACATCCTTAGTTGGAACGTGGCTTTTGCGACTAATTTCATCCCTCTTCTCCCTACCCCTTTCTCTCTCACTCTCACTCTCTCACTCTCTCACTCTCTCTCTCTCTCTCTCTCTCTCTCTCTCACTCTCTCACTCTCTCACTCTCTCACTCTCTCACTCTCTCACTCTCTCACTCTCTCACTCTCTCTCTCTCTCTCTCTCTCTCTCTCTCTCTCTCTCTCTCTCTCTCTCTCTCTCTCTCTCTCTCTCTCTCTCTCTCTCTCTCTCTCTCTCTCTCTCTCTCTCTCTCTCTCTCTCTCTCTCTCTCTCTCTCTCTCTCTCTCTCTCTCTCTCTCTCTCTCTCTCTCTCTCTCTCTCTCTCTCTCTCTCTCTCTCTCTCTCTCTCTCTCTCTCTCTCTCTCTCTCTCTCTCTCTCTCTCTCTCGACTTTTCGACCTAAAACGTTTAACAATTTCTGATTAACAAATTGATATTGTTTCATTCGATTCAGTAACTCAAGCAAGTAGTAGCTTTTGTAATTATAGTGCATAAAACAGTAATTATAATGCAGTGGCAGGCGCCGGCATTTATTTTGGCACCGGCGATATTATGCCGGTCGACTTTTGGACGGCCGGTAAAAAGTCCATGTGTGTGCAACTAGCCTTAGTGGCTTGCAAGAGTACAAAGGTATGTGCCTCAACACTCATAGTATGTTTCCTTTGGCTGTAATGAAAATAAATTTAACTTTTCAATTCTTAGTATTAATTTTAAATTAAATTCAGCAAAAAGAACTTAGTCTCTTTTATACATTTTTTTTTTTTTTAAATGTTAAATTTATAGCATGTTTAATAAGTCAAGGATTCGCCTATTGCTTTTAGAAGCCTCTTTCAGAACTAAAATATACTAATGCTTCAAAATTATAATTTTAAAATAGCTCATTTAATCAGTAATTATTACAGAAGTTATTTGTAATAATTTTAAATTGCGTTTTCCATTTGCAGTGTTATTCCCATCGAATTTATTTTTTTTTTTTTAATATGTTGTGAAAAAAAATAATGCCATTTTACAAATTAAAAAAATAAATATATATATCCTAATACCTAACTATAATATGCTAATTTTTTTAATTCACTCTTAATATACCAGATACCTATCCTTTCATAGTAAACTCCATAACCATTCAAATCCACTAGTCTCTCAACTTGCTTCCTTTTTTTATTCCTGACAACCCTCCGAGGCGTCTAAAAAGAAAATAGCCTCGGGACCTTATAATATAGAACTTTTATTGAAGTGCTACCAATGGGTAGTTGCTTCACAAGCAATTGTCATTTTATTATTTTTTGTCATTATCACATTTACTGGATGTATGATTTGATGTGCAGTTGTAAATTCCAATAAATAGATATTAAAAAAAAACTTTTAACATAGTTGATACAGCACTTTTTAAACTTTTTTTAATCGTCTGTTTTTAGATAGTTCAAACAAAATCTGTTTCAATAAACTTAAGGTATTTACGTTCGTTTCATTTTTCTTTAGTTTTGTACTTTTTGGACTTGGTTTTGGATTTGTAAGGAATCAGTTTAATATTTTGAGAAATAAGTTTGTTTTTTGGAGTTAACGTCCTTATGAACTCCAAATAGGGCAGGAAGGAAGGGTTACCGTAGAGGTTACCAACCTATTCTAGCCAGGGTGGGAAGGTCAAGGACAAGATTTATTCATGGGCTCGCAACGAAATAAATCTTAATCCACCTTGGTGGGATTCGAACCCACGACCCTCAGGTTACGAGCGCGCTGAGACCTACGCCCCAACTAACTCGGCTATACAGTCCCAGAGAAATAAGTAGTCAATAAATGTCCTAGCTTAAATAATAAATGGAAATCCGGATATTGTCAACTAGGGAGAATCTATCTTGTGCTCCTTGTACAGATAGCGTGGGAATTGACAAGGTGATGGGTCCATCAGTGAGTGATGGAAGCATTCTGTTCTGTCCTAATGATTATAAATGACAATATATAACCAACTTGATATATCTAATGATTCCTAGTAATATTCTAAATTTACCCAAATTTGCAAATAATTAAGAATTGAAGCTTAACTATTAAATTAAATCATGAGTCAAACCCCAATAAAAGAAGGGCGCATGCAATTTAAAATAGCTGAATTCTTAAAAGGAATGTATTTATAGAACTAACAATTTATAAAACAACTAAATCATGATTTTAAATGAGAACACAAAACAAAGGAAGCAATATTCAAATACACTTTGATCCGTTTCCTTTCTAGTGATGATGACAGTAATTACACTGCTCTGCATCAAAAAAACTCCTTTCAACAGTAAATGTTGTCATATTATGTTTTTAAGTGTGCTAAACACGAATCGAAAGCCAGAAAATCTCAATAAGGCACCATTTTTTGTCATTTCGAGCATATTTTTTATCATTGAAAGCTTTAACGGACAATTATAAAACCTATTTGATTTTGAAACTTTTATAATGTATTAGACAATGAAAAAAATTAAAGAGCATAAGTATTATTCTTTATTGCAGAAATAATGGTTAAAATATAACCGAAGTCCATGGGTTGCAACATACTTTAAAAAATTCATTTTTTGCATTCCCCCTTGAATTTCTTTCTTCCCAGCTTGGGAGCGATGTTAGATGAACATGATCGGTGTTAGATGAATATGGAGAACACCTATTAAAGAATTTGTTGTTTTAGTATGTCATTAAAAAAATAAGACAAATAGAAATGCTTTGTTAGCGTTATATGTTTTCAAACGCCGGTTTTATGACTTTTGTGGATGTTTTTACCTCCTTCGTTGGTAGATAAACTACTTCTACTTTCACCGTAAAATACCCATTTCCCTAGATCGGAAGGCACATTTTGTTTAGAATTAAAAAAATGTTGTTCAAATGGTGAACATTTCAAGTTACAAAAATACATACTTCAAATTGAAAACTTGTTTGTAATATAATATTATAAGTGATATTAGATAAATTTGTTAATTAACCTTGCAATTTGAACTTTGTTGTTTTTGATAATTATACATAGTATTTCGTAGCGTTAAAATTGTAAAATGAAGTTTAATTAATATCCTTTTTTATCAAAGTTATATTTTGTATTAGATTGTAAGTTTACTGTGGCTCTCACATTAAATGTTGAACACGGTACCTAAGGCTGGGTGCACATGAGCTGCAAAACAATCGGAACGCCGAGATCGTTTTCTATCCTATCTCTTTGATACTTATATGAGTTTCTGTGTACATGGAAGATAGGGCGCGGCGTCCTATCCCTTTGTTACCAGGGAAAATTTCCAACTGCATGAGGATTCTTTTTTCTTCAGTGTTGTGTGTTGTTTCTTCCGAGATGGATCAATGGAAGTTGAAATTTCAAAAAAGAAGGTTTTATTTTCGTACTTTGTGCACAAATATGTTTATAAAAGTGATCGTAATAGAAGATATTGGGTTCGTCCATTTAACGATGCGAGATATTTAAAAGGCGCTTTCAATACTATTTTCATAGAATTGAGGGAAGATGGACAAAAATTCTTTAATTATTTTCGAATGTCTATTCGTTTATTTGGTGAATTGGCTGCAAGAATCAGCGATGCATTAAAAGGGCAAGAAAATTCAGTGAGAGTTCCGGTACCACCTTAGGAAATTATTTATAAAATAGAAGTTATAAATATTTGACGAAAATAAATGCATGTTTTAATTAAATATTTGGCATTTTTAAATACATAAAAACCCGATCCCTAATTATTAATATAATACAGAGATTATCCAATTAAATGTAATGTTAAATAAATATTTGAAATAAAATTAATCATTATGTTATCGAAAACACATTGAAAAAGCACCACATAGAACGGACGCAGCGACGTCTTGTGCACTGTCCCTATGTCACGTACGTACTACTGAAACGCGGGGGATAGAAAATAACGCAGATAGCGGAAGGGGCCAGCGGCAAACTCGATCCTATTGAGATAGGCCGTGTCCGATAGCTGTCGGCGTGCCATGTGCATAGGTCCTATATTTCCAATGGATCTCTGACTATCCGATTAAAAACAATCTTTGCGTTCCAATTGTTTTCCAGCTCATGTGCACCCAGGCTGAATCTGTATTCAAGTAAATAAATAAAAAAAGAATAATTCCAAAGTAGATTTGGTTTTCCTAGTATTAGTTTTTATTTATTTATTATTATAATTTTTTTTTTTTTTGTGATGAAAATCACAGTTTGAATAATTAAACCTACTGTGAATGATGCTACGCTATAAATATGAATTAAAGTAATTTCTAACTTTATATTTACTAACTCACTTTTTAGGACTCTTTAGAGTAAGTAAAATTGTTTGAATAAATTTTTATGTTTGTATTTATGATATTAAGCGGGTGTTTTGCGAATTTCCCGCTGAATCGGGTTTGTCAGATTTCGCGCACTACCCTAATCCTGGAGTAGAAATATATATTTTTCTTTAGTGTATTAAATATAAAGTATAAGTGAATTTTTACCCTGTGTGAATCTACTGCAAGAAGTTGGCCATTCCAAATGTAATCTGAAAAATAAATAAAAAGTTTATTTTTATTAGTTAAGTTATTCTCTTGAAATGTAATATGATGGGCAGGGAAAAACTATAAGAATATAATTTTTTTAAAAACTATTTATTCAAATTTACAACATTACATACAACATATAAATTTCAGCAGAACTTTAATAAAAGTTCTACTATAGAAGGTCTCTTGGCCATCTTCTTTTCAGACGTCACGGAGGATTATCGAGAATTGAGATTGAGGCGAGAAAGACAAGTAAATTCGAGTGGGTATCCAGCTTGTCATGTACCTTGTTTGGGGCAAATCTGCAACATATGGAATATTAAGATCTTTATGGATAAGTTCGCTTCTGGTATAATAAGGGGCATTGAGGATTTTACGAAGGATTTTGAATTATAAGGATTGGATACGAGAAGAATTGGAAGGTTTGGTAGAGTTCTAGTTCAACTCTGTATGTTTAAATGGGTCTTATAACAGTAGAAAAGTCTTATTGGGATAATAACGTAATTTGTTGGATGGTTTTAACGCTAATCTAATAAATGATGGAGCAGTCGGAAACGAAGAGCTCTTTCTTATCCTTTAAGTCTCGTATGTGGGTTCCAATTTTTTTTTTTTTTTTTTTTTTTTTTTTTTTTTCCTAATCCTCTATTTATTTACAATACATACAATATACAATATATATAGTAGGATCTTGGATTGCCTTGCGGCATTTGAAGATGGGTGTCCTCGGCAGCTGCTGGATCCACTTTGTTGACGGATGGTCTTCCTTCTTCTATGTTGAGCGAGGAGGAGTCACTCTGCTGGCGGTGGTGGTTCTAACGGGTCAGTCTGTTGAGCCTGAACCCCTTCCCTCGGCGAGTACGTCCGCTAAGGGGGTCAAACCTTGCAACCTCCCAGGCCTGGGAGGCGGGACTACTTCCCTGAAGAGAGGGTTGGAACAGTGCTTCAGCCCATCAAAAAATTTGATGTGTCGGCGGCCAATGTAGGTTGGGATGAAAGGCATCCTCAGCTGTTCTAGGATGTGATGGTTTTTGGCCCTCTGAAGGTTGGTACCACGGACGATTCGCCGAAGGACGGTGTTCTGGAACGTTTGGAGGGCATGTAGTGTACTCTTGTACATGTGGTGCAGTAGAGGAGCTCCATGGAGTAGGGTGGGTCTAATTATGGATTTGTATATCTGGAGCTTGAGGCGGGGGGATAGTTGGGGAGAAGTCAGGAGATGATAGAGGCGGTAGGTCTTTGCCCTGGCCTGTTTGATCCTGCTCTTCACTTGGGTGGAGAGAAGTGTCGGTCAATGTTGACCCCAAGATATAGGATGGAGCTGGATATTGGTTGCTCAACATTGTCTACTGTGAAGTGCTTAGGCAATCTCTGGGATCTCCTGAATTTAGCAAAGGGATCTCCAGTTTTCTTGAACCTTGATTAGTAAAGGACATCACAATAGCGTCAGTTTTCTTGGGGTTAACCTTGATTCCACAGGTGTGTAGAGCAATTCTGTATTATCATATTTTAAGGTTGCAAAATTTTTCTTTCCACTTAACATATTTTAAGGTTCTTTCTTTCCACTTATTTTTTATTAGGAAGCCAGTCCAGTCTGTTGGCTCCCCTCAGTACCCCTCAGTTAATTAGAACATGGTCCTTCAGCATGGTGTTCTAAGTCCCTCCATCGTATCTATTGCAACGCTACAATGTCCGCCCCATACCACACATAGTACCAACTTCAGGTTGTGACTCGGTCCTGCTTTGAATATACTTCTCACATTCCACAATCCAGTTTTTAATCTTTTTCATTGCCTCTAGTCATTGCTAATTTTATCAGTCAGGCTATTTTCTCTGTGTGACATTTTCGTGATAAAATAGGTTTAAGGAGAGCGGGTTACCAGCCCACTGCCCCCAAGTCGGTTAAAGGGAATGCCTCCTCAGAGCACCCTAATTTGCTCCCCATACCTAAGGAAAGTGATCCTAGGGCACTTAGTAAGTGACTTTAGTCTTTAGTGTGGGGGTGTTTGTAGTGTGATGTATACAGTGTGATTGTGTGGGTTTCAGTGTACTTCCCCCAACCTGAAGGACTAGTGTAATCTGCGGATCAATAACCAGGCGATGGGACCGCCAACTACCTACGCTAATTCGTTGGAAATGCAGTCATGTATTCCAGTGAAAGGGATCTGATAAATCACCATGAACGCAGTACATACATAAACAAAGATTTCGTCGACTTCTTAACTGGTGTTCATCAACTAGTTGAGGCATGTGATTTTTGGTGAACGTTATAAAGAAGTTTAATAAAAAAGAAAATTATAGCGTACTAGACTTCTGGGGTTCTAAAGAAATGATATTCTACTGGTCTCCAGTATAAGATCTCCCTTCTTTTTTTAAGTTTTTAATGTCATTATAAGAAATTAAAATTTAACAGTGTAATATTCTTTGTATCGTCTATATTATTTTCGTTTGTTTTCGGAGACCTTTATCTTATACAAAAGCTTACTGTTATTACAACCAGACCACACTATTGTGGTATGACCTGGAGGAGAGTTGGATTGGACATGTGTTCCACTCTCAGGCAGGAGTAATTAGAGGTGGTTGTGGTCGAATCTCACCTCGTTTACCGAAGTGTTGTATTTTCTATATCACAATATAACAGTTATGAATTCTCTTAGTAATTCATGCACAAATATATAGGGTAGGTGGGGGGCAAAGACACGCATTTTTCGGTTTTTCATTTCTTGAGGGAAGGAATAAATGATTTGGCTCGGTTTAAGAATGGGTTACTTACATCTGGTTGTTAGCTAAATGCCCGTGATACTGGCAACCAGATTGAAGCTAAACATAGGTTTTTGAGAATTAAAGTTTATATTGAAAAAACATTTGTGAGGTTTTGCGTCGATGTAATGTTTTGGGGGAAAATGTAACAAAAAACAGCTGTGAGCTTCTCAAATCAAATATATTTTACAAAATAACACTACAAAAAATTCTTTTAAAAAATACAGAACAAATAATGGAGATGTTTCTAGAATATTCAATAAATCTCAGTGAATGCTGAGCTCTGACTAGTCTTCTGAGAAAGATACCATTTTGTGAAACCTATTGCTATTGCTTTCTATCATCAAAATATCATTATTATCAACAAAAGTGTCCTCATTCGTTTTGGAAATTTGAACGTATTCTGCAGACGTTTATGACTGCGGGGACTTGCCCCTTTAACAGTGCGTGGCTTTGCCCCATTTTCACCTTTCAAAAATGTGCGGTTCTCCCGCTACATAAACAGCTGATGAGAGAGGTTTTGAAACAGGAAGGTGAAGCTCAACCATGGGCTTATCACTGTAAGTTTGACTTTGGAAATACCTCAAACTATATTTGAAACATCGGACTTAGAACAAGAAAAAACATTACATCAAAACAGGGAAAAAATAATCCCAAAGATGCTTTGGGGGTACTAAAGAGAAAATATGATAAGGTTTTTTATTAAATTAATAAAATAAAAAAAAAATGAAATAAGGAAGAATAAGCGAGCGGTGACATGTGAAGAGGCGGTGGCCCCTGGGCCCTGGTGATCGTATCGTGCCCCATTCTTCAATACTAATGATCTCTTCAACGAACAAAGGTACCGTTGGAGTGGGTTTATCAGATAGTACTTAATATCCTACAATACTAGAAACCTCCTCCAAAACTATAATTTATATGAATATATAGAAAGCACTCAAAACTTAATTAGACCTTTTCTATAAAACCTTTATGCGACCGTAGATTTGTGCCCAAAACATACAGTAGACGTATACTGATCACTGAAAATAAGCAATCTTTATTTAATAACACATACAAAGTAAATGATACTTAAAACGGCGTTAACATATGAAAATCTCAAATTTACTTATTGTGTTTAGGTATACAGTTGTGAATATCAATTAATGGTTAAAACACAAAAACAATAACATACTGAAGAATGAGTGTGAGTTGCTCGATTGATAAACTGATACCCTTTCCAATGAAGGACTAGACAACATTAGGGTATGAGAATTTTATACTAAAAAATAGAAAAGACTGTCAGACGAATGACGAATACACACACACACACACACGTGTTGTATGTATGGAGAGTCCTCGACAATGACGAGATGGCTCGTTATAGCCCATTCTTCCCGTGTACACTATTTTTCAAGCGGTTGTTCCACTTGCTTAGGACCATATTTCCAAGGAACTGACTGAAAAATTGGATTGGTAGTCCTAAAATCTATAAGACGCCATCATAAACCTAATTCACCAAAAAGAAATACGAGTTGACTTGTTTTTCCCTTGTACTGTTCAGTTTCTATTTACTAAATCACGTAATAATTTCATTTTCATTGACATTCAAATGTTAAGTTTAAGGGAATATAATATAGGACTGTCAGCTACCAGGCCCTTTGAGCAGACTCGGTTGAGTCGGGTTGAGCTATAATTGAATAGAATCAGACAAAAATAAATATTTTTCATCGGCTAAATATACAAATGCCAGAAGTCGTTAAGGAAAATCCGGTATTGAAATGAACCGCCTCCGGGCGTTGGAGCCCTGACAAAGGCTGCCCTAACAATCGGCTTCCCCTCAGGATAAGAAGAGACTGATCCGTCTTTGTGGTCAGGACAGCCTCATCATCGTTCCCAATAATGAGGGAGGGGGGGCCCTGTCGAGATTTATCGCCGATCGGGACCTCGATAGCAGAACAAGGATGTTCATAAATATAAACACATTGGTTAATAAAATCAATTTATTTTAAATGTTTTTAATACGTAATACCTACCTCGTGGTTAATAAGACATACGAACAAAATAATGGACTGTTAGTTTAGATAATAATTATTATCTAATTACTTTATATGAAAAAAATTATGATTTTGTTTTAAAACTTTTATTTTTGAAATCCACATCTATTAGATACACAAAATGGAGTGGCCAATCTGTAATTCAGTATAATCTGAAACAAGTGTCCGTTAGTAGATATGGGAAGAATACTTTTAGGTACTAAAGGATACTAGCCTTAAGATCTGCCAGGATCCAACGATTTTCGACAACCGATGTATATCCTTGGCACAAATTAATTTTCGTTTGATTCATTTCGTTTTCTTTAAAGGACGCTTTTTCTTTCCATTCCCTTTTCACAGGACCCTGAAGGATACCAATTAGGGATCTTCCAGGATCTAACATGTTGGAAGCCCACTATGATAGGTCAGGAAGACCTGGTAGAGACAAATCCAGCGATACCCGCATAGACCTTAACATCTCAGAGAAGTACCTTAAATGCTAATGGCATATAATAAGGGGATAATGTTAATCTTGTGCTGAACCTCGAGTATAGTAACTGTATAATCATGAATTATTACCTTTAGCTTTAAAATATAATTGAATGAAATATTATTAATTGATAATATCCAAATTGAAACCAATTAAAGTAGAATAGGTTTGAACGATAGGATTGTAAGAATCCAACAAATCAGACATCAATAAGGGAGAGGAGGACTCTAGCTAACATTGCTAAAGTATTGAATCAATCCCCAAGCTCTGGGATCAACATAGCACTTGAAATGTCAATTAAGAGAAGAAAAAAATGTTAATAAAGATGTGATTGAAGAGACTTAGCTTTAAATATATTGTGAAATAATTCTTGCATTAATTAAAAAGCTATAAATTACAAATAAATGTATTTATTTATTTTTGATTTGCCTTTACCCTTTAGGGTCATTTTCTTCGATTTCTTATTTTTGATATCCGTCCATAAAACCTGATAGCCTTCAGAAACACCAACAATGACTTCGCTGATTTTTCATCATCCTGTAGGATTTCTTTCAATGTATATGAAATTTAAAATATTTCCCTTATAGATGAAAATTCCTGTCCACCCATTCATTTCAATAATATTCCTATACCCATATCCGACCCAGTACGTTACCTTGGCTTTCATCTTGACAAAAGACTAACTTGGAACTCTCACACTAGACTTAAAAGACAAGAACTCAATAGGAGATACAGCCAACTTTACAGACTACTAAGCAGGAATTCTCATCTTTCAGTTGACAACAAACTCCCAATATACCAAACAATCTTAAAATCAATATGGACCTACGGACTTGAACTGTGGGGGACAGAAAAACAATCCAATATCAAACGCATTCAAACTTTCCAATCCAAAGTCCTTCGAACAATTGCCAATACACCATATTATGTTACTAACAAAACCCTACACGATGTCCTGAAAATACCTTTTGTCCTTGATCTCATTCCTTCAAAATACTCGAAATTTCATCGAAATCTTTCCAATCATTCCAATCCTCTAGCCCAATCCCTATCCAGCCTTAACCATCCCTATAACCCTCCCAGAAGGTAGAAACGGCAATGGCTCCGAGACCTTTTGTAATACAATATTATGCTAGAGTCCTGGTACTGACCAGCTTCTCTACTCACGCCCTGAACATAAGAAATGAAAACTGTGGACAATCTACTAATGTGTGTTTTACTGTCCTGGGTTCCTGACAGTTTACGCAGGTAGGGGGCTCCAAATCGCGGAGAAGGTAGCAACTGTGCGATTCTCCGGCGGCACAAAATTATTTCCTCCTTTCTGGACATCTTGCAACTTGTTTGCACTTTGCTGAACAGTTTGGCTTTATATCTAACAATTAAGACCAATTTGTTTTCCAAGACTCATCCTACTTGGCTTGAATCAAGCATCTCACATGCCTCACCCAGTCTTTCTTCGAAATATGGTTGATGTTTTTAACAATATCATCGTCACTCGATCTTGCTAACTGAGCTGCTGAATCAGATCTTTCATTTCCAGAAATACCGCAGTGGGAAGGAACCCCAAAGAAAAATAATCATATTTTGTTTCTGCTGTTTTTCCCATATAAGCTAATATATTGT
This sequence comes from Euschistus heros, assembly GCA_003667255.2. Classification (NCBI taxonomy): domain Eukaryota; kingdom Metazoa; phylum Arthropoda; class Insecta; order Hemiptera; family Pentatomidae; genus Euschistus; species Euschistus heros. The sequence goes on from RCWM02000353.1 coordinate 1,125,129, forward strand.
TACCCATATAACTAATATTGTTAAATGTTGATATTGATCTTTCATTATTACCAGTAACACGCTCATTGAATCTGTGACAATGACTGACTTCTCAGACTCGGATTCCAGGCAGTGCAGAGGTGCTTCCTTAATGGCAGTTGCCTCTCCAGTGAAAACGGAACAGACTCGAGGTAACTTTAAGAGACGTTTTTCGCTTTCGGTCACCACTGCACAACCCACTACAGAGTTTTCTTATTTTGAAGCTTCGGTGTACAAGATTTTATGATCCTGAAACTTCTCCAAGAGAAGAAAAAAACTTTTGTTTATTCAATAGGAATCGTATTAGTTTTCCTGCTTTTCTTTAGTGAAATATCAATGCAGGCTTTATAATGGCACCAACGCGGTTTTGTAACACTGATAAAAATTCAATGAGTATTTAAAATGAAAAACTGAAATAAACGATCATCCACATTACTTGACAGTTGTATTTAGAACGGCCAAGTTTAAGGGCTGCAAATCTTTTTTTAGGCACCGAAATTTATGTATGAAAAAAGAAAATAATAGTAACTTTACAATTACAGTCCTGTTGGATCTTAGGTTTAATATTCAGTTAAGATGAGATGAGGTTTACACCAGCGGTCAACCACTAGATATTCCTTCCACCTAAACCGAAACCATGCTTTTCAATTGTTAAACTTGTTATTCGCTTGTTCCGTCGACAACACAAGATCACATCTTGGCTCTATTTCTAATAATTACCGACTCACACAGCCAAGACCATAATGAAAGCTTAAACTTTAAGGGCAACAGTTCAAATAAATTAGGGTTTCTCATTTCGATTGATATCACTTTGATGCAGCAATGTCCAAATAATCTTTAACTGCTAGAGCACTCAATTTCTGAAATTTCCTCCCAACCAGGAAAACCCACTCTCCCACACACAACTTGCTTCTTACACTATCTATTAAATACGTAAGAATTGTATTAAATACGAATCTAATGGTCTCAGGAGGGAAGAGGATACATAAGTTATATGAGTGGGAGAAATGGACATTTAACATTTAATATAGAATGTAAAATTAATCGTCAGTTTGGAGGTAAAAGTCATTAAGTAAAAAGATATTTTTCCGTTTCAATATCAAAACAAATATCATTAAAAATTTCTGAGAGAGTTATATAGTGAATTTTCTCATTCTTTATATGTGCATATATAGCAGTTATATTCACTTGGTGACTTTTTGTGCTTATGGGTAATGTTAATATTAACACGCAATGACTTTTTGTCGAATGTGGAAAAAATTGCACTTAGTGACTTTTACCTCCAAGCAGACGATATATTCATTTCAATTTATAATTATATCTTAAATTACTGTACATTATTTATTTTACTTTTCGCAACAATATTTATTACCGTTACAAGCTTCTTACAGGCATGCAAACTAATTTTTTTTTAAAACCCCTTTTTTTCTTGTATTTCATAATTTAATATTTTACTTAGCCTCTTCTAACTTTAAATCAGTTACATTTTAAGGAATTCAAGTATCAAAATTTAGAACTATTTTTTTGTTTAATTAACTTACTTTTATATTCGTATTTTATTTCGAAAAAAATCGATTAGATCAGTATGGTGGTAGTCATACTGATTTAATCGAATTTTTTTTTGTTAAATAAATGTTTACAGTTCATAGCATATTTAAGAAATTTAGTATATGATTAAATACAAACATATACTTATGAAACATAAATGATAGTGAGATGGCTTCTGTTAGCTGAATTTCAATGAACTCAATTGATGTACCATCGGACCCAAAAGCCATAAAGTAAATTGTCATAATTAGTTCAATTAATACTCCTCAACTCCTCGAGTGTAGTAATGTAGCAGAGGTTGGTTAACAGCATTACAATTCATCAAGAACATAAGATGCATTATTGAGATGGGGTTTGGGATTACTTATTTTGGTAAACCACTGTACTCCTGGCTCCTTCTGTGGGTTGAGTAAATTAATGAATAAATTTAAAAAATGTCTATACTGCAGTCAAGACTATCTGAAGATAGATTAAATTCAGATTTTAAGGGCATACTTGGACACTCCTTCTCCACAAATAAACTTTCGTCCTTTTAATGATTGGTTAAGTTGTTTTAAGTTTTAAGTCAGCATTTTGATTTTACAAAATCCTCATACGAAATCAGTACAACGCCTTATAGAGTATATGAAAATTCGCTGGAAATCTTTGGTAATATTTATAAACAGAAAAAGTAGACTTCTAGAGATCTGTAGTATGTTGATCTTACAAGATTTGTTGACGTGAATCCGTCTTTAAATTTGCTACCAAATGGGGACAAAAAAACTAATCATAACAAAATCGAGGGATACAGTTTGGCGTTGTAGTTTCGAATCTATCTTCTACATCCAAAATTAAATTATACCACTGGATAGCTAAAGGATCAAAGAATTCATTACGATATGCGAGAACAGTGACGCATCGCGCGTGGTTCGACCAGAATGAGAAACTTAAGAAAAATAATAAGTTTTTTTAAGTTTGCAACTATTCATTTAAAACCTTACAAATATATTATTTGTTATGTTTAATATTGACATTTAATTATCATAAATTTATGATTAACAATAACAAGTTTATAAATATAAGAGGCCAATAGTATTTAATAAGGCACCAATTAGTGCCATTAAGCATATTTTGAAAACATCAACTCGACAAACTTGGAACGAAAAATGGACAAATTCGACTAAAGGTAGACATACTTATGAATTTATTAAAACTTTAGACGATAGTAACAAAATTAAAAAACTGACAGACAAACTAACCCAATTTTTGACAGGACACGGCGGAGCAAAAAGTTACTTACAACAGCATTTGTAACTGCGACGGAAACATCGAAAAAACTTACGACCATCTCATTTATGACCGCAGAAAATTGGAAAGACACAGATACAAACTGATATCCAAAGTCCTACTGAACGGAGACAAACGGCCGCCTTTAAAGAAGGATCTCATAGACAAATATTTTGATGAGTTTGATGCATTTGTGATCATGTTGATTACATATAGCTCAACTATTGAACAGTTTCAATTCTATCTCTACTTGTTTATATTTATTCTTAGTTTTATTTTATTTATTTATTTACTTTTCTATTTATTTACTTTTCTATTTCTTAATTTTTCTGTATTTTTTTCTTTTTAATTTTTTTTTTAATATTTATTAATTAACTTATAATTACATTCATTAATTATTGTTTATATTTCATATTCACCCAAAGTTAACCCCTATATCATTTTTTAATATTTCATATTGTGTTTAACTAAACATTTTTGCACAAATATTTATGATAATAACCATAAATATTTTATATTGCAGGGTTACTGAAATGTGGGTAACTAGAAAAAAAAACAACTAAAATTTGACCATTTCAACATTTTTCATAGAACAAATGATATTTCTGCTAAGAAATAAATAAAGTTTCCATAGTCTAAGGAAACTGTCGTATTTATGTTTTATAGTAATATAAGGATATTATTATGAAACATAAATACGAGTTAGAGAAGAGTGAATAGAAGAGAAGGAATTAAATCAATCATCTTACTTATTATTTAGTGAGTCAAGTTCACAAAATTGTCTGTATCCCGAGTGAATCTACTGTTCCAAATGTAATTATTGGAAATAAACAAGAAAACATTACACACAAAACTGATTTCCAGAACGAGGCAGCCCGAATGAAACATTATTGCTCGATGATGAAATGCTTTGGAAAAATTTGGATATTGTGATGGAATAGTTTGGCCTTAGATGCTATTATTGGCAATTGTGGTCTAGATAAGCGAAATAGGCGATAGAAATTGATTGATCTTTTCTATTGATCAATAGAAGGAATTATTAACGCGTAGGCTTCTAAACATTGATTCGAGAGGATAGAAGAAAATTAAATGAACGAAGAGGCAGGACCTTTAAATTTGCATCATTTAAGATAACTGGTTGTAAGTTTATGCCACTATTCAACTACTTTGTAATGTAGGGTTTACATGATTTTATCTAATTCATTGTTGCATTTACACAGAAAGATTGAACTAAAACTAAATGCTAAAGTGATAACTAAATGCAATAGATATTATACCTAGTCTGATAGACATGAAGGAGAAAAGTACTCAACAGTAATTCTCCCATGTCGATAATATGAGTCATGTTGGTACAAAATATCTAAAAATAATTATTTGAACAAATTTTTCATCCAGCTTCTTTCCAGCATCTGGGAGATTTTGGGGTGTTAGCCGTGGCCTACACTGCTTTGCATCAAAATACTCCCTTCGACAAAATCTCAATGAGGCATAATTTTTTTTTCGTTAAATTTTTATGTTTTAGGTTGAAAAATGAGGTGTTTTTTTAACATTCCGAGCATCTTTTTACTACTGAAAACTTTAACAAAATATTAAAACCTATTTGATTTTGAAACTTTTATAACGATTAACCAAATGGACAGCATACATATTTGGATTTGTTACATAAATGGCATTGTTGAAGAATTGCTTTTATCATATAAGGCCATCAAAAATACATTGTTTGCATTCCTACTTGAATTGCTTCCTTCCCAACGTGGGATCAGTGTTAGATGAACATGAGGAACGAATTCATCAAAAGAAAGCCCAAATGGAAAAAAGGTATAGCGGTAAATGCAATGAGAAGATACTTACCGACTACCGCTGGACTCAACAACACGGGATGTAGAGTACAAAAGGAAAATATATACACATTAATTATATTTAGAATTAAAAACCCTTATTTAATATATTACTGTTTTTCACCAGTCATAATAAAAGTCACAACAAATGTTCATGGGAGTAAATAAAATAAAAATAAAAAATATGCTGTTTCAGGTTTTTCAAAAACAACGTCTAATTTCTCCAAAAAGGTGTTAGATAGAATTTTTAACCTTCAGATTCGAATTCAGAACACAAAAAAATATAAAAATCAGGAACAATTTCTCATGGAGCGATTTTTTTTTTTTTTTTTTTTTTTTTTTTCAGAACTTAGTTATTACTGTATTATTATGTCCATGAAGTCTGTTATGAACTCTTTTAAAGGTATGTAAATGTTTTTTTTTTTTTTTATAATTTTCAGCGCCTCACAACATGAGCGCAGACCTTATGGTGTCAAACATTTTTTGGGGTGCTACCAATGATTGAGTAGTTTAATTACTAATCATATCATTCACTATCCCTTAAATTTAATAGTTTTACTGGAGGTACGCATGATGGTATAGACAGATAAATACAATTAAAATTGATGAATTTGTAACTTATTTTAGAATATTCTATCCCAAGACTAATATCGAATGTTAAACATTCAATATCAGTTCTAAAAACATACAACGATTTCAAACTGTAAGCACATTGCTACATAGAATGTATATGTGTGTGTGTGAGTGTGAGACATTATATATATATATATATATATATATATATATATATATATATATATATATATATATATGCCCGAGAGATTAACAAATTAATAGTTTATGTAATATAACTGTAAGTCAAGGTCCGAAGCCATACAGCATTAGAGTTAATCCTTAGTAACATAAATAAACAATGTAAACTGTATATAAGCAGCCGCATAAGAGCAATAAAGTTAGTTGTTATCCAACAGTCATTGCTTGTCTTTATTGAGCCCTTTTTATTCTTTTTTTTAAAGTTTTATTTTTCATTCAATTTAACTGGTGCCGTCGCCCGGGACTACGAGCAGCAGAGGACCGAGGTAGGAGAATTTTTTCTCTTCAGGTCAGAAGAGTGCGAATGGAAGAAAACAGCTTCCTGAGGCCACCCATTCCACAGGTGAACAACGGATTGCCAAGAGAGACGATGGCTGAGGCCCATGCTAACACACTTGCCTGGCTCAAGGTCAGGACAGCCACTGCTCAGGACCTCAGGAAAGCGGTCTCTGACATAGAGAGGTTCACCGGGAAAACAGGTGAGCTCAATCACTTTATTGAGAGTTTTGATAGAGTGCTAGCGAGGATAGAGGCCAAGAGGGCACAAGATTTATTGGACGGCCACGACGCGGAATCCCTGCGGGCAGACCTTATATGCAGGGTAAAAAGGAACGTCCTGAATTTAATTCAGGCAGATAAGGAGACATCCTGGAAGGTGATAAAGGAGCGGCTCAAGAAAGCGTATGGTGGCGGCATATGGACTCCTGAAGAGGACTTGTTTCAGCTCTTCAGGGAGATGAAGCACCCACGCCAGAGCTGCGGCAAATATGCAGGGGAGCTTCTAGCCAAATTCAATAGGGTCACTGACAAGCTGCGTGAAACAGCAGGTGCGGTGGAAGTGGAGGCAAAGGTGGCGTTCGTCAGCACGATCCTGAAAGTCCAGTTGGCCAGGGAGAGGGAGAAAAAGGAAAATTTTCACCGGGAAAAGAACTTCGTTGAGTGCGCTCAGGAGTTGATGGATTCGAGCGCCCGGGAAGACGAGTTCAGGGCTGAGAAGAAAGGCGTGGGCTGGACCAAGGCGGAATTCAGGAGATCTAGTGGTGCGCCATGGAGAAGGAGTGAGATGGAGCAACGGTCAAGGCCAGCAGAGCAGAGGGGGCGAGGTCCAAGGAGGACAGCGCCTAACTCCAGCAAGAAAGAGGACCGGCGTTGTAATGGATGTGGCAAACCATGACACCTCGTGGCGCCAAATGTTTCGAGTGCGGGAACCAGGGGCACATAGCAAGGCGGTGGCCCTACATACATCGGAGATTTCCAAAGAGAGAGCCCATGGTAATAAACAGAATGTGGAGCAGACAGAGGAGGCCGCCCGAGTCTTTCTCAAGGAGATCCGAGGAGTCTTTGACATCAGAGAGGTAGAGGGATGACGAACCAGGAGGTAGTGGAGAGGAAGGGGCTAACCGCCGCTGGGAGCCAGAGGAGAAGCAGCGGACGGAGACGAGCAAGGACGACCAGACGTGTGGCAGCCTGAGGAGGGTGTCAGCAGAGAGGCGGCCGCATACTACGTATAGGTATATGGAGTGAGAGCGAGGAGCGGCGGCCTGCCTATCATCCGGGTGGAGAAAGGAGTGAGGTGTCTTGTGGACACAAGGAGCTCCAGCACCATTCTGAGCCGGAGAGCGGCTGAGAGCTTGAGTTGCGGCAAGTAGGCACTCCAGATTAAGGTATGTGCTTGTAGTTTAGTCACTCTGAGTTCCGTGTTAGCATTGGTGCATTTCGGTTCGCGACAATCCGTCTCTCTTATCACTTCCTTTGTGCGTAATATTATCAGTTCTTTGTTCGTGAGTTCCTTTGTTCGCGAGATCCTTTGTTCGCAAGTTCTTTGTGCACAAACTCATTGTTACGAACATCTCCCTTTGTTCCTTCTGAACATTCTTTTGCTTAATATTAGTGCTCTTAAACTAATTTATTATGGCTACTAATGGTATTCAACATCAAGAAGAGGGTCTGCTTGAGGGATTTAAACGCCCGAACACCAGACAACTCGCGCGAAAGGCGAAAGAGACCTCTCCGCTCCACATCCTTACTGAGAACAGCTTCCAGGTGCTCGACGCTATACAGGAGGAGGACAGCGGCGATGCTTCTTGGTCAAACCCACAACCACCTGTAACTATCTCCTCCAAATACAATAGCAAGGTGAGAACATTTATGTCTCAATTACATATAGATCACTATATCATGGATACGCGATCCCAAGACCTCAAAATAACGTTGTACTCAGAAAAAGACTGCCAACGCTTCTTCAAAGCCTTAGAGAAAAATAAGGCGGAATTTTACACCCACCCCCCGAGATCCAACACAAAGCGTAACAAATTTGTTATAAAACATCTCGATACAGACATCCCGCTAGACTCAGTGCTAGAGGCTTTTGAGCCGGTTGAAATTAGTCATGCCCGGCGTTTTCATAAAACCGCCCCTGATGGAAAGAGAACTCCTCTTTCCAACATCTGTATTACAGTAGCGAATGGCGTTACAGCCAAAGATATAAAAAATAAGGTCCGCCATGTGGACCACTGTTCTTTTTCGGTGGAGCCCTACGGGGAAACAAAGGACCCCTTCCCCCCACAGTGCTACAAGTGTCAGCAATACGGACACCAGAAATTATTGTGGCCGCAAGGCCAAATGTGTAAGATGTGGAGGCAGCCATGATATCAAAGACTGCGACAGGAAGGACCCACCAAAATGCTGCAACTGTGGGGAAGAACATGTTGCTTCCTATAGGGGGTGTCCACACAGGCTCAAACTAGCCGAGCTCCTGGCCAGTCGAAGAGGAGGTAACAGAGAGAGTTCTACAGGGTCTCAGATACGAGATCCTAACTGGACCAATCAGGGACCGCCAAAACCCCCCACCCCTCCACCACCGACCAGCCCACCTATTCGCTCAGATCCAGCGGATCCTCCTCCTTGGGTTGAACGACTTATGTCACATATAACAGACACTGTCACTAGTTCAGTTGGAGAACTTATAGAACAGGTGAAAACCTTAGTACAAGTAGTAGTGGGGCTGGCCAACCGCCAATGAGAGGCTTCACTCTACTTAATTTTAACTGTCGAGGACTCTCTACGAAAGTAGAAGAACTAGAGGCGCTATTGGGTATGGCTCAGCCAACCGTTGTGGTTCTGACTGAGACCAAACTACTCGGATATCCACCCCGCTTGCTCGGCTATGCTGCTTTAACTGACAACCAGCGCGACCCACATGGCGGTGTTTTAATAGCTGTCAAACATGGTGTACCATGGAAAAAAATGCCACCTCCATTCAACGTCACTGACAGCCTCATGAGTCACCTGACAATTCAAGTGATACTTCGACAGCCAACACTAATCACAGCTGTGTATCGCCGCCCTAAAGGTTCGCTAAGTCAGCTCCGGCAACTAGTCGATGCATGCGGGACTACAACAAACCACTGGGTAGTAGGAACCAGGGATTAGGGAGGAGTTAATTGTAAAATTATTGCAGGGGGTGACTAAGCCGAGAAGGACGTACCATCTATATATTGGAAATGCTACCATATGGGATAGGGTAAAGCGACTGTTGAGAGAGAAGATAGGGGTCGATAGAAAGTTTACCAAATGCGCCAGGTCGGTAGAGGTGATTCAAGATGGTGAACATCAGAAAGAGGTAACCTTTTTATATCATCCGAGAGCGAAGGCGCGATTTTCGGGACACTGTAGTGGGGGAGGAAATGGTGAATTTTATCACCAATCGCCATTGGGCATTCGGGAAATTGTGGGAAAAGGCGCGTGGGCACATAGTTCGAGAAAAACAAAAGCGAGTTGAGCGGCAGAATGTTAGGGTGCGCGATATCACGGGAAGAATTAAAATCGGGAAGGTGGTGTATCGAAAGAAGAGCAGCAACCGCGCAAAGAAATCTGTCGCTACGAAGGGCCATTCCGAGTGATTGCTATTAGAGAGCACAACGTACGTTGGAAAGTATTAAGGAGCCGCGAAAGCGGAGAAACGTACATATAGAGCAGATTAAGCTCCCGATTGAGGAGCAAATTATTAGATAATTTGGATTGTTCCGCTGTGAGCAACGGAAAAGAAAAGTGGGTTTTTTTGTGTATTTTTTTTTGATTTTTTGAGAAAAGATTTTTTTTTATTTTATTTTATTATAATTTGTTGTTTTCTACTAGAGAAATGGAGAGGGAATTTTGTTTTGTTCGAAGAGTATAGTTTTATTTTTTATTTTTAGGGTGTATATAAAGTAGGGTATATAGAGAACAGTAGTTTCATTTGTGTAGATATTAGAATAAGGAGAATTTTTTATTTTTTTTTTATTTTGTTAGTGTGTGCTATTTTATTGTAAAAAGGATTTTTATTTTATGCTTATGTGTGTGTATCTAAGTTGTAAGTTAGGCTTAAGAAGTAGTATTAATTTTAGGCATTATTGTATAAAGGTCATTTTTATATTAGTTTGTAGGATTAGGAATTAGTGTAAAAGTTTGTTTTTAATTTTATATGTTGTACTTCGTACCAAATAGGATTAGAGAATCTTGTACCAGGATAGGGTTATAGTGTTTATTAAGTGTAATCTATTTGCTTCGGCCTTTCACCAAGTGGGAATTAGACTATGAACTCCTTAATACCCAATTGGTACTAAGCGACCATTGTATAAAGTTTATGAGCATTAGTCATAAACTGGGGAGGGGCAGCCGCAGCCGCATAAGAGCAACAAAGCCCTTTTTATTCTAGTTTTATTTTTCATTCGATTTAACTTTTATAAGTGTGTGTGTGTGTGTGTGTGTGTGTGTGTGTGTGTGTGTGTGTGTGTGTGTGTGTGCGTGTGTGCGTGTGTGTGTGTGCGTGTGCGTGCGTGCGTGCGTGTGTGTGTGTGTGCGTGCGTGTGTGCGTGCGTGCGTGCGTGCATGCGTGCGTGCGTGCGTGTGTGTGCACATTATTTTTTTGACAAAATTTTACACATAACAACTTCACATTAGCTGTTATTTTAAAATCTGGCAAATTTACTACAAGTATTTCGCCCTTTCCCGCTCTCTCAGGGAAATAAGAGCAACTGAATGGATGTCAATCAACAGCTGTTAACAGTTAATTTAATAAAACTAATTTACAAAAACTTTCCATAAAAATAATCAGGGAATTAAAATCCTATTTCATAATTGCTTCCAGTAGGAACGGAAAATAAAAGTAAACAGTCTTAGGGAAAACTGAATTACAAACCATCTACCCTTTTGTCACTTTGCACTCAGACAAAGATCAAAATATCTTTCAGGAGCCCTTTTCATTTTGCTTCCTTAGTTGAGGATCAACATCATTGGTCAACATTAATACTCAAATATTCAAATATTTTTTGACGAATGTTACTGCTTTCAAGAAAGCCGCTAGTCATTATAATTATTTAGGACTTACAAAGAAGTAATTAGCGAGTGGGAACTGCCATTTTCTGCTTATAACGATTCCTGGTTGTTTTTTAAGAAATAATTTATTAGAGCTCAATGGAATTACAAGAAACGGAATAAAGTGAAAGGAGGAAACAAGTATTTAATTGGCACCCGGTCGATATCTCAGCTTTGATCATGAACAGAAATAAATGTTTTTAATACATTTTTATTGAAAGAAACAAATGATCATTTTAAGAATAACGGTGAAAGGGGCATATGACTTCAGTACCAATTAAAATCCATGTCTCTGAAGCAAGAGAAAAGTCATTAATGATTAAAATTAATTGTCTCCAGCGATGTACTGCTACAGCCTTCAGGTTTGTCTAAATATCTTCCAACTATCACAGTCGAGACCTTCCACGCCTTTGTACACCACCTGGCTTCCCGTGAAGGTGTTTACTGGGGGTTCTACTGGGATTCATCCTCTCCAAGAGTACCAACCATCTCAATTATCTGACCCTGATATAGGAGACATTACCTGCCTCACCAAATAGCTCTGGGACCATTACTCCTTAAAAATAATTTTAATGAACAATGTAATTAAAGACATAATGCTAATGACAAAAAAAAAGTATTCAAATCCCACTTATGAGCTTCGTGTCTTAAACTTCCACCGAGTGTATTTTGTACAACACTCGAATTGTTTTCTCTCTCCCGCTTCCGGTGACCTTCACGGAGAATTGGTTTAGCTATTCCCCGAGATACTCTTCTATTTACCGCCAGTAATTTTCCACTGCAATTGGAAGGATGGTTTCATGATTGGAAAATACCTTAAGTGTAGCAGAATGTACAAAAAAGCTACTGCAATCGTTTTGTTTTTGCTTCCCTTCCTCGGCAGCAGCTGGATTCGATATAATGTAAATAGGATTCTTTTGCAGTTTTACATTTTTTTTTATATCAGTAAGTGAAGTATTAATTATTCGGAATGTTTTGATTAGGTGTAAACCTACAAAATTGGATTATAATCCTCGAATTTTGTAGAACTAGACGAGGAAGGAAAATGAACTGAGTAATCAAATAAAAATTTGGATTTGAGTGAAGAGGAAATAAAAATTGTTCCAGATCGTGGTACAGAAAGCTATGTTGAGAGTAATGATAGAGACGACGCGGGAGGGGGGGGGGGGGGGGGTCAGCCAGGGAATATATACATTTTATTTGTAAAAATAATACTAAAAAAAAAATTATTTACAATAATTGTTCAAAAAACCAACTATTTTAGACGTGCAAATAACTATATTTGATTGTAACATTGGAAATAAAAACTTATCTAGTTATAAATTTGTTTTCCTAATTTCCAATCGTAATTTTCATTTACATTCGAAATATTTTATTTAATAGATTTAATACAAAATTTGGACAAATGCGGATTAAAGCAGGGTGTTGTGCTTTGTACAACACGCCACCGCTCGTGATACAGAAATTGGTGCGACCGGTGAAAGGTTAATAAAAGAAAAGGAAATATATGTACTTGTTGATTGAGATGCAACCCATGAGATTTTCCGGCTTAAGCAGAGCGCACACTAAGACAGGCATGCCATGACGGGAACATGACGGGACGTTTATACCCTCTGCCTGTGCCTCTTCCGCACACTAAGACAGGACGGGAAGCACGTCCCGTCCCCCCACCACTCCATAGTTTTCACAGGTTTCTAGGTTTCGCCAAGGCCCTAGCTCAAAGGGTGAATGGGAGAGCGCAGCTTCGAGGAGGACGTGGTGGGAGAGCCAGGCACAGGAAGTTTTCGCTCCAAAAGCGATATTGGTATGGCCCGGATTTTTCTCAGAAGTGCCTGCCTGTCCGTTGCCTGGCTTAGTGTGCGCCTTTCCTATATATACAACTGAAAGCGAAAATCAACGTCCCGTCATGTTCTCGTCCTGTCATGTTCCCGTCATGGCATGCCTGTCTTAGTGTGCGCCCTGCTTTAGCGGGTGCGCATCGTCTCTCCTTGGAGGGCGCGCATATGTACGCGGCGCCCATTTCGACCCTAATTTTACGTATAAGTGAACATATTTAGAGAATAATACAGGAATTGATGACCCCAAGGTTTTAGGCTTAAAATACTCAATAAACAAACAAACTAATGACAGATAACAATAGATGAATCAAATTATTGTAATAAAATTAATACTACTAACAGATTATAAATATTAAACAAGAAAAACAAAACAAGCCTTCAAATTTAAAAACAAGATAGGAGAACAAAAAAAAAAAAAGTTGAAACATACAGTAAATAGGGCAAAAATGAAGGTATCAATAATAAAATGAAAAACCAGTATATATTCAATAATTAGAGAAAAAATAGATCTTCTGAAAAAAAAAATATATATATATATAATATATATATATATATATATATATATATAATATTCATATATAAACATATTGTGAACATTCATATCTCATTATAATAAATATTTTCTTCTTCTATATGACTATTAGATTAAATGGCTAATGAGAAAAGAAAAAATCTGGATTTAAAAATATTGATAGTGGAGGAATGGTAATTGCTGGAAGGGAGTTCTCAGGGTCAAAAGGATGGGATCTGGTTTTGCGGGAATTCACTGATGACTTTAATGTTAATGCTAATGTAAAAAGGTAGCTATGAGGAAAGATATTTGTAAAGAAATGAACTAAGGAAGTACTGTCATCAGAAGTAGTGGGATAAGTAATTTAATAATTAAACAACTTGGTGTAGAGGTGAGAAATATAAGCATGACGGGGGATCAAATTTCAAGCAACAGTTGATAATTTTCTTCAACATTGCATTCTGTGATTCCGAGAGACCTCCCTACACAACACTAACATAGTCAAAAGTAAGAGGGAAGAAACAAGCAGTTCATGAATGTGGAAGGGAATTAGTAGATTGATTTAGGAGTAATTTCTGATACATTGGGTTGGTGCAAAAATAATGCAGGTTTTGAATATTCATTCTGTTTAGGCTAGTTTGTGTTACATTTTTCATGAGTAAAGACCTCTGAAAAGTCAGAATAAGGTTTTACTCAAGTTAATTTTTACGACTTGGTTGAATTGCGGCCTAAACTGCGAGTAACATCAATGTTGTTTATGGTGAATGAAGCTTCAGTGAATGTATATTGCAGCGATGGTTCTGAAAATTTGGTCTTGAAGATTTTGATCTCAAAGAAAGGGAAGGTTTCGATAGGCCTTCTGTTGTTGATCACGACCATCTGAGGGCTTTGGTAGAAGGAAACCCTCGCAAAACTATTCTGGACAATGCGAGAGGAGTTATTATTATATTCACAGAAAATTATAATTTTTTTTTTTCATAAAATACGAAATCTGCATTATTTTTGCACCGATCATATATACAGCACAGAATACACCCCAGGCGATCCAAATGGTCACACTCAGAACTCCCTCCATCCCCCTGACTACAACAAACACTCATTGTTATTCTGTATTCTTGAAATTAATCATCGAAATAAACTGATATCGGAGATTATGGCGGTTGTGACCATTGCCAAAATCACAGAATCCAGCAAATATTTTATCAGTTTAACTTTAATACGATAATTTCTAATGATTTTATTTTAAAACTCATAACAAAGTAAATCCAGTTCATTTATTGAGAACCTTAAACATTGAATAACGAACAAGTTTCTCAGATTTATGATCTTTTTAAATTTATATTGATTAAGATCTGTTAAGATTATTATACTAGTAGTTATATTTATACTCTTAAAGGAAGAAGCTACATTATTTATAAACGAAATTCAGAGATATCTAATATATTAAAAGATTTTGAGTGAAGTTTTTTGACTTTGGTACAATACAATACTTAGGTACTTTTAACTATTTTTCATTTAACGAAAAAGCTTCATTCATTTGAAAATCTGATTAAAAAAAAAAAACTTTCTTGTTCAATATTTTTTTTTCTTTATTTTTTAATGAAATATATCGTTGTCTGTTAAGTAATGTATAGGATTACTGTAAGGGAAAATAAATAACATATCCAAGTAAAAAACTTTTATGGAGTGACAGCGTAAGGACTCCTTATATTTTTTATTATTTGTGGATATTGGTTTCACATATTTTTTCATTGATTTGCTTATAACTAAAGGATAAATCTGTATATTGTCTTGATGTTACAAACCTCGCTTAGCAGTAAGTAGATTGTGATATTTCTGAGGGACTGATAATGAATAGAATAAGAGCAATTTTGTGAATTTCGAATTGTGGGTATCACCAGAACGCTAATTTTTGTCTCTTTATTTCTTTCTAAATGGCTAATTTAAGCGGCTATTACAATGATGAATATTCATTATTTGAATATTTGGTTAGAAGTCGAAAATCTACCTGTGCACATGGTACAAAAACTTTCAGTTTTACGAACTATTGTAATGTGAACCCATTTTTCTTTGTTCATAGTGTGACTTTCAATAGTTGAGAAACTACATTTCATTTTTTGACATTCGGCTGGGTGTCTAAGGTTTAACTTTTTGTCGTTTTTTGCATCCTCAACAATTTCACAAACTTTAGCTCTGTTGGTGTTGGTTGGATCGAAAGTTTGACGGCAGTTTGTGTTTTATAACATTTTGTCCTTATTAACACAAATCTACGATGACCAAAATAAATAAAAAAAGAAATATATATATATATATATATATATATATATATATATATATATATATATATATATATATATACACATATAGCCGCTCTTAGTAAAGAAATTAGATAATTTAAAAAAAAATAAATACACTAATAGTTTGTTCATTAATAAAAATTTTGTATTGAAGTATGTGCAATAGAGCATTTGTTCTTCAGTGATATTTTCACGCATATCAGAAATTTTTAACCTGATAAAATTGCACAAATTAGTTGGTTGAAGATTACACAAAAGTATAATTTGCCATCCATTTTTTAATTTTTATGTGTGATTTGGTAATCCAGATGGACAGAGCCAATTAAAGAACTCTTGCGGATAATGGACTCCATTATCAGTACTCACAAAGAAAGGCCCATATTTTTACACACAATATCAAAAAATCATTGGATCAACGTTTTGGTTTGGTAATCATTTTTATACAGAAAAAATAATTTTATTGATTTTTTCTGGTTGGATTTTAATTTCTAATTATAAAAGTATACAACAGTGCAGCAAATATTTCTGCTGTTACTCAACATCCTGTAATTTTAATTTTTCTTATTGTTAAACCTTCTAAAAATTATGAAAATGATGTAATGAAAATTTGTTACAGATGGATTCAGTAGTTGTACCATTGTAAACTGTACTGCTGAATGATGCTAACCACATGTCTCTCGATTTGTAAACTTCACAGGGATCCAGATGTCGCACCGTATATTTATAGATTTTTGGATAACAATTTAATTGAATTAAGCAAATTTCATTATCAATTTAAGTTCATAAGTACCGCTGGGAACTGTTCTCCCTCATGCCTTACATGCCAATGATCTAGAATATTCCAATTATCATATCTGCTTGTCACATGATAAGTGACAGGTGTGGATTTAAAGAGATTAAAGAGAGAGCAAAAAAAAAGTTCTGAATAACACCTCTCTTAAATGGCATTTACTACCTGTCGGTCTATTTTCAAACTTCACTCCTAGTCCAGTCAATAAACACATTGTAGAGTGCATGGAATATGCGATAAATTTTGACTTCATAGCATCGTTAGGAATAGTTAAAAGGTAAACATACTAAAAGTCACCGCCCCTGGGGGGTGAGCTAACAGTGGGGTGGGAGGGGAGAAGTTTAATTTTTTTGGATTTGCGATAATATCTCGAAAACTGTTGACTCTAGAAAAATATGTTACAAGTAAACATAAAAGCTAATTAAATTTACTATAAAGTTGATTATATATAAATTTGTCGTAATTCTAACCGCTTACGAGATATACGTCATTAAAAAACGGGAAAAAACGTCAAACATTTGCTTCTATTACAAAATCTTTTTCGTAATCAAAATTGTAGAGCATTTAATTTACTTTAATTTCATATATACGTTTCTGGTATTTGCTTCAAATGTTTAACAAAATCGATCGTTGTCCCATTAAATACCCATACCAGCACGTAAAAAACCGCTTACTATTTTAAGTCCAAGATTTTTTGGCATAGTTTTCACCATAACGCCGAAACTATTTGTCATATCTGAAATTTATTCTTTTTCAATTAAAATCTGGTAAAATTTAATATCAGTCCTTATAAATGTAATTTAGATTATGTCACGTAATACACCCAAACCTGAACGCTAAATATGTATGTTTTGGCAAAGTATGACGATATTCACAAATTCAGTGGGATGGTTTGAGTGTTTAACGTGGCATGCGATTTAGTTAAAATTTGGTAAAAATTTGTTAAGTAGATTTGGCTGTTAGTGATCACAAATGAAATATAGCTTGTCCTTTTATATAATAGTATATATATATATGTGTGTACGAATATAAATGTAAAAATATTCAATGCAGGAAAAGTAGTTGCTACAAGGCGTAACTGGAGCATCGGTATTGCGATTTAAGGATTTTTTTTTTCTTGATGATTCATGATATTTATTGTGTCTGAAATGATTATACTGACATTTCTGTGGTTCTTATTTTTAATTATCAAAACAGATTATTTTAATACTAAGTGTTGTTCCTTGTTTATCCTTGTAAAAAGCTGATAGATCAGATAGTTGTGTAGTTTTTCATTCCTTTGCCTCGAAATCATACTCTAGAAGATACGAGGAAAGTGCATCGTAATCTATGAGACTAGGAAAAGCAAGTCAAAGAAGCGATAAAGACGGGGACGTGCAACTTGGAGTTAAATATAGAACATATAGTAATCTATAGAAAATACAGTAAATTTTTCTTTCTTTCCCACACAAAAAATGTAAATAAATTCATTTTGCTAACTTTCATCAATTTCGTTTTATCTTGTTCAAATATCGAAGATTCTTCATTGATGAAAACATTTTTTTCAAAGAGGAAGATACAAGGAATAATTCAAGATGCTACAGATATTTTTTATTCACAGTGAATTTATGAGTATTTTATTTTAAGAAATAGAACATATTAGAATTTTCACTAGAGAAACGCATGATAGTATAGAGAGGTAGACACAATGAGGATTGGCGACTTAATTGCCACTTCTATTGGAATTATTTCTTTTAAAAACTAGTTTATCTTAAACATTCATCATCAGTTCTAAAGCATACAAACATTTTCGAAATACTAATACTTTATTATATAGATTACATATATATTATTACTTTTTTTTTTTTTAATGCAAGACAAGAAATTAAATATATCGGTACCCACCTGAGGAAGCAACTGGATTTCTAAAACATGTCAGGATATCATTCATCCTATCTATAGTGATGTCTTTCAGAAGTCCGGATGCGTCTTTCGGTGATTACTCATATATTTGATTTCATGTTTTACATTTTAAAAATAATCAATATAGGGTTTGGGTTTGTGTTGAGGCGTTTAACTGCAAGGTTTTTTACGATAATCAATATATAAATCTGGTGAAGGAAAAACAATTCATTTGGTGAAGAACTCAGTCCAACTCAATTTACACAACCTGGAGGGAAACAAGTTTTCTTATAATAGAATCGCAATAACTCATTAGCTATTTCTTTAGTAACGATAATTTTGAAATAGCTTGAATTAAATTCAATTGTATCAGGACACTAATATAAAAATATTAGGTTTAAAGGTGTCAACGTTTATTAAATTAAAATATTTTATATTTAAGTGTTAATACGTTATTTTAATGATTTTTTTGGATTTTAGTTTACATTATTTAATAATTGGATATGAATATTTTTTTTTTCCTTTTATGGTAACACCATAAAATGACAGTTTATTATTCATGTTCCTTGACGTTACAAGTATACTGCATGTATGAGATGTGTTAGATTATATTATATTACATATGGGTGATAATATACTACAAATAATACAATAGAACGTATAGATACAATAACAATAAATCCGAATTGTATAAACTTATATGCGGCTCTAAAACATCTATTTATGTATACATATAATTGTTGGCTTGAAAAAAAAAAAAAAATTATATATATATATATATATATATATTTGTTTTTATTTATTGACTGAACTTCATGAACCTTACTAAACATATATATATATATATATATATATATATATATATATATATATATATATATATATATATATATACACACACACATAGTAGAACCGTTTATTTTATTTTATTTTAATTTTAATTTATTTATTTGTTTTTAAAATTAAAATTCTGTACCATTTTAGAAAAACTATATAAGTTTATTTTTGTCCACAATAAGATAAATATTTTGAGCAACTCAAATTGGTGTCCTACACCTCTTGTAGAAGACGGCAAGTTGTAATGGCAATGTTATCCTTTTATGCTATTGCCATTACATGAACTTAACTAGTTCTTCCCTAATGGTACAGAATTAAATTGTAATTTTACTTTAATTGAACATATAATTTCGTTTCGTTACTTATTGGTATTCTTGAAATTATTTAAAAATTAAATAAAATTAAAAATAAACAGAGATTTGACATGTCTAGAAGGAGAGTAACAATACATACATATGTACATATTTTTGTTCTTGGCGTAATGTTGTATTTTCATGCAAAAAAAAAACAATCATGATTTTTGAACAATGTTGGGAATTGTTTTATACTTCCCTATAAAAGAATTAAAAACAAACAATCAAATGAATAAATCTTAGATACATTGCAATATATTTTTCAAATATTTTATGCGTTGATTCTTATAACTGTATAAGAAATATATTCTTATTATTATAACAAATATATTGAATTGGAATATAAGACCCTAATGTGTAATATATTCGCAAACTAACAGTTAGAGCGTAACGCCGACAAAGACCTTCAGGCGTGGTGCTAATAATAATATTTAGCCGTGTTTGGGTTTTCCACATCCTATCTATGTTCGTAGAAGTACGGTACTCCTCTAGATCGGGAAGCTGTCCTTGACCCCGGGTAGGCGCTAAGTTGCTGACGAGAGTGGGGACACTTCTTGCAGATCTTACAGTTGAGTGCCGGCACCAGCAGGGAAAGGATGCGCACCGGGCAACTAAGGCAGTATGTCGTCAGCGCCATCAGTAAGTCTTATATGTATTTAAATAACTAAATGTCTAGCTAGGTGTACGTATTTTCTTTTTTCATTCTGTCTCTCTATTTCTAGTAAATACTACATATTATACCTGTATTTATAATTCGTATTCCATATAAATATTTATATACTATGTATGTTATAATGTGGAAAATAAGAAGAGAAAAATATTAAGGAAAATATTGGGACGAAGAAAGACTGAATGAAGAAGGTTTTAAACTAAAAAGTAATAAAGAAATATATCAAGATATTGAAAAATTAAGTAATGCAATAAGGATACGTATATTGAGATTCTATGGACATTTAATAAGAATGGGTAAGAGAAGATTAACAAAAAAAATTTTCCACAGCCTCCAAAAACAGAAAAAGAATATATGGATACGGATGGTAAAAGAAGATAAGATGGTGGAAAATATACAACAGGATTCAATATGGGACAGAGACAAATTTTGGACAGCAGTCAACAAGATCGAATTTCCATAAATAGGTAAACACAAATTATTAGACAGTGGTCAGATGAAAGGAGGTAACATCAAGCAGAGGTGATGAAGAAGTATTGGATAGAACGGAAGAGTGAGAAATAATTTGTTGAACGTGGTCCACAGATGGCCGAACTTGAAAGAAGAAGAAGTATGTTATAATGGTTTATTTTTCCATTTATAAAGCAGTAAGTAGGGTGTTCATTGCTTTAAAGTTCAATACAATTAAGTATTTCATATGCGTGTACAACAAAATAAATATATAATTAGATTTCAACAATACTATGAAAAATGTTATAAACATTTCGAAAGTAAAACAGAAAGTAAAGAAATACGCTTTCTGATGTTTTGGTTTTGGTTTGTTTTTTGTATTCAATTCTGTCATCTAATCGTGGAACATAAGTAAATTTAACATTAGACAGTAAAGAGGAGATTTGGAAGTCTCGAGTTAAACGGGACCGCACCGAACTATCAAAACCGACTGTGGCTTAGAAAGTAAAATAAAACAATAATAACTATTATAAAACTAAACTTTATTACAATAAAGATTTGATCCAGGTTTCATAAAGAAAACAAACTGCCGCAAATGTCTTCCATTAACTTTTTGTTTCTGCATCCAAGCACATTCACTGATTATAGTTTTTTAAGAAAGCTCCTAATCATATACGTATTGCACAAGTATTTCAAAAGTGACACAACTCAAAAATCTGTATTTTAAATTTATCATCATGCTTAACTTCCACCTCATACATCTCACTTGCTGTTCGCATTAAAATATGATCCAGGTACACTTTTGATATTTCATAAGATTGATAATTTTTTACATTTTTTTAGAGCAGGTTTCATATTTGTGCCATTTTAGAAAACATGTACAATTCATAAAGTTACAAAATAAAATGTTTTAAGAGGCTCAGATTTATGGGAAACTCGAATTATTGAAACTCTTCTGTACTTTTGTACGCATAACGGGTTCCAGTACTCTACAGTACCTTCCTCAAGAATTAAAAATGTATATTTTGAATAGGTCTTGCTTCCAGCTCCTTTGCCTTTTGAGACTATTATCGGTTTTATCAGCCATGTACATAATGAGGATTAATGTGTCCGTGAACTTGGCCTTTGTAATGAATGAATGGATGAAATCATTGGTGTAATTGTTTACAGAATAAATATTCCATTCATAGTGTAGTTCGTGGTTTGTGGTGCTTCAGGGTGATTAAAAAATCAATACAAGTATTCTCGATTGATTTTTTTTTTTTTTAATGATGGCTATTCGTTGCCGATGTAATTTTGTGATGTAAGCGCACGTGTGGTGTCAAGACCGGTTTACGCGTTACGTCTTGTACGTTTTGTTGGACAGGGCAAATCCTATCGAATAAGACGTGGCGTGAAAACAGAAAAATGTCTTGTCGAATCGAAATGAAATCCAAGTAAGATTGAAGAACTGATGGGAGAAGCATCATTTTACAAGAACAGATAAGACAAAACATAACGTGTTGACGCATGTTGAGACAAGACGTCCGATCTTGGGCTAAGCTCCACTCCAGTTCGCTTCCTTTTCCCCAATGATTTCATGACTAGGGGTAATAACCGGATGTGGTAGTTCAGTGAAGGGGTAAATTTAAAATTGCCCCCACACTGCCGATCGAAAATTTAAATAGGGCAGATGTTTTTTTGTTAGTAGACTGTTTGTAGAACTCGATGTATGCTCAGACGTTGACATTAATGATATTGAAAGTTGGTTGGAAGCTGGCAACGACGGAGGCTATGGTACTCTTACCGATGACCGAATTATTGCGACTTGTTGCTATAAAGATGCAGATATCAAGGAGGATACTGACGAAGAAAATATCACAGTTATAAGCCAAGTAGAAGCAGCATCTCATTTGGGTGGGTTAATAATATCTTTCGAGCAACAAGAAGAGACAACACCGGCCGAGCTTCTAATGTATAATAGGATGCGTGACCGCATGAGACGGGAACAACATTCAAAGCTGACGCAACTCAAATTAACAAAATTCAGAAAAAAATAAACTGAATATACTGTATTATAGTTTATCGTGATGTGTATTTTAAGTGTTTTTCCAAAATAAAAAAAAAAATACTATTGTTTATACATGTTATTCTTTTTATTTTTTTAACCTTCTCCGTTTAACCCGGATTTTTGTTATGTAGGATCGGCCGCGGTCTGGACTAGTCCGACTTAACGAGGTTGCACTGTATTATCTATACCGCAGCACTTCAGGAAATAGCCGGAGCTTTCCATTTCTGTATGACAGTATCCCCTAGCAGAATCATAATAGCCACCGACTCATCGAGTTCTATAAAAGGTCTGAACACGATGTTCCCATAACTCCCTAACAAGCTAGAAAATCAGAGAAAAACGGTTTTTCGGTAAAACACAGCCGGTTTTTCGTAATGTCGGATCGGCCGCGGTCCCGGCTAGTCCCACTTAACGAGGTTGCACTGTATTAAGGAGAAGAATCAATACTTAATTATTAAATAAGAAGTTATCAAAAAACTACATCTATATAATACGTACAGCCATACAACCATCGGCTTCTGTTTGTTTAAGGTCTTTTCAGCCTGTGAAAATATGACAATCCTCTATCGGTTCCTAGATCATCTAATAATGGCTGTCTGAATGGCAAAAAAAAAAAAAATTGTATATAACAATGATCCCACTCAGTCTCTTCAGATCTGAAATAACCTGAGATTTCTAGACATTAAAGAGAATGGGTTGGATTTACTACTTTGCTTAAAGTGTTTTTTAATAAAGTGGAAACAGATTGAAAATAATTTTTACATTCTAAGCAATTTTTTGTACCTTAAAATATTTGTTGAACGTAGAGGTTAATAGAAAATATCGTTATGATATTATTTCTTTGGTTCCCTTAGGCTCTTTACCATTAATAAATAATTGAGAATGTGCATATATAAGTCAATTTCAATAAATATAAAAAAGACAAACTGAAAAGTTTTTCCAACGCATTTTTTTTAAATTTCGTCAGGAAAAGGCCTTCGTCGGTGGAAGGTCATGGGTCTCGGTTCGGTACGGCTGACGATATGGAGGGCAGAAACAGCAGAACTGGACAGCACAGACAGACCTCCAAATTAAAGATTCAGCCCTTTTTTAAAGCATCATCCCAACCCACAGGTTTAACAGACGCGCCTACTGGTTTTTTGGTAGTTGAAGGATGGAAAGTAGCTTAGGATATAATGTTTACCCCGAATATCATAAAGCAAGGGGAAGGCAGAAAAAAATATTCTTTGTGGTAAAGTCCAGCTGCGTCTACTTGCGACAAGGTTTGTCAATCCTCGGATCTCCTGCCAAGGGTAGCTTATAGCGTATCTCGCAAATATTTTAATTCTTGATTCAAAACCTACAAGTTTAATAAGTATATATATATATATATATTTATTTATTTATCGCGATACAGGCCAACGGTGGACCACGCGTATATCATTTTCAGGTTTTCTTCCTCTCTGCCCAAATTCTTTTCATTTTTTCGCCCATTTCCCTCTTTCTCTCCTCCGTCTATTTCTTACTTTCATGCTTCTTCTTCTCCGCTACAAGAACCTTTATATTTTTAACCATTTTTCCGAATTTATCCTTATCTTTGTAGTCTCCCTCCGTGATACCCAATTTTTTAACTTCCTCTTTCATTTGCTCTGGGTACCCTTTTATATATATATATATATATATATATATATATATATATATATATATATATATATATATATATATTATTTTTTTTTTTTTTTTTTTTTTTTTCTGTTGGCTCTAAAGACCTTGCAGATATTTGGCCGCCTTAGCCAGCGTGCTCCACCTTTGCTTATCTTGGGCCATCGCTTCTACTTTGTTGCATGTTCTTCCGATATCTTCGTTCTACAATTCCGGGGTCAGTTTTTACCACAGATCTGAGGCTGATTTAAGGTTCTTAATAAGGGGAATTTCGGGTTATCAGTACTATGCCCAAACCCCAACCTGGAGGACCAGGAGCTGTCAGGCACAGGGATCTCTCACCTCCCTGAGAATTCCAAAGTGAAGGTAGTGCCCTCATGTAGGAATCAAACCTCAGGCCGTATTAACCTCAGTATCTGAACTCTTTGGTCTTATCTAGAGGACGGTCACCCATCCAAGTGCTGACCATGCTCGACAGTGCTTAACTTAAGTATCTTATCTAATGCACATGTCTTAGTCCACTTGGCTACCCCGGCCTCAAGTTTAATATATAATACCAAATTAGTAACCTAACATTAGGAATATATAATTAATCATTGGCATCTATGATCAATGTTCTTGTTTACTTTTAGTTCAAGGGTTAAGTTAATTTTGCTGTCGAGCGATTAAGTTGACATTGCAGGGTACTGTCGTGTGGACTGAGTACGTTCTCAACATTAAAAGATATTAAAAAACACTAAAGCATGTAGCATTACATCACTTATCTCTGGAAGACAAGGTCGTTTAGTTAACGAGAACCCGATCCACTTCAGCTCAGGATAATAACCCACCGGTGCTATTAGAAACTAATTACAACATTGCATTTATTTAAAAAAGATATTTAAAAAAAAAAAAAAACAAAGACATTTATTTATTATATATTATATCCTAAACAGAACACATCTTAAACTATCCTCTCAATTAGTTTTAAGATTATTAACATGATTGAGTTATGAGTGACTGGAACTTACAAGTTATTTGTTTTGTCTTCTATTTTATTTTATTTATTTTTTAAATCTAGAGGTTATTTACAAACCTTTCATATAAATTCCTACAGCTTAATTTATGAAATATTTAATGTATCATTTAAAAGTCAGATTCCTATACTATAGGAATGTTTTAATATATAGCATTTTTTTGTATAAAGCCATTGTTTCATTTTTAATAAAATTGAAAATGTTTATTTTAGTATAAAAGAAAAACACAATGTTTCCTTAATCATTTTTTGAAACTGTGGCAAAGTTAGTAAAAATTCAGAATCTGTACCTCAAACAATTTAAAAAACAATTGCTAAAAAATCTATAATTTTATCATAGTTGAACATTTTATTTTACTAGATATTTACACTTGAGGGAGCGACTAAAATTCGAGGTAGTCGAAAAGGTTTTTCGTAGTTGCTTAATATTTGATTGTATAAAATGTTTTTTGTTTTTTTTTGAACCTGGGTTGGTAAAATACCAAAATTTTTAATTGCATAAATTTATGTAAATATTTCTTCCTAATTTCGTTATCTTTGAAGTGATTCGTCGAAAAAAAAGTTCTATCTGATACTCTAATTATCTGATAACGCTTTTACAAGGTCAACACCTGTACGATCAATCATATGATCTAGCAGACACGGATATCTTTAATATATATTACACCCTTCGAGATCTTCCATTAAAAATGTGGCAATTCCAGCCAGACACTTTTCGAACCAATTTATCTAAATTATAAGTAGTTAAATTTTATATTTATTTTATTTTTTCATGATTACATAATAAATATAACTGGTTTGAAAGAAATACTGTTTTAAAAAACGAGGCCAACACACATACTTGCGTGTTTGAAGAAACACTGGCAAACTTTACTTAGATTTTAAATGCTTTCTCAAAACAGTTAACAACAGGACTATCAATGGACAAAGTTCTATAATTTAGTTAGTCCTTCATATTTGCATTTCTCTTTCTGATTTAGAGCTCGCAGAATGCAGATATTTAGAGCTTAATAATAGGGCGTATCATAAAAAATGACCGTTTTATCAAATTCCAGAGTTCAGAAGTCTGTAAATATCTTAATGCTATTTATTATTTACCAATACTTAATAATCCCTTTAGAGCATTCCCTAAGCTTGTTTACTAACACTGGACTTCTTCAAAAAAATCCTCAGTTCAGTTATTTATTTCAAAGAATAATCATGACAGTGTCCTATGAAATTCTCGTTGTTTTAAGATATTAGAGCAACTCGTGAAATTATTAAATATGAAGGGAAAGGTGTCCCTGAAGAGCGCACTGCGCGGCGTTTGTTTAAAAAATTTAGAAGTGGAGATACGACGTTGAAAAGGAAGAAGTGCTTCGGGCGGCATTATTGGATAATGACAAGGTTCTGAAGGAAGCTGTCGAGTCAAATCCATCGACAAGTACTCGCGAACTTACCAGGGAGTGTGGTGTATCGAAAGATACTGTTAGTCGCCATCTTCTATCTATGGGGAAGGTGAAAAAGACCTGTAGACTGGTCCCTCATGAACTTACTCCTCAACAATCAGCAGAAAAGTTTACAGAACTTCATGGGTTTGAACTCCTGCCTCATCCACCATATAGTCCAGACCTCGCATCTTCGGATTACTACTTTTTTCGATCCATGGCCCATTTTCTTCAAGGGAAAACATTTGATAATTTTTCAGAAGTTGAAAATGCTGTCTAAGAGATCTTTGACAGCCATCCCAAGGAATAGTATCAGCGTGGCATCGAGCAATTGGCTAGCAGATGGATGATGACGGTAGATAACAATGGACTATACTTTGAGTATTAATTGCATTTTATATCAAACAGATATTTGTTTAAGAAACTGTCATTTTTTTTTATACATTGTCCATATGAAATTTGATAATTTTCAAATTATAACAATCCCTAGATTTACCGACAGTGCTAAACTGCTCCTCATAATGTTTTAGGTAATAAATAGAAATACAGTTGTTCGTATAGAAGTTAAAGAAATATATTCAACGCATAGAAAAAAATAAATTAAAAAAAACCCATTAAAGAACCAAATGACTTTGACATACAATAGATGTTTAAAAAAATATCTATGGACGTATCACATATGCCAATCTAACCCTCAACTAATGATGCCTCAGTCCAAAACCTCAGCATCCAAATGGCCCTTCTTTGAATGAGGTCAACACAATCATTAATAAATGAGAAAACATTCACGAGAATCGGTGTGTGTGGTTACCCTCAATCATGGCCTAGCAATCTGTCCCTGCTGTGTGGTGTGTCTATGGACCTATTATCATCAAATTATATGTATGGGATGTAGATTACTATAAACTTTCGCTTTAATATTCATGCCAGGTGAATGGTAAAAACACCACACAAAAGAGTGCAATTATAAAAAATCCAAAACTTTGTCCCAGAAGACAGGTTTGATTCGCATTGCCGTATTGCTAAAATTAAAATTTTTAATAAGATCCATTTGAAGTTCGCTTGACTTCAATTTATCTTTCAGAATGTTTATCTGTATGTGTGCATTATTTCATCTATAAATTAGGGCTGATCTATCAATCGCTCTTTCAGGACAATAATTTCCTGCAGTCTGATTCTTTTTTGTAGTATTTTGATTTCTATTTACAGTCAAAATCAGTCTATATCCGTAGATTATGGCTATTCAGTAGCAGTAGATTGACCTCATCTCTTTCCCGAAACAGACCAACCTTTGTTTAAACCTCGGGAGTCCAATACATCTTGGAAAATCACATTATAAAGATCTTAATGTCCAATAAAATAGAAAAAGGTAAGGTCACCCCTCTATGCCTTGTCGATTTGGGTGCCTCCAGTAGGCTGACGGGTCTCATTAATCCTTACAGTGACAGGTATATGTAGAGAAGAGAGGTCACCTTTACCAGTCCACCCTCCCTTATCACAAACAACACTCGCAATCCCATAACTTTTCCCAAATTAAAAAAAAAAAAAGTTATCTTATATTCTTAAATAAAAGTGAAGGGTTATTTTAAAAAGGAAAAAATTATATAAATGGTACGAAATGGAAATATTTTAGTTTCTAACCGGATTCATATTATCTAAAATATTACGAACCAAAATGAGTAATCCATTTTATACCATAATTTTCTGATTCAGCAGAGATAAGGATTTATCGGCTGTACAGCTCGGGAAAAAATTAATATCTAAGATTCCTTATCTTGACAGCTCTAAGTTTATTCTTATCAATTACGATCTAGGAATTATTTCATTAGTGATTGTAAGCTTAAACGTGTCCTGAGATACAAAAGGCAATACTTCTCTTATCTATATTTATTGAATTACGTTATTTATAAATCTGTAATTTAATAAAGATCTTAACAAAAAATTAACAATCATAAAAAAAAAAAAAATAAATAAAAAAAAAATATATCAATTTCTTTAATTATTTCCAAGTTAAGTAATGCTCCTCCTTATCTCCACAAAACATATTAAGAGATAACTATTATTAGGATTGATCCTTCTATAACATCATGCCTACCTCAAGTGCTACTATTATTACTAACAATTTCATTATCATTAGCCTTCCTATAGCTTCCAAAACCAAACCTACTTGTCTAGTCCACGAGTAACAAAGAAATCCCGCCTACGTAAGCAAGACCTATCGATTTTTATGTTTACCGAAGTCCGAATTTGTAAAAACGTAGATACCAATTGGCACAGCGTACATATACATAAAGAAAGAGTAAGAAATCTTTTCTTGGATTTGGAGATTTATCATTGAAGCGATCATCTATTAAATACATTTTTGGAATAAAATAATTTAGAAAATTAAATAGATAGAAACAATTTCTTTCTAGATGAGTTTAACCTTCCACCGGTCGCGCCGTTGTATTTTGTACAACACCCGACTTGTTTTCTCTCTTTCTCCCTTCCGGTTAGCTTCTTGGAAAATTAGCTTTAGCTATTCCTAGAGATAATCCTCTATTTTCCACAGTGATTGGAGGGATAGTTCCCTACATAGAAAATATTTAATCTTCAAGTACAACAAGCGACCGCTCTCGTTTTGTTTTTTTCTGTCATTTTTTCCTCTGCCCCTTTCTCGGAAATTAAGTAGTGCTCTTTTGCATTTTTACTTTTTTTTTTAATTTTAGTCTAGTGAAGTTTTACTTATTTCAAATGTATTCATTAACTAACTTATAAAATTGGAAGATATTTCTCGAATTTTCCAGAAGCTAGACGAGGAAGTTAAAAGAACTGGGCAATCAAATTATTTAAGTTTGATTTAATTTATATTTGAGTAAAAAGGAAAAAGAAAAGGTTTTAGATCATGATTCAGAAACAGATGTTGAGAGATAGCCTGGGGATTTCTACATTTTATCTGTAAAAATCATTCTGCAAAACAAAATTGTTTGCAGTAATTGTTTATAAAAACAACCACTTTAGACATACAAATAATTGTATCTGAATGTAATGTAAATAAAAATTGATCTAATTGTAAATTTGTTTTTTAATATTTTCAATTCGTCGTAAACCTACGACATCCTGCCCTACAGTATCCTTTAATGATATTCCACTAATCCCTGTCGAACAGATCCGCTACCTAGGACTCCACTTGGACAAACGTCTTACTTGGAATCCACATACAAGACTAAAACGACAAGAAACTGCTCGTCGTTACAGACTACTTCAACATTTACTAGACAAACGTTCTAAGCTTTCAATTCATTACAAAAGACTTATTTACATGACTGTTATTAGACCTATTTGGACGTACGAAGTTGAGCTTTGGGGCTCTACCAAACCATCCAATTCATCTCGTATCCAACCCTTACAATCCAAAATCCTTCGAAAAAATCCTAAATGCTCCTTACTTTGTGACCAATAAACTTATCCATAAAGACCTTAATGTTCATATGTTGCTGAGTTACCCCAAACCAGATACTATCCTTTCATTGTAAGCTCCATAACCACTCAAATCCGCTAGTCTCCCAATTTGCTTCCCACTCCATTCCCGATAATCCTCCGAGGCGTCTGAAAAAGAAGATGGCCTAGAGACCTTTTAGTGTAGATATTATTGAAGTGCTACTAGTGAGTAGTTCTTCAAAAGTTATTTACATGCCAATGTATTCACTAATAACACATTTGCTTAATGTATATTGTTTTGTACAGTTGTAAACATCAAAAAATGAGAAAGAAAAAAAAAAAAAAAAATTTCAATCATGAACATATTTTTATTTATGTTCAAAATATTATTCTCTCTGGTGATAATAATAATATTCTCTACATACAGGGTGAGTATCTCTTAGCGTAAAAAAAAAAAAATTGGGTGAAACTAGATCAAAAGTGTAGCCAAATGCCGCAGACCTCACCTTTCTATTCAATCCGTTGCAGATATATGGTAAATAAACGATTTTTTGGAGAAAGCATGTTTTTTTACGATAAAAGCTGTAATATCTCCATTTTGTTTAAATATTTTTCAAATATTGATCACATTTTCGGATTTAGCAATAAATTTCCTATAAGATCGGAGTAATTTAACCTTGAATTTTACAAACTTGGGACCTAAAAAATATCTTTATCTTCACCTAATTTAGGGAAGTTACAATTTCTTATAATACTTCAGCGCTCACTGCTTTTCATAAAAACAATCCACAAAACTGCAAAGCTCTCAAAAACTTGCAAATTTAATAAGCTTTCAAATGATATGTTAAACGTAATGATTTTGTTTTAATTTCATGGAGAAATTTACTTTTGAAACCGAAAAAACATGGTGTTCTCATTTAGCATACAAATCAGGTACTTTGGTAAATAAGACATTATGATAATCGCTTGATGAAAATCTGTATTTTAAATAAAAGAAACACTTCATTAGAATAAAAAGCAAAGAAAAAAAATAATATTTATTGACATAAATTTTAGGCCAGTTCAGGTATTCATAATAACAACAGCGACTTTGACCTCTCTCAGTACTAAGCACATTATCGCTATTTCATAGTTATTTTCCTGTTTATTTTGAAATGGGAGGGGATTATTGTTTATTATTTTATTTTTATTTTGATATAATGATTGAAAGTTTGATTTGGAAATTAAGAAGCTACAGAGATAAAAGTGTCACTATCATTAGAAAGACCCTTGCTAATATTGCTTATCCTTAGCTTGAGGGCCCATTTTATTTATTGGGATTATTTTTTTCTGTTTGGCAATACACCTGCGAAGATGGCAACGTTCACAAATGGTGAGTACGCTGACATACATTTTTTGTATGGTTTTTGTAATGGAAACGCGAGTGCAGCGCGGCGGGGGTACCAACTTAGGTTTCCAGATAGGCGCCTCCCTCTACGATAGTGTTTTCACGAACTCATCAAACGTTTATCTGAAACAGGTTCCGTTCATAAGTTACGTCAAGAATTGGGACAAGTTCCTCATGATGTTGAACTCGAAGAGGAAATTATTGATATAGTAAATGAAAATCCCAGTGTTTCATCAAGAGACTTGGCCCGTGAAATTGGTATCTCCCAAAGGTCAGTTATCAACATTTTGCACCGAGAACATTTTCACCCATATCATTTCACACAAGTACAAGGGCTAGAACCTAATGATCATGTACATAGAATACAATTTTGCCGCTGGCTTTTAAATAGAGACATTCAAGAACACCAGTTTCTGAGGAAAATTTTATGGACAGATGAGTCTCTTTTTACAAGGGAAGGAATTTTTAACGTCCACAACCGGCACTACTGGGCAGCTGAAAACCCACATATGGTTCAAGAAGCATCTTTCCAGCATCGTTTTACAGTGAATGTGTGGGCTGGGATAATAGGGGACCGACTCATTGGGCCACATTTTTTGCCCAGCAGATTGAATGGAGAAGAAAGTTATTTGGATTTTTTACAAAATATTCTACCACAACTTATTCACGACATTCCACTTGATGTTCAGCAAAACATAATATTCCAACACGATGGTGCTCCTCCACATCATTCGGCAGCAGTACGGGAATGGCTGAACCAACGATATTCGACCTGGATAGGTAGAAATGGTGTGATACATTGGCCAGCTAGGTCACCTGACTTAGCTCCAATGGACTTTTATGTGTGGGGCTACATAAAAAGCGAGGTATATGCCAGAGAAGTGACCAGCATTGAGGTCCTAAAGACGAGAATTCTGGAGGCCGGAGCCAAATTGCAACAGCGTCTGACTTTAGCAGTGACCGTAGGGGCTGTGAGAAAGAGAGCAAGAAGCTGCATTCGAAATAATGGAGGACATTTTGAAAATTTAATAAAATAACGGACTCTGGCGGCGCTTTATTGACAGTGATTCTTTTATTTTCAAATTAACAAATTTTTTCTTTGCTTTTTATTCTAATGAAGTGTGTTCTTTTATTTAAAATACAGATTTTCATCAAGCGATTATCATAATGTCTTATTTACCAAAGTACCTGATTTGTATGCTAAATGAGAACACCATGTTTTTTCGGTTTCAAAAGTAAATTTCTCCATGAAATTAAAACAAAATCATTACTTTTAACATATCATTTGAAAGCTTATTAAATTTGCAAGTTTTTGAGAGCTTTGCAGTTTTGTGGATTGTTTTTATGAAAAGCAGTGAGCGCTGAAGTATTATAAGAAATTGTAACTTCCCTAAATTAGGTGAAGATAAAGATATTTTTTAGGTCCCAAGTTTGTAAAATTCAAGGTTAAATTACTCCGATCTTATAGGAAATTTATTGCTAAATCCGAAAATGTGATCAATATTTGAAAAAATATTTAAACAAAATGGAGATATTACAGCTTTTATCGTAAAAAACATGCTTTCCTCCAAAAAATCGTTTATTTACCATATATCTGCAACGGATTGGAATAGAAAGGTGAGGTCTGCGGCATTTGGCTACACTTTTGATCTAGTTTCACCCAATTTTTTTTTTTACGCTAAGAGATACTCACCCTATATTCTATTTTAATTTTAAAATAGTCAAAATATTTGATTTAATATAAAATTGGGACCAAAACGGATAAAAAACAGGGTGTTGTACTTTGTATAACGCGTGACCGCTCGTGCTACGGAAATTGGCGTGACCGGTGGAAAGTTAATTTCAATTAACATTAACATTGTACAAAACGTTAATAAAAGGGGGCCGATTGAATACGGCAACCATATCTAGCGGGCAACTTTTTCTCATTTTTTTAATTTAAACTATTTGTTGTTATTTACAACTGTACACATTATGTACAATAAGTAAACGATGAAAATGATTACAATGCCATGTAAAAAACTACTAACAGCACTTCCATAAGAGTTATACACTAGAAGGTCTCTTGGCATCTTTTAAGACGCCATAGAGGATTATCGGGAATTGAGTAAGGCAATTAGGAAGACTATTGGAATCAAGTGGGATGGAGTTTACTGGCTAAGGCCAAATCAGCAACATATACAAAATCTTTATGGATAAGTTTGTTTGTTTGTTTATGTCACAAGGAGGATTGATGATTCTTCGAAGGATTTTGGATAGTAAGGATCAGATAAAATAAATAATTAGAAGGTTAGTGGGGCCCCAAAGCACAACTCCGTATGCTTAATGGGTCTAATTACTGTCATGTAAATAAGTCTTTTTTGTAGTTTCTTGGGAGCTTTGATAGGAATATTTCCAATAGTACTACTTAAAACCGTTATAAATTTTTTTCATCTATTTGTATCATACATAATACTCGGCAGTGGCACTTTAATTAAAGTTCTACATTAGAAAGTCGCTCGGCCATGTTTTTAAGACACCTTGGAGGATTATCAAGAATTGAGTGTCAAGAAAGTTGGGAAGAATTGGTTTCAAGTGAGTATGGGGCTTACCAAGAAAGGACAAGTATCTGGTTTGGGTCAAATCAGAAATTTATGAAACATTATGATCTGTAAATCTATATATAAGTTTATTTGTAACATTATAAGGAGCCATGAGGATCTACGAAGGATTTTTATTATAATTATTGGATAAGGAGAAACCGGTAAATACGAGTTGGAAAAATTAAAGTTCAACATTTATAAATATCCGTAAAGATATGTAAATAATATTATAATAGTTACGTCTTTTAAAATTTCTGATGTTTTAAATTTTTTAAGGTCTATAGAGCTGAAGATGAATGTTTAACTATCGAGACTAGTTATCGACAAACTAGAAGAAGCAAATCGTTCAAATCAATTCTAATCAAACAATTAACTGCTTTCATAACATATAATGGGAGAGAACCAGACAAAATATCAACGGTATCAAAGAAGTTCATTATAACTCTATAACAGGAAACTAAGAATAACAATAAACAGGGAATTGATGTAAGGAGTGTAAGGTTTACCCCGTCTGGCATTAAAATACTTCTATTGTATTACATACGATTTTAATTGCCATCTCATTATAAAGCACTTAGCAAGTCTAAATTATTAAATATAATTAGTTTTAAAGTAATATGATATGAAGAAAGTGAAATCAACGAAAAAAGCATTTTTAGGTTTTAATATCTTTTGTATGCAGATTTTATATTTTTCCTTTGTTTAGTACTTAGTGTTTATTTATATTTAGGAAAATCGTGTGTATTTTGTAATTATAATTTTTATATAACAGAGAAGTAAAAATAAAATAAAAAATAATATGCATACGTATTTATTAATTAGAACAATATATATATATAATATATATATATATATAATATATATATATATATTATATCAATTTATTAAAATTTACAAATATGTACATCAAGTAAATGAGCTGATAATGATTACAATGACATGTAACAACAACTTGAAAAGAACTACTCATCAGTAGCAACTTAATAAACTGTTACACTAGAAGATCTCTAGGCCACCTTCTTTTCAGACGACCCCTCGGAGGACTATCATGAATGGAGTGGGAAGCAAGTTGAGAAACTAATGGATTTGAGTGGTTATGGTGCTTACAATGAAAGGATAGGTATCTGGTTTGGGGTAACTCAGCAACATATGGAACATTAAGGTCTTTATGGATAAGCTTATTGGAGACAAAGTAAGGGGTATTTAGGATTTTTCGAAGGATTTTGGATGTAAGGGTGGATACGAGATGAATTGGATGGTTTGGTAGAGCCCCAAAGCTCAACTTCGTACGTCCAAATAGGTTCTAATAATAACAGTCATGTAATAAGTCTTTTGTAATGAATTGGGAGGTTTTGATCGTTTGTCTAATGAATGTTGAAGTAGTCTGTAACGACGAGCAGTTTTTTTTCGCTTTAGTCTTGTATGTGGGTTCCAAGTAAGACGTTTTTCCAAGTGGAGTCCTAGGTAGCGGATCTGTTCGACAGGGATTAGTGGAATATCATTAAAGGATACTGTTGGACAGGAAGTCTAGGTTTACGACGAAGGGTTAAGGTTATTTGGTGAGATTTGTTTGGGTTTATTTTGACTCTCCATTTTTGACACCATTCTTAAATGTTTAGGATATGGGATTGGAGTGTTTGGGAGGCAATGAAGGGATCATTGTTTACTGATAATAAACATGTGTCATCAGCACAAGTGGTGAGGACAGTGGGTAGGATGAGTTGGGATGTCAGCGTTTTGTATATAGCGTGTAGTGGTAGAGGATGGGGCCTAGAATACTACTTTGAGAACACCGGCAGATTGGGTAGAGGGGAGAATAGGAGCATTCTGGTTTGTAATGATTTGTAAACACATATTATCAGCATGCGTTTTGTAAATTTTGATGTTTTAATAAATCTAACTGCACAAACGAAAAATCAAAAAAAAAAAAAAAAAAAAACTATAAACAAAAATATATATAAAAAACCAAGTCAGTCCATTTTTTCAAAGTCGTGTCAAATCCTTAAAATTAATATTTTTGGGTCTAAAAAATTGAAATAAATCTTCATTTGTTTTAGTTTCAGTGAGTCGAAGTGCGAGAAATCAGACTCATTCCTAGATTACTTTTAAAGAAAATAATCTAATAATAAATAGAAGCAACGATTAATGGAATTAAAATTTCAGTAAAGGCGATTGGGTATTAAAATACTAAAAATAAAAAATCTTGTGAATAGGCAAGTTAATGCAAGACCTGACGACGCCATAAATACGACAATAGACTGCTGAATGCGTTGCAAATGGTATTTTTTAAAGCAAATATAAGCGATTTGCGAAATTAAATAATTAAATAGTATTATTTTCTGCTCCATGTAAAAAAAAAAAAGGGAAATTTTTGAAAACATTTTATGCCAGTTTTTTATTTACTATAATACCCTTATTGTGTACAGGAAGTAATAAGACAAGGATTTTTTGACACAGCAATGTTGGCAATGCTTTATGTAAAACCAATGCAAAAATATGGGTAAAAATCAATCTGCTCTATTGAAAAGGGTTTATTTGTTACTAACAATATAAAAAAAAATCCCAAATTAAAAGTTTTATTTTTTCCCTAATGTCTAACTTTACTGTAGTATCCCCCCACTGTGCCCCGTTTAGATACATTAAGTATGTTTTGTGCAAAATTAAACGTTTATAACACAAGGATTTATTTTAACATGAATATGCTTTTTAGCTGGGGTCTATAGTCTTCTAGTGTAACTTTTTTTGAACCCTCAAAATGCGTAACGTTTTTTTTACCTTCAAATTGTGTAACTTTTCATCACACTAAAATATGTAACATTTTGACACGTTCCAGCTCTTTTGGTTGTTGCTCGAATCAAAAATTCGATTTGAGTTTCCTAGCTAGAAATTAAATAGAAAAAACTTTTGTTATATAAAATTTATCGCTAGGATCTTTATTTAGGAGCTATATTGTTTTAAATGAAAAAAAGTTCACTTTTGCCAACATTTTTTTGTGTAGTGGTTTATTTATACGCTCTAGCTCAGTTTGGAGGCGCGGTAGGTCTGTGTGTCAAAAAGTCAAATTTATTTATTTGACTACCATGCTCATGGGTATGGGCCCGAGTTCGAGTCTGACTGAAGGCAGGAAATTTATTTTCTGATCTTTCGGTTGTGGCTCCTCAGAGTGGACCCTCCTGGGGGCTCTCCCAGCCTCGCTTAAGCGGATAGCCTTAATTAGAGAAAACCTGGTGGTTGAGCGAGTATAGTAGCTAAATCTCTTCCTTTCACAACCATTGGCTTAGAAAAAGTACAACCTTGAAAATGGTACAGGCTTTTTTATGTATTTTTTTCCCTAGCTCTGTTGGTGTTGGTCGGAACGAAAATTTGACGTTTCCAGATCAGAAATATAGTGGAGAATATTTTTTGTTATATAACATTTGTTATAAGACCTATTGTTTTAGGAAAAGTCAGGTATTGCCTACATTTTGAAAGTATTGAGGCTTTTTTGACACGCACTAGCACTGTTGGAGTTACAAATCGAAAAAATTTCCCGACAGTTTCCTCTCAGCAGTAGATAATAAATTGGCAAATCCAGGATGCTGCTGTTTTTCCCAGTCAGACAGAAATTGTTTGTTTTTTTTTTAATTTAAATTTGGAGCGCAAATTCCTTCCTTCAACGTACTTCCTAATTATCCGTTCCTATCTTAGTGATAGAACTTTCCAAGTAAACCATAAAATTTCCTATTCTCCCCCTCTACCCCAATCTGCCGGTGTTTCTCAAAGTAGTATTCCTAGGCCCCATCCTCTACACGCTGTATACAGCTGACATCCCAACTCATCCTACCACTGTCCTCACCACTTATGCTGATGACACATATTTATTATCAGTAAACAATGATCCCTTCATTGCCTCTCAAACACTCCAATCCCATATCCTAAACATTCAAGAATGGTGTCAAAAATGGAGAAAGTGCAAAATAAAAAATAAACCCAAACAAATCTCACCAAATAACCTTAACCCTTCGTCGTAAACCTATGACTTCCTGTCCAACAGTATCCTTTAATGATATTCCACTAATCCCTGTCGAACAGATCCGCTACCTAGGACTCCACTTGGAAAAACGTCTTACTTGGAACCCACATACAAGACTAAAGCGAAAAAAAACTGCTCGTCGTTACAGACTACTT
The DNA here is from genome assembly GCA_003667255.2 of Euschistus heros. Classification (NCBI taxonomy): domain Eukaryota; kingdom Metazoa; phylum Arthropoda; class Insecta; order Hemiptera; family Pentatomidae; genus Euschistus; species Euschistus heros. The sequence goes on from RCWM02000353.1 coordinate 1,163,283, forward strand.
CAACATTCATTAGACAAACGATCAAACCTCCCAATTCATTGTTTACAAAAGACTTATTTACATGACTGTTATTAGACCTATTGGACGTACGGAGTTGAGCTTTGGGGCTCTACCAAAACATCCAATTCATCTCGTATCCAACCCTTACAATCCAAATCCTTCGAAAAAATCCTAAATACCCCTTACTTTGTCTCCAATAAGCTTATCCATAAAGACCTTAATGTTCCATATGTTGCTGAGATTACCCCAAACCAGATACCTATCCTTTCATTGTAAGCACCATAACCACTCAAATCCATTAGTTTCTCAACTTGCTTCCCACTCCATTCATGATAGTCCTCCGAGGCGTCTGAAAAGAAGGTGGCCTAGAGATCTTCTAGTGTAAACAGTTTATTAAAGTGCTACTGATGAGTAGTTCTTTTCAAGTTGTTACATGTCATTGTAATCATTATCAGCTCATTTACTTGATGTACATATTTGTAAATTTTAATAAATTGATATAATATATATATATATATATATATATATATATATATATATATATATATATATATATATATATTGTTCTAATTAATAAATACGTATGCATTATTTTTATTTTATTTTTACTTCTCTGTTATATAAAAATTATAATTACAAAATACACACGATTTTCCTAAATATAAATAAACACTAAGTACTAAACAAAGGAAAATATAAAATCTGCATACAAAAGATATTAAACCTAAAAATGCTTTTTTCGTTGATTTCACTTTCTTCATATCATATTACTTTAAAACTAATTATATTTAATAATTTAGACTTGCTAAGTGCTTTATAATGAGATGGCAATTAAAATCGTATGTAATACAATAGAAGTATTTTAAATGCCAGACGGGGGTAAACCTTACACTCCTTACAATCAATTCCCTGTTTATTGTTATTCTTAGTTTCCTGTTATAGAGTTATAATGAACTTCTTTGATACCGTTGATATTTTGTCTGGTTCTCTCCCCTTATAATGTTATGAAAGCAGTTAATTGTTTGATTAGAATTGATTTGAACGATTTGCTTCTTCTAGTTTGATAACTAGTCTCGATAGTTAAACATTCATCTTCAGCTCTATAGACATTAAAAATTTAAAAACATCAGAAATTTAAAAGACGTAAACTATTATAATATTAATTTACATATCTTTACGGATATTTATAAATGTTGAACTTAATTTTTCCAACTCGTATTTACCGGTTTCTCTTATCCAATAATTATAATAAAAATCCTTCGTAGATCCTCATGGCTCCTTATAATGTTACAAATAAACTTATATATAGATTTACAGATCATAATGTTTCATAAATTTCTGATTTGACCCAAACCAGATACTTGTCCTTTCTTGGTAAGCCCCATAACTCACTTGAAACCAATTCTTCCCCAACTTTCTTGACACTCAATTCTTGATAATCCTCCAAGGTTGTCTTAAAAAAAACATGGGCCGAGCGACTTTCTAATGTAGAACTTTAATTAAAGTGCCACTGCCGAGTATTATGTATGTACAAATAGAGAAAATTTATAACGGTTTTAAGTAGTACTATTGGAAATATTCCTATCAAAGCTCCCAAGAAACTACAAAAAAGACTTATTTACATGACAGTAATTAGACCCATTAAGCATACGGAGTTGTGCTTTGGGGCCCCACTAACCTTCTAATTATTTATTTATCTGATCCTTACTATCCAAAATCCTTCGAAGAATCATCAATTCTCCTTGTGACATAAACAAACCAACAAACTTATCCATAAAGATTTTGTATATGTTGCTGATTTGGCCTTAGCCAGTAAACTCCATCCCACTTGAGATCCCCACTGTCTTAGCCACTTAAAAGTCTTATAAATATAAAAGTTTATGCACAAGAAATGTTTATTGTTTCTACACAAATGATTCACACAATGAATCAAAATATTTTCTGTTTTTGTTTTTGTCTATATTCCTAAGTTTAATCATATTTGTTATCATTATTAATTAATATTTATTATATTTAATAATATTTCATAAACCATCTTCAGGCTCTGTAGGCCCATGACTTGTACATTATTTTTATTCTTAAGGGACTTAAGGTCCCAGAATAAATAAAGAACTTTTTTATTTATTTATTTAAAACCTAGTTTTAAACTTATTTCTATTAAAATTAGCCGACTTTAACTTTTGTTTATAATGAGGGGGAAACCGCTTATTAGTTGCACAAGATATTAAAGTAATCACTCATCCATCCGATTCCAAAGAATACTTCTCGCGGACAAAAAGTTTCTAATGGGCCGTCACTTTTGATAGTATTCATAATGTGAATGTATATTTAACACATTTTGAGAAGAAAGCAACTTAAAACCCCACTGGAGTGTCGATAATCCGAACGTCAAATTTTTTTTTTTTTTAATCTAATGAAATTGAACACAAAAAAATAACTGGAAATGTTTTTGCACCAACTAATAATGGATGCAATGGCCCATCTAACACGACGAAAATAAAAAAGTCATTTTTAGAGTTTTTTTCCGGTGTTTAACCAACTGTGCGCCGGTGCGAAAATAATTATAATTGTTACCATAATCAGAATAGAATCGAGGGAAACGGATTTTTTATTAGGCTGTATTATTAGAAATTGCTATATTTTTGTCAAGGAAAAGTGGAAGGTATAGTCTTGCCAGGAATTATTTAAACGATAAAATCAAATGGTAGTGTGGCTTTTTTATTTTGGTATCCAACAATGTGTCTAAAAAACAAAAACAAACCATGAGTCTTAAGATAGATAATATAACTTTTTTTGTAATGTAATTAAGTAGATAAATGCTCTTCCTCACACTTAACTAATTTTGGTTTTGCATTTTTAGGAGTGATAGATAAAAAAGTTTAAAAGAAAAAAAAAAGAAATATAACTATATGGATGTATCGAATCATCCAAAATGATTCTGGGACTTACAAGTCTTACGCAATGAATAAGAAAAACAATTTTGGCAGCCAACGTTTCAACCTCTGGCAAAGATTCAACGGTTTTCTTAGGTTGATGATATTCTTATTAACAAATAAGCTACGTGAACGAGACCAAGATTTAGATTAATTTCTTACTAATAAAATAACCTAATAAGTGATCAATTTATTTTAATGATTGTTATAACTAATCCGTCATTTTAATAAATAATAACTTAAATTCAGGAAAGATTAACTAGCCTTGCTAGAACCATAATAAAATTATTAAATCAAAGTAGTCATGTTATAACATGTTGAATATTTTCGATCATTAACATAGTTTATCCTCCAAATTAATTTTATTATTATTATGAAAACGTAAATATAATTTATCAATCAACAAACATGAAATTACAAAAAAAAATTTTATGATTAATTCTAATACATCCCCCTAGAACTTATGCATTCCATCGCTCATTTCTTTCTTTACAATTAATATTTTAAGGACATCCAGTTGATCTCTTCAGGGAGTACCAATATATTTGATTTCTTGTCTTACATTTTAGGAAAACTTTAGTATATATAATCCTTGTAACATTTGCTAATAATTTGAAAATGATGTATGTTTAGAATGGAGATGAATGTTAGGCATTCGTAACCAGTTCTCAAAAAAAAAAAAAAAATCCAATAGAAGTGACAATTGGTTCATCAATCCTTTCTCTTTCTGCTTAACCTTCCTATTCCTCCCTCATATCAGACAAGCTAAATCCTTAATGTACCTCTATTTTCAGAACCTAGTATTATACAAGGTTCGCTTGCATATACTACGTCAATTAATTTTATATTACGTTCCTACATTTCTGGTTTCCTGGGATAACTATTTACTTGGAACTAGATTTCACTTCGTTAGAAAGTTTTCTTAGTCTGTTGTTATTTGGGAGGATTCTAACACGTCGCTTTATGTACTCCAACTAGGACAGAAAGGACCAGGTTATCCTACAGGTTATCAACTTATTTTAGCCATGGTTGTTGAGGTCAAGATCATTTTGTGGGTTCCGCCACGAAATAAAATTTAGTACCGAGTTCCCAATTCGCTCGGGCATCGAGACCCCGCACAGTGGGCGAAGTGATAGGGTTTGCCGGACATTCTTAAGAATCTCCGTTTCTACTGGTCATTAGTAGATTGCTTCTGCTGTCATTTTAATATTGTTGTACTTATCGTTATATTCTCGAAACTCTATTATTGAACTACATGATCATCGATTTAATCAAATTGCGTTATAACGGGAAAAAATAAAATAAATAAAAAAGTTCTTTATTTATTCTGGGACCTTAAGTCCCTTAAGAATAAAAAATAATGTACAATCATGGGGCCTACAGAGCCTGAAGATGGTTATGAAATATTATTAAATATAATAAAATAGTAATTAATAATGATAACAAATAATGATTAAACTTAGGAATATAGACAAAAAACAAAAACAGAAAATATTTTGATTCATTGTGTGAATCATTTGTGTAGAAACAATAAACATTTCTTGTACATAAACTTTTATATTTTATAAGACTTTTAAGTGGCTAATGACAGTTTTCATGGATCTGGATGGACAGTAGGTGGTTAAATAAATGATATTTGAAAGTGGAAAGGGTGTTTGAGTGGCGAATGGTGTAAGGGATGGAGTTCCATAGGGATGAGGATCGGATTAGGAATGATCTGTTGAAGGCAGTGGAGCAATGAGCAGGAGTGTACAAATCTGATGGGCGGGAACGGGTTTGGCGGGTAAGAACAGAGGATTTGAGCTGAAGGAGTTGAGCAATGTAAAGAGGGCGTTGGGATTTCACTGTTTGGTAGAGAAAGGAAGCCAAAAAATACTGGCGACGGTAGGAAGGAAAGAGCCACTTTAACTCCGCGTAAAATTGTGAAACATGGGCATTCCTGGGGATCCCGAAAATAAAACGAATACAGCAGTTAAACAGTCTTTTGAGTCTGGCCTCGAGATCACCAGAAACGCCCCCATACACAGCACAGCAATAGTCGAAGTGGGGGAAGATAAGGGGGAAGTAACAAGTAATTTGCGGGTTTCGAAAGGAAGGAGATGGCGAACGTAATTGAGACGTTTTAGGATTGGGATGGTGCGACGGGAAATTTCGGATACATGGTTTTTCCAGGATAGGTTTTGATCGAAGATGACTCCGAGATTTTTGACTGAGGGGTAGAATTTGATAGGATCACTGCTCAGGAAAATGGTGGGAATAGGAGGCATGGTTTTCAGGAGGTAACTCGAACCTATTACAAGCGCTTTGGTCTTTTCAGTATTTAAATTCAACTTGTTCGTCACTGCCCAGTTATAGATTCGATCCAAGTCTTCCTGAATTTTCCTAGTAGCTTGCAGTAGGTCAGAATTGGGAAAGGATAAATAGATTTGGAGATCGTCTGCGTAAAGGTGATATCGGCAGTGATGGATGGAAAGGGGAAGGTCATTAATGTAAACAGAAAAGAGTGTGGGGTGAAAGTGAAGAGCCCTGAGGAACACCACAGGATAGAGGCAGGGTCTTGGACGGGGGTTTATTTGGAATGACTACATACTGTGATCGGTCGGAAAGGAAGGATTTAAACCAAAGTAAGGCAGATTTGGACAAGGAGAGGTTTCGGAGTTTGGATAGAAGGATGTTGTGGTCAACATTATCGAAAGCTTTTGAAAAATCCAAAAGGATAAGGATGGTAATCTTTTGGCTATCGATTGCGGAGTGTATATCTTGAGATATTTTCAGGAGGGCGGATTGGGTGGAGTATCCGGGACGGAAACCGGATTGATATGGGCTAAGGAGGGAGCGCTCTTCTAGGAAATCTGAAAGTTGGGACTGAACGATCCGTTCCAGTGGTTTGGATAGGTTGGAGAGGAGGGAAATCGGACGGAAGTCTCTAGGGGAGGCGGGATTGGGAATTTTGTTCAAGGGGCGGACTAGTGCTGCTTTCCAAGAGGAAGGAAATATCGAGTTTTGAAGGGAAAGGTTGTAAATATGGTGAAGGATAGGAATAAGTGCGGGAAGGCACGATTTGATGAGTTTAAAAGGAATATTATCGGGTCCATAATCATTTGTGCGGGATTTTTTAATGACCGAGAGTATGTCGTCATAGGAAACATGGGAAAAGAAGAAATTGGTTGGATCAAAGCTAGGGTACGTTATTTCCGCTTCGAACGGAGGGTTTGGAGCTAATGAAATGAAATAACTGATTTAGTTCATCGGGCGCGAAACAGGAAAGGAGTTGCAGTTGGGGTCAGGAAAGGTTAGTTTTCTAAGGATTTTCCACTTGGATTTAGAATCGGGAGCGGTAGAAAGGGCATTATGCGTGTATTTGGATTTAGAGTATCGGATAGCGGATTGGGTTTGGTTACGTAAAATTTTGAAGGTGGTGTAATCTGATGGCAATCGAGTTCGACGAAATTTGCGTCTGGCTGCTTCCCTTTTTTTCATCAGCTCTCTAATCTCAGCTGTCAGCCATGGAGCAGGAGGACGGTGAATCTTTAGGGTTTTCAGAGGAGCATGGGTATTTAAAATTGAATGAAGGTTTTGCGGTGAGGGTAGAGATCATCGGCTCAATCGAGGTGAAGGAATATATAGTATCCCATGGGATGGATAGTCGAGGTCAGGTTGTACGGATTCGAAAGACAGGAGGTCCAGATTTCGAAAGGATACAACTGTTGGGACAAAAGATTTGGTTGGTAGATCATACGAAATCTGGATTAGATCATGTGAGGAGAGAAAAGGAACCGGGGTGCT